>JAVANC010000020.1:14770265-15180265 GCA_033319125.1 Parnassius glacialis | reverse complement strand
GAAGTGCGTGAAAGGTGTAGAATGGAAGCGGACGGAAGGTTGTCGCACAACTTTAAGGAGAACTCCAAACTCTTCTGGAAAGAGGTTGGAAGGACCCGAAGTGGTGCGACGGCCTTAAGAATGAACAAAGTGCTTTCGAGAACTAATGACGTCCTCTCAGACAAATCGGACGTCATGCAGCGATGGAGCGAATTTTATGGAGAAATGTATGCGTGTGATGATCTTAGTGAGGGATCCGGGGATGACGCCGAGACTGGTACGCCAGACCCGGACCTCGATGACACTGAGGTCATCAGTATGAAAGAGATTGAACGTGCGATTCGAAGTTTGAAATGTGGTAAGGCTGCGGGACTAGACAGAGTTACTGCTGAAATGGTCAAGTATGGTGGGCCTCGCGTCTGGGACAGCTTTCATCTGCTGTGCAATTTGTGCTGGCGGACGGGGGATGTCCCGGATGATTGGCGATCCGCAGTCATTGTGCCTTTATATAAAGGTAAAGGTTCACATTTTGACTGCGGGTGCTATCGGGCGATCAGCTTGACCAGTTTAGCAAGTAAAGTTTACTCGAAGGTTTTGACACGTAGGATGCAAGAGAAATCGGAAAGATTTCTATGGGAGGCACAATGCGGATTTAGACCTGGAAGAGGATGCACGGATCAAATGTTTTCTCTCCGCATGATCACGGAAAAGCTTCTGGCTGCTAACCAGAGGATTTTCTGTGCTTTTGTGGATCTTGAGAAAGCATTTGATAAGGTTGTAAGGAAGAAAATGTGGGAACTGTTGCCGGGGTATGGTGTGGATGGTCGATTGCTAAGGGCTGTGCAGTCACTTTACTGTGACTGTAAAGCCTGTGTGCAGGTAGGGCATGACCTGTCACCCATGTTTAGCGTCCAAACGGGCGTAAAACAGGGTTGTGTCATGTCTTCCTGGCTGTTCATACTGTATCTCGACAGCTGTTTACAGAAGCTGAAAGATAGCTGTTTGGGTGTGAGATTGGGTGACATTAAAGTAAATTGTCTGCTGTATGCTGATGATGCAGTGCTTATTGCACCATCAGAGGCAGAACTGCAGGCATTAGTGACGTGTATGAAAGAGGAATGTGAAATTAAAGGTCTCCGCTTGAATGCTAATAAAACTAAGGTTCTGGTATTTGAAAGGGACGAAGAGAGAACGAAGTGTGAAATATGGGTAAATCAGGAATGTCTAGAACAGGTAAATGAAATTGTATACTTGGGGAGTGCTTTTAGCCGGGATGGAAGATGTGATTTAGATGTGGACAGGCGTGTCGCTGCCGGGAACAAAGTCAATGGTGCCCTGACTGCGTTAGTCAAAAGGCAAGGCGTAGTGAAGAGTGCACGCCTTGCAATACATAACGCAGTATTGGTACCGACTTTGTTATATGGCAGCGAAACCTGGGTATGCCAGAAGAAGCATAAAAGCAAGTTGAATGCAGTGGAGATGCGATCTCTTCGTAAAATGTGCGGCGTCACCATGGCCGACCGAAAGCGAAACGAAGAGATTCGCAATATGGCAGGTTTGAAAGATGACCTTATCACAAAAATTGATAAGGGCGTGCTTCGATGGTTTGGGCACGTTGAGAGAATGAGTGAAGACCGAATGGTGAAGAAAATATATAGCGCGAAAGTTAATATTAAAAGGTGTCGAGGTAGACCGAGACTAACTTTCGAAGACCATGTGAGCAAACTGCTCAAAGAGGGGAGGGTCAAGAGTACTCGGATACCTAGACGTGCATGTATGAAGAAGATAATGAATCTGAAAGAAGCGAAAGAGGTATGTAAGGATCGTGACACTTGGCGATCTGTTCTCTCTGGCTACCCCGTCAGGGATTGTGCGTGACGATAAGTAAGTAAGTAAGTAAGTAAGTTAAGGTTTGGTTGTTTCCACCATTGATAATAGCTTCGGGGAGAGATTTACCTATTTCCGAAAAGAAGCTATTGACCTGTTTGACTGATTGCAGAGGATTTTGTGTTAGGTTAAGAAGGTTAGAGCTAGGAATTCCAAGGGCTTTAAATTGCGTTATGTCGTTAATTGTGTTCCATAATAATTTTGTGTTAGTCGTAGAAAGGAGTAATTGTTTTTTGTAATAGTCACGTTTCAATTTTTTTATCAGGTTGTTACAGAAATTTCTGTACCTTTTATATGTAATTTTTAAAATTTCTTCAAATGGATTGCAACGTAACTTTTTCTGCATTCTATTTCTTACTTGGATGTAGAGTAAAATTCCCTCAGTTACCCACGGTTTGAGTATGCGTTTATTACTAGTAATGGGGGTGATTTTGGTGTTTTCTTTTAGGGCTGTTTGAATCTTTTCAATAAGTATGTTCGCGAAGGTATTAGGGTCGCTTTGATTGTCTAGTTCTGAGATATTTTGTGCAACTAAGCTATGGCGAGCCTTGTCAAAGTTTATGACAATTTTGCTAAGCCTGTTCTCATTATGATTTCTAGTAGAAGAAATCGATAGAAATATCATGAAGTGATCAGTTATTGTGGTGTTAAGAACAGCAGCAAAGGCAGAATACTTCGCTTTTTCAAGTTTTATAATAAAGTGATAGAATAGATAGTAATAGAAGCAAACATTTATTTATTATATCAATAAGGGATAAAGTGATGTCAATTCTCTTAAAAGTTCTGTTTCTGTTAAAAAATACGCTGTCATCGCCGCTAGCGGTGAAAAACGAATTAATGATATCGTCATATGATCATATTATGAAATAGCAACGTTGTGTTTAATTATTAATATCTTCAAACGATTTCTATTCATTGATTTGGTCAAGCTATATCATGACATGGTCAACAAATAGTGTTAAATATCACGAAATGACCACACCATTTCACGAAATGATAGACTACTTAATGATAAAATATGATCAATTCTACGATTTGGCCAAGACATAATGTATAAAAATATCTTGAATAGAACTATAATGATAATGAAAATTTTGCAACAATTGCACACAAACCAGTTTTAATCACTTTACATATATATATTAGTAATTGAAATAAATACCTTATAAATTTTCATATTTTTGATAGACATCACTATTATCTATTGAAATTATTACACTTTTAAAATAAAATAACAAAAATACTAAAAAACTAAACTCTCTTTGGATGTGAAGCTGTTGCTCTTTATTTTCATACGCAAATATTATTAATTTTATAAAAAAAAACATTTAAAAATCGATTCACACTGAGCCTTAACAGTGGTAGAGCCACGCGGCAGCTTTTGCTGTCGCACGGATGGGCCGGCTCGAACCGGGGTGGTACCACGACCTCACAGAATACCAGCGTGAAGTAGAGATTTACCTCTGCGTTTCGCTTGGTGAGTGCAGGCGGCCGGAGGCCCTTTTTACTGGAAATGAGGCTTTCCATCTTAGTCCTCACGGGTGACAACGCATCTGCATTTTGATTCGCAAACGAGGATAGATGTAGATGTCTATGGGCCGCAGCAACCACTTACCATCAGGTGGACTGTGTGCTCGCTTGTCACCCATATCCTATAAAAAAAAGCCATTTGGAGTTGATACTGGATCTCTAGAAATGCAATTGATCGATTTAAAAAGTAAAGCATTGTGGAGTTGAAAATTTACAAAGTTGAAAAGCAAGTTGAAAAAGTTGGAGGTCCGGAAATGTGTGTACGCAACGCACCAAAAATGAACAGCTTTAAAAGAAATGCCGCGAGTTGAGGCACTTATATTCGACGCATGGAATAGTCTTCCAAATTGCTACAGTGAGGTGAAGAAGTTGGCATTTGGAGTGTTGACTAGAATAACCATACAAAGCCAAAGCTCCCATTGAATTTGTTTGTCAATTGTTTGTTATTGAAGTACAAGTTAGTATTGTAAGACTTACAATGTAAATAAATGTTTAATTGTTTTAATTTTTTACTTAAGTAATAAGTGATTATCTAGTATACCATATATACACAGTCAGGTCATAAGTATTGTCACACAGTAAAAAATTTTCTTTTAGAATGCTGGCCACAAAAAAGTTTATTGAATTCGAATTGTTCATGAAAATAAAACTGTATACTTTTTAGAATTTTACTCATTTTTAAATATGGAGTGGACGCTTAAAGAAGACCGTGTTGCAGTTATTGCGTTGCATCGTTGCGGTTACGCGCCAATTCAAATTTTTGACAATAATTTGAATATAACCAAAAGATTCGTTTATCGTACCATCAAACGATACAATGAAGACTCTAGTGTAGATGACAGGTCAAGAAGTGGTCGCCCTCGGTCTGTTAGGACTCCAGCAGTGATAAAAGCTGTGAAGGCGCGAATTCTAAGAAATCCCAAACGTAAGCAGAAACTGTTGGCCCTTCAGATGGGGTTAAGCAGAACCACGGTGAAAAGGGTGTTAAATGAAGACTTAGGGCTTCGGGCATATCGAAGAAAAACGGGACATCGTTTTAATGCTCGTCTAATGGACCTGAGACTGAAGAGATGCCGCGCTTTGTTGAAGCGGTACGCGGGAAAAAAATATCGGGAAATTCTTTTTTCGGATGAAAAAATTTTTACCGTTGAAGAGAGCTACAACAAACAAAATGATAAGGTGTACGCACACAGTAGTGAAGAAGCGAGCAACCGTATTCCGCGTGTCCAACGAGGTCATTTTCCATCCTCGCTCATGGTATGGTTAGTAGTTTCTTATTGGGGCTTAACAGAGATACATTTTTGTGAGAAAGGTGTAAAAACGAATGCAGTTGTGTATCAAAATACAGTCCTGACGAATCTTGTGGAACCTGTTTCTCATACCATGTTCAATAACAGGCACTGGGTATTCCAACAAGATTCGGCGCCAGCTCATAGAGCGAAGAGCACACAAGACTGGCTGGCGGCGCGTGAAATCGACTTCATCCGGCACGAAGACTGGCCCTCCTCCAGTCCAGATTTGAATCCGTTAGATTACAAGATATGATAACACTTGGAGCAAAAGGCGTGCTCAAAGCCTCATCCCAATTTGGAATCACTCAAGACATCCTTGATTAAGGCAGCCGCCGATATTGACATGGACCTCGTTCGTGCTGTGATAGACGACTGGCCGCGCAGATTAAAGGTCTGTATTCAAATCACGGAGGTCATTTTGAATAAACTTTAGTGTCATAAGAATCTATGTTTTGTTAAGTTCATTTTGGTATATAAATGGTTACATAAAGAATAAACTTGTTTCAATTATTTTATATTAAACATGTGACAGAATGTGTGACCTTACCAGATATATATATATATATATATATATATATATATATATACAGGGTATTTTTGAAACGCTCCCGAAAACAAAGACAGATGATAGAAGATACTACACCTTAGCACATGGGTCACAAATAAATCCCGACGAAAAAAAAATCATCTTTTCACAACGTTTTATTAACTTTATTCACGCTCCATCATGTTAGTACATCTAAATGAAATGATAATATCATAAAAAGTCATGAAAATACTTAAACATAAAACCATCAATGGAATTACTGAATTACAATCAGCTGATTAAGGGTCAATGTACGTGAGAACGCAGAATTCGCAGAGGCCGCGCGCCCACTTGTCTAAATACCTAACTTATCTACTTAACCTACTATTTTGCCACTGTGCTTGTCTCCATGTAGCCACTTTAATTCGAATTCACAGGTAAAATAACCCAAATAACTGGTTCGATTCCCCGCTAATGAAAAAAATACTTAAATGATATGTAACCAAGGTGCACCATGTGTTTTATTCATCGTGTAGGTATGTTTATTATTCGATGTATTCAGTTATGTACCTATTCAAATCAGTTCAGTACTAAGTTACTTAAAAAAATTAGGTATGAAACAGCTTACCGCTCTAAATCCTCCGTGGTGACGTGCTCAATGAAACCAGGCACACGTTGTTGCTGGTCTAATAACCAACGGCAGAAAACTCGCCGGCGGTCGTGATCGCCGGGAACTAAAGCTTGCACTTTGTACACTTTGTTTGGGCGCATTCGGTTACAATTTAACACTTTGTGAACTGTACAGTATGACACACTTGTTCCATCCCGACGCCTTAACAATTTAGCGATACTTCGTGTACCTAGGTTCGGATTCCGGCGAACGACATTTAAAATGCGCTCCTCCGAGTGAACAGCCACTTGACTTCCACCTCCTGCCGCTACCAGAGCAATGGGCCGATTTTCCAACACTCGCTGAAATGCTGCTGTTATCAGTCAGCTGGAAGTCGAGCGGTCGGGAATTTCTCTCGGTAAATTCGCAATGCATGCGAAGCATTCCTGCGAGCTTCTATAAACGTACGCGTTAGGCATTATAAAAACAAAACAAGAAACTTAAAACGTTACAACAAGGATAATATCATTAAGTAATAAATAGCAAGTAATAACAACAATTATTTAATAAACAACACAATTAAACTGTTTCTTTAGATAGTCAACACGGAACTGATTTAAAAACTAAAATTATTAATCAAATACGCTAAAACAAATGCGCACAATGTAAAGTCCTTGACGCACTGGAGAACCTTCCACACACCGTTAAAGCGTTATGTATGTTAAGACATCGTCAACGTTTATTATTTATAAGTTTTATCCCTACGACTAATTTTCATATGGAATTTAAAAGTTATGGTTGTATGGGTGTTTAGAGTGTCAATAAAAGTCACCACATATAACGCACAAAACGTTTATTGTCTACAAATACACAGAACATTTAATGCGGCGGATAATGTACACAGGGAAAACCAAGGAAAGACAATTTAACACAAACAATAGAACTTATACACAACTCGATATGTACCTCGCGACTACAATAATTATATTAATGAATACGATAGCCCGGACAAGCGCACGATTGACATGCATTCTACGTCGATAGCAGATGCGGACTGGCGGGGGGAACCCGCTTACGCGCAAGTCGATTGAGGCGTGGCCGTTTGACCTAGATACAGTCGTGAGTAGCTGTACCATAGTATAAAGACAGCTGTACGCTCACTCGCTGCCGCGCTTTGAAGTTCCAGGTTCGATATGCCTCCACATCACCCCCCTCTAGAGACCGTGATACGGGCGATAATACTCAGGGAATTTTACTCTCCTTACTGATTTTGTACATTTTATTACATTATCTTTACTACAAAAAATTATTGAAATTAATAAACGTACCTAATTGGGTACTCAGTACTCACACAATTATAAACACTATCTCATCGTTATCTTTGATTTTGTATAAGAAATGAAAAATTAAAATAAAAATGAAACTTCGAAAAATCGCTCAGTGCCCAGGTTCAAGGCCAGCGTTTTTACGTGACGGGATCTATAAGCATTCGACGTCCGCGAGTATATTGACCCTATTATCAGCTGATGTAATTTTTAAGTTTCATTGCTGGTTTTCTGTTTAAGTATTTTCAAGATTTTCTTTATGAAATTATCGTTTCATTTAGATGTACTAACATGATGGAGCGTGAATAAAGTTAATAAAACGTTGTGAAAAGATGATATTTTTTTCGTCGGAATTCAAATTTATTTGTGACCCATGTGCTAAGGTGTAGTATCTTCTATCATCTGTCTTTGTTTTCGGGAGCGTTTCAAAAATACCCTGTATATATATATATATATATATATATATATATATATATATAAAATATATAATATATATATATATATATATATATATATATATATATAATATAATATAATATATATATATATATATATATATATATATATATATATAATATATATATATATTCTAATTTATTGTAAAAACTAATAAGTATAAAGTTTTATTATATATACAATACTAAAAACTATAATAATAATTTAAAAAAAAACTAAAACAAAACTAAAACTAGAAACTTAAATATCATATAGTCCTACTTTACGTTTCCCCGCTGAATGGCTATACTTAGCCTTTGAGCGAGGAAAGAACCAGCCCTCTTATCACCAGCAGCAACGACCAGCCGCGGATGGAGTTCCTTTAGGAACTTCACCGCACGTGGACCCCACGGACCGATAGTCTCTACAGCAAATGGCACAAATATGTAGTCATCTCTCAGAGACTCAGAAAAACACTATTTAAATATGAATAAATATATATATTTTTCTTATGAATAAATAAATTAGTTTTTTTATCTAAAAACTTTATTTATGCATGTACTATTTATGGTTGGCGAGAAAAAAAATGTGGCTCTTTAAAAACTTTGAAATTTTGTAAATTGTAATTTTTGACTCTTCCGACTCAAAAGGTTGCCGACCCCTGACTTGGTAGAATACGATCACATTTCTGTTAGGAATTATATTTCGGGTTTATTTGTTGTTTACACTATCTACCTATTTCTTATGAACTTGCAAGTTGCATGCGTTTGGCATCACATAACTCACATAGTAGTGGAAATATGGTCGATCATAGTCAGAATAGGTACTTTACCTGAGGAACTTACTTATATTTCACAATGTATTTTTTTTACTCTTTATTAACAGCCCTTAGTAAAAACGGAAAGTCCGTTGTGACGTAGGAAGCAGAAAAGATGCAAAGTAATACGGACACTCGCGCGCAGCGATAAAGTTTTATTTAGCTTGTAGCTAATAATAATTATCTAGGCTATTAAACGTCGGCAAGCAGTCAACATCAAAGGAATGCAACTTCTGTACGTAGTACTATTATTTATTCTGTGCCACAGGTTACATACATTCAAGGGAAGCGACGCTACCTTCGAACCCTTAAGTACCAGGGCAACAGAATTATGCGAGCGCGAAGTAAACCGGCTCAACCGAGCCAGTCTTGGTTCTGCAGCGTGCAGTCGCTATTTGAGTTCACCATGTGCTTCCGAAGATACCCGCAGAACTACGGCAACAATAACACTACACGTATCAGCAATAACGATGAGGTTTTGGTAAGTAGAGAAACCGTTGTTCTCCTTTTCTTGGAATATTATACTGAGTTACATCATCTTATTAACTTTGTTTCCGTCAATAATTTCCTGTACCATGGAATTGTGTGGGTGTGTTAAAAATTTACATAGCCGAATGCTATGTTGATTGTTACTAAGTTGTGGTTGGGGTTGTAATAGTTGTGTAATATACCTAGCATATCATAATACATAGTGTGTCCCGATATACAATGTGATCACTGTAAGGTGTAACTTCACTTCAGTATACTGAGAAGCCGTTGCTTTTCAGTTTACTATACTGGTTACTGTTTAAAACGGAATGCGGTCCAGTATAATTTCATCCCCATTTTTCGACACTGTTTTCAAATGAAAATATTTATTACGTACACATTTTCTGTTCAAAAAGAAAAAATATTATTTGAATGTTGTTGCTTTTGAAACCTAAGCCCAAATTTATTTGAATAACAATATTAATTAATAACAATAACTCGTGGAAGCTGTTAAATCTCTGGGCGCTGTTATGTTTTTTGATCGAGTGATCAAAGTACTGAGAGCACCTTACCTCGAAAGCGCCTGTGCTCATAGTACAAAAATAGCGGCGATTTATGACGTCATATATTTCCCTAGGGTACTGCTGCTTTATACTGGCAGTCCATAACGGAACGAATTTTTCACCTGTCAGAGCACTGAGCAGTGCTCGCAGTGTTATCGGAATATACCCATAGACATGTTGCAAAGTTCGCGACGCTTTAAGCTCGTACTTTGCTTGCAACTGTATTATAATACTACATATAATGTAAATAATATAATTATAGCATTAAGTGCGTCTATGCCTCCGCATTGGCAGGTAGTCAAAAAAGCATAAATATTTAACAAAAATATTCATTTATATTAGGTATTTAAAAGCTAATTATTAGTAAAGGCTTTGAGGTATTCCATCTTTCTCAGAATTGAAAATGCATGTGAAGCATTCTTTGTTTGAAGTTTATTGCTGCTGTCAACGGGTTGCAGAACGTTGTGGTACATTTACCAGTAGGTGGCGTCCTTTGTAACTTTACCTGCAACAGACTTTACTAAGTGGTAAGGATGCTGAATACAACAAACTTGCCAATTTCTACCAGTGAGCAGTAATGCTTCTACTGTACTGTTGTATTACGATTTCAATGAGGGCATCCACGACTTTTTCTGCCACCAGAGCGGCGCCACTTTACAGTGAGGTAAAATATTTGACAGATTTCATAGCGGGGACGATAATTTCTTAGGAAAATTTAATCTTTAAGGTTTCTTTCTGTATTATTAGTTATATTTTATATTAATTACATTATAAATGAATAAACCAAAGTATAAATATATATTGGTAAATCCAATTGGGCATACCTTAAGCGCATTAAAAAAATTACGTATAACATGATTATACGGAATTTTTAAAGTAGTTTAAATACATTTCGACAGCACTATCGGCTTCAACGTCCTCGAAAACCATGAAAATGACACCCGTGATGAAAAAATTGATACCTATTGCAGCCGCCATCTTGGATTTACATTTCGACAACCCTATCGGCTTCAACTCTCTCGAAAACCATGAAAATGACACCCATGATGAAAAAATTGATACCTACTGCAGCCGCCATCTTGGATTTACATTTCGACAGCACTATCGGCTTCAACACTCTCGAAAACCATGAAAATGACACCCAAGATGAAAAAATTGGTACCTACTTCAGCTGCCATCTTGGATTTACATTTCGACAGCACTATCGGCTTCAAAACTCTCGAAACTCATGAAAATGACACCCATGATGAAAAAATTAATACCCATTGCAGCCGCCACCTTGGATATACATTTCGACAACCCTATCGGCTTCAATTCTCTCGAAAACCATGAAAATGACACCCATGATGAAAAAATTGATACCTTTTGCACCCGCCATCTTGGATTTACATTTAGACAGCACAATCGGCTTCAACTCTATCGAAAACCATGAAAATTACACCCAAGATGAAAAAATTTATGTCTATTGCAGCCGCCATCTTGGATTTACATTTCGACAGCACTATCGGCTTCAACACCCTCGAAAACCATCAAAATGACACCCATGATGAAAAAGTTGATATATTTTGCAGCCGCCATCTTGGATTTACATTTCGACAACACTATCGGCGTCAACACCCTCGAAAACCATGAAAATGACACCCATGATGAAAAAATTGGTACCTAATTCAGCCGCCATCTTATATTTACATTTCGACAGCACTATCAGCTTCAACACCCTCGAAAACCATGAAAATGACACTCATGATGAAAAAATTTATACCTATTGCAGTCACCACCTTGGATTTACATTTCGACAGCACTATCGGCTTCAGCACCCTCGAAACCATAAAAATGACACCCATGATGAAAAAATTGATACCTATTGCGGCCGCCATCTTGGATTTACATTTCGACAACCCTATCGGTTTCAACACCCTCGAAAACCATGAAAATGTCACCCATGACAAAAAAAATTATACTACTTGCTTTTAGTACGTACTACTATTATTTATTCTGTGCTTTTAAATATTGTAATAAAACAATGTCTTATTATTATTATAATTAAGTAGGTTTAAGAAATTTGGTTATTCGAATATTGTGTATTTGTACAGCGATCTTTTTGAGCCGCTGCATGATAGCCAGTGCCAGTGGCATAACAGTCCATACTATAATTTTTCTTAGAGGTATTATTATGCCATGACAGTTTGTCCATGTTGCAGTAGATGTCGCTTTTTTAAATTTAGCCATGCTAGGCCAATTTAGAATCAAACAAATTAATGAATAGTTTAAAATACAATCGAACCTTGCTAACTTACTATTTTGTTACAAAACAAATTTGTAATTAAATTTTCAGTATAATTTATTTATTTTACATTATTCCCTATATATAATGTACTCTGTGAGCCAAACTAAACTACTCATTACTACTCTGTGGCTGTAGCTTCCCATTTACAGAATTATTAATTTGTATACGAGGCTAACAAATCAACGAAAATTTCGCCATTTTGGAGCCGAAAAAAATAAATTATAGCTAAACAAAACAAAACTACACTGCCATTTACATTCAGTGGCTTCCCACATGATCGATGAAGAGATTAAAATATAGATTGAGTTAAACAATTGATATTTTCAAAAGTTATTGTGTTTACAAGCCACAGGGACATGATAAATCCACACCATAAGCCACTAAAACCCTTTTTTTTATTTAAAAATAGCAATTAATCGATTTAAAAAAATTATTAATAAGTTCAACAATCATTTATCTTTCTAACAATGTGCTTTTTATATCATTTATATGTATAATATGATTGCTAGATACGATTTTATTCGATAAAATGTTGGAATCTTAATTTTTAGGCGATAGTAGAACACACCTTGCGCTTTCGCTTAAGGTATGCAATATAAATAAAAGCTGATTTTTTTAAAAAAGAGTTATAAAGTGCAAAAAATTAAAAATTAAAATTACTGACGCATTGTGTTGTGTATTAATATTATACTCTAGATAATGATAAACTATTATTTTAAATGAATTTCTCAATTAACTGACATTGTGTAACAAAAAACTTTACCTCAGTCGCAACTAGCGACATCTGGTGAGTGGAATATTATTAGCCCTCATTCAAGTACTTAAATATTTGCTCACTAATTGTACAACAAGTTATTATTGTAATTTAGAAATGAACTTATCACTTAGTAAACTTTTACAAGCTTTAGTTTGAAAAAAAAACTACAGTAGGTTTATATTAATCTATATATTAATAACTGAAAGGAGAACTTTGTACCCCTTATTAAGCATATTGCGCGCACGACGGCGTTGGAGATTTAGCATAGTGAAAGTTTTTATGGAGAAGGGTTGCATAAAGCTAACATTTATATATAATATGTATAACTGGTTACTTCGTTTACGCGGATTCCAGATATGGAGTATCATACACCGTCGTTGGACCTTCTGCTGAACTCTCATTCGGACGGATATCAGGTTTCCATCGATGCCCCTCTTGGCTCTTCGGACCATTGCCTGATCCAAAGTGTGGTGCCACTCACGCTCCCCTCGCGGTTGCGTTCTGCAGTTTCCCGCCATGTTTGGCATTACAGGTCGACGGATTAGGACGGAATGCGGTCTTTCTTTGCATCCTACCCATGGGGGGCGTGTTTGCTTCTCGCCGCATGATCCAAGCGCTGTTGCTGACTCTTACTGATGTGGAGCAACAGGGAATGGAACTATTTATTCCATCCTGTGGTACTCATCGGCGGCAGATCTCAGCCTTGGTTTGGTCGCTCCTGTAAGACTGCATTACGCAGTAAGCAAGAGTGTTATGAGGCCTGGGCTGAGGCTTCGGCGGCTTGGAATGTAAACACCAGCGTGCTTAAAAAGAAGTATAACTTCTCCTCCAGGTCATTCCAAATAGTTATTGCCAAGGTAAATTCAGAGCACATAGGCAGAATTGGCGAGAAATGAGTACGCCTTCCTTCGCGAACCCGTGCATTCTGGTCTCTCACCAAGGCTGTCCAAGGGAATTTCTGTAAGCCATCACTACCATCCCTGCACAGGGATGACTCACTGGCCCACGCCACAAAAGGGAAAGCCGACCTTTTTGCGTCCAACTCGACTGTTGATGACGGGGGGAACACCGCCGACCATCCCGCGGTGTGAGTGCTCCATGCCGGATGTGCGGTTCTTAACAGCGCTCGGTTTGCAAAGCACTCCTCTCCCTGGACATCCACAAGTCGAGTGGACCTGACAGAATCCCCCCAATAGTACTGAGGACGTGTGCTCCGGACTCATAAATGGACGGAGGCAGTAGAGTCCAAGGGGGAGGCATTGGTCGTTAGTTAGAACATTGCGAAGGCCTTCGATCGGGCTTGACACAAAGCGCTTCTTTCGAAGCTCCCTTCCTATGGGCTTCCCGAGAAATTGTGCAATTGGATCACCAGCTTCCATGCAGATCGGAGCATCAAGGTCATTGTAAACGCTGTATGCTCCGACTACAAACCTATTAACGCTGGTGTTCCACAAGGCGGAGTGCTATCACTAACGCTGTTTCTTCTGCATATCAATGATATGTTGCAAACCGGTAACACTCACTGTCATGCGGTTGACAGAACTGGTGATGCTCTATACACCGGTCGTGCCAATATTTCTCGGGAAAACGTCGCCGAGTACCGGAACAAACTTGTGTCTGAAGTCGCGTTTTTTCTAAACAAAGTCTCGGATTTTGGGCGACTAAATCCAGTCCAGTTTAATCCTCAGAAGACACAAATTTGCGCGTTACCGCTAAAAAGAACCCCATTGTCGTATCTCTTCAATTTCAAGGCACTCCCCTTGTTGCCTCAGCCAGTATCGGAATTTTAAGCGTCGACATATTGAGTGACGTGCAGTTTCGTGGTCACTTGGAATAGAAGGCCAAATTGGCCTCTAAAAAGCTTGGCGTGCTCAGCAGAGCGGGACAGTATTTCATGCCGGCACAACGCCTGCAACTTACAAGGCGCAGGTTTGGCCTCACAGGGAATACTGTTCCCATCTCTGGGCAGGGGCTCCCCAGTGCCAGCTCCTTCCACTTAACCACATCCAACGCAGAGCGGCTTGAATCGTTGACGACCGAGTCCTTTCCGATCGGCTAGATTCATTGGCGCTGCGAAGAGATGTTGCATCTCTTTGTGTGTTTTATCGCATCTATCATGGGGAGTGCTCTGAGGAATTGTTCGGACTAATTCCAGCCGCTCAATTTCACCACCGCACATCGCGACAAAACTCGCGATACCATCCATACCATCTGGATGTTTGGTGGTCCACCACTGTGCGATTTAGAAGAAGTTTTCTCCCTCGCACAACTTCCTTGTGGAATCGATTACCACCAGCGATTTTTCCGGACCGATACGACTTAGGAACCTTTAAGAAAAGAGCTTACACCTTTCTAAAAGGCCGGCAACGCATCTGCAATTCCCCTGGTGTTGCGGTTGTTCATGGGCGACGATAGTGACTTACCATCAGGTGAGCCGCATGCTCGTTTTTACTCTATCGATGGATTCAACTCAGCTGGGCAGCGTTCAGAAAATTACGACATCTTCTCGTCAGATATACCTCAAAACCTGAAAACGAGACTGTTCTACCTATGCGTGTTGCCAGTGATGACTTATGGATCTGAGACGTGGTCCTTCACTGCTGGCCGTATGAGGAGGCTGAAAGTCGATATCCGCAGTAGAACCAGAGTGATCGACATAGCCCAACACATTAGTAAGCTGAAGTGGCTGGCCATATAGCTCAAAGAACCGACAACCGATGGTGGAAAAAGCTCCTCAAGTGGCAGCCTCGTACCGGTAGGCAAAGTGTAGGGCGGTCCCCCATTAGATGGAGTGACGATCTGGTAAGACATGTAGGAAGTCTATTGATACAGGTGGCTTAGGACCGTGCTTTTTTGCATTCCTTGGGGGAGGCCTATGTTCAGCAGTGGACTTGTGAAGGGCTGTAATGATGATGATGATGATCATCGACATTATCCTGTATTCTATAATAATTTCGGTACACATTGAAGGAATATTAAGTTGCAATGTACGAGCCATATGAAAAAACCAACAATGCCCCATGTTCATTTCCACGTGACCATGAGGCAATCTAGTTCTAAGTGGTTACATTTGTCAGTGAAACTAAGAACAAGGTATTTTGTGTTTCTTTTGATTCTACCGTAAGACTTGCAATAAAGCAAAAACTAATTAGATCTAAATTAAATTAAAAAAATCTTAAAAATCTTAAAAATCAAAAGGAGTAGTCCGTTCATTCTTGAATTGGAAGCTCACGTAATGAGACTGAGCAGTAGTAAAACTGCAAGCAATAAATTGAAATTTACAATACACATTACCTAGGTACAAGCGCATAATTTGTGTTGTGCACAATCAAACGCTCAGGCTTGTCAGGAACAAGAATTCAGGATCTACAAAAGCCGGTTGGTAATAACCGTGAAAGCAAAGGGTGCTCAAGGTCATGACCACATTCTTAATGCGTTAAGAATGACAATAACTGCTTAGAGTGTGAATCCTAGGAATGACTTGTGTCAATGATTTATTACGCGATCGACTGCGCTAACAAATAAAATATGTTTCATGCATATGTAAAGTTCGCCAACCCGCATTAAAGCAGCCTGTCGGACTCGGTTAAATATTAGTGAGGAATTGCTACCTGACTTTATAATTAGCAAATTAGTAATGTTAGAAATATTTTAATTTTCTACCCACTATCTCTGAAAGTATAGATGTTACGTGCATGTATAAACTTTCGCTTTTGTCTACTTCTTCATCAGTTCGTAAGGATTTCACCACTGAGTCTCCTCTTAATAGGGAAAAAATCAACCACTTCGCATATTTTAGGTAGTTGACCGCAATAATCAGGGAAGAAAAGAGACCGGCCCAGTTGCGTCCACTAGCGAAGACTCCATCGAAAGACTTATTGAGAAGATGATGGTGGATCTACAGGCGGACTCCGATGATGACTCTAGTTACACGGTGAGACGTCATCAACGTCATACTTGAGTGGGTCATTTCTTAAAACCGCAATACGAACCTGTGCGAAAAGAAAACCTACGTAGGATTTGGGCTATGAGAATATTTTGTATAATATAATAAATAATATTGTTATATATATATAGAATAAGGGTCACAAACGAGCACACAGTCCTTATGGTAAGTGCATGCTGTGGCAACTAAATTTATTCTAGATTAAAAATCAAAATGCAGATGCGTTGTCACCCCTAAGGACTGAGATAGATGCCTCTTTTTCAGTAAAAAGTGTCTCCGGTTCTCTACACCCACCATAAGAAAACACAGCAGTATAAAGCTGCTATTTTATGCTGGTATTCTGTGCTCCTACCCCGGTTTAGGCGACCCATTCGTGCTACAACCATAATATAGCTGCAGCGTGGCTCAACCACTTATAAAGAGGTTAAGTTTGCCTGTACAAAACATATTTACGTATTTATGTGAATTTTAACTGATTAATTTCTCTACTACATGTTTTAGATGATTATTTTTGAAATTTTATGTTACTTTGTTTTTCTGCCAAGATGGTTTCCTGCCAGAAATATTATTTGATTTTATATATCTCTCTATTTCAGTCGGCAAATCCAATGAGCGTAAAAAGTGATCGTTCTGAAGATGGAGCCGATTCAGAACAAGAAACAATCCCGAATGACATCTTACCTAACGAATCCCATCTCCCTGGACCCCAGTTGGATGACAACTGTCAAGTTATCACTTCTACTCCAGAAAAGAACAATTTGAATCATTTTGAACAGCATGATAAAGGAAACGAGGAAAGAAATTGTCAAAGTAACGAAAACTCATTAAATACAAAAGAGATCAATCAACTTGTGGTAGAAGATAATGACAAAACGAGATTAGAGTCCACCCCCATCGTAGATCTGCACCAGACTAATGCAGATGCAACGTCTACTCTGGACGAAACAAAGTTATTGCTTAAGAGTGAGATAAACTTTACACAAAATAATAAACCTCAACATGCGTCGAAGCATATGCTAGGTATGACTAAGTGTTAGTATTCATTTGTTTTTTTTTAATCGCGAAATATATTGCAGTGAAGTAATTAAAAACAGCTATAAGAGTTCATAATATATCATCATCATCATCATCATCATTAATATCATTGCTATAACTTATCAGAATACAGCATAGAGTACATTATTATAGCTTTCGCTCAAAAATAAGAAGTAAATATGAGAAAAAGCAATTAATCTTAAAATGTTACATAATGTTTTAACTCATTGACTATTTTGTTTTAGCTAATGGAAGGCCATCAAGAAGTTCACCAAATAAAGGCAAAGGTATAGTAAAAAATTAATGTAATAAAAAAATTAACTAAATATTTTATAACGTAAATTAAAGAACTGTGTGTAACAGTTAATAAAATTTCTCAAGTAATCATGAGTCACATAAATCTTGCGACTTGAGGGACAAAGTACAACTTTTAGTAAATAATTCACGACTATATGTACTCTTTCAGTGCAAATCGCACAAAGCCACTTCGACTTTGAAGACTATGGTGACTGTACTCCTCTTATGTCTTCAATGGCATCATTTCTTCATAGCTTAGCGATATTACTTCTTCTAATACAATTTCAAAAAATAAATCAACCCATATTGTTGCAGAACTCTATAAACACTGTATGACTGATATTAATGTTTCCTATAAAGTAAAAGGTCATACTACGTTTTTTCGAACTTGTCTGTTATAGCAATGCCGATTTTATCGAAATTATATAAATTATAATATATTCTTACATACCTAAATAACTCTTATTGCTGATAAATAGCGTGTTATGACCACTTAAAAACCTCCCAGATTATTTTTCATTCCTTCTTGCCAGAGCATACAAACTATTCCAGCTACATTTATAAATCATCCGACTATGTTTTGTGTGTGCGACGGATTTCGTCCTCTTTAGACGAAATGAATTGTAATCAGTTCATAATTTTTATATACAATTAAGAGTGATAAAAGAGCGCACTGTCCACCTGATGGTAAATGCAGACGAATACCTTGTTACTAGTAAAAAGAGTTTTAGTTAGTCGCTCTGTGCGAGGGTGGTCCCTCCCCGGTCAAGCCGATCCTCGGTGCTGCAGTTATAATACGATTTAGAAAGTATACTTAACATATTATAGAAGTCTAGACGTGGCGATGGTATATCTTCTATCTCAGTCTTAGTATATCTTTGTTTACAGAGCACATACTGGAGCCGGCCGAAACCAAAGCATAAAGTGAAAGTTCCTATATTCGACAAACATATAACTAACTTTGTAAAACTTATGTAAGGTTATTCTTTAGGCTTTTAATATTCTTTATTTTTAGAATTATAGATATTACTTTGTTTTACGAACGAACCACAAATTCCGCTTTACCAATCGTCCCACAGATTAAAACTATCCAAGAATCTTCCTTTAATTTCTTTTAAAATAAGATTTCTACTAAAAATAGGAATATCCAGTGAACGATTATAAGTATAGGATTACAAGCTTTTTACAAATTTACAAAATTGTAAACGCTCACAGACTCACGTTCGATTCTTTGTTATCTATACATAGAATAAAACAAAGTCGCTTCCCGCCGTCTGTACGTTTAGATCTTTCAAAGTTGATTAGAGAATGGTTTAGATTCATAATTGGACCCGGTGAGTGGCGTCGTCGTCGAGAATCCAGAAATCAACCGAAGCGTAGCCGGGGCGGATCGCTAGTGAACTAAATACCTAAGTACCTAGTACTAAGTACTAGTACCTAGTAGTAGTAGTAGTAACCTAGTGTAATAAATACCAGAAAAGTGAGATTATACATTTTTGAACCATTGGGTAATACTACCTTTACCCAATGGTTCAAAAATGTGTAATTGCAGTTTGGAACGTTAACAATTTGAAAACTATAATTTGTTGTTTCTAGAATTGTATTATGCAGTAGGTATCTAAGTAGTATCTTAGTTTGTGAATAAATATAACTATTTTTATTTTCAACGATGTTCAACTTTAGTTAAATTATTTAAGGTTAAATATATAAACTTTTAATACTATAACAGGTGCTTTATGGCAAAGAATAAAAAATATACATCCAACAATGAAAATTCCCATCGAATCATGTCGCCCGTAGAGTAGGTATATCTCAATAGGTGATATTAAGTACCTAAAAGTTGGATTGCGCTGCATTAGTCCGTAAAATTGCATTTCCAATAACGCGGCGACGAAATATTGAGAGGACGCAAGAGAAGGCGTTCAGGAAAAGATCGATCATTTGAAATTCACACCTCGTCTCTGATCCACTTTAGTGTAAACAGAATTAAAGAAATAAAAAGAAAAGACTAAGGAGTTTTTAGACAAATGATAGACGCAACTGACTAGAGCGGGTTACGTTCTAGTTGTCATCTATATGAAAACATACGTTGTAGTTGCAAATGCAGTGTGGTTATTTGAAAAAAAAATAACAATCTGAAAATAAACATATTTTCGTCATGAAATGAAAAAAGCAGTGACAGCAAAAGTTGTGGCACTATCCCCATACAAAGTAATAATAATGCCAAGTAATATTTTATTCAGTGTATAAAGTGAAACTAAAAACCTGTGAAATATATGATTTTTGTGTAGTGCCTTATTGTTTTAAAAGGAACCGCTACGACTTTGTCTGAGAAATCAAACTGGCAAATATTAGCGAATTCATATTTTTCTATAGAATATATAAAAAAAAACGTTGGTAGTGCGACTGACGACTAATCTATCATTATGACTGTATGATAGGCATACGTCCCGCTCACAAACAACAATCAAAAACGTGGAACAAATCTTAAAATTTATCTTGCTTCTTCTGTACTTGTAAACTTATAATCGTTCACCAACAATAACTAAACAATAATTATTGCTTTCCGTAGCCGAGTATTTCATAATAAAAACAAAGCTCCAAAAATACCGGTAAAGAAACGGGATTTAGCGAATACTAGGTCCAATGCAGTATGATATGTAGTTATATAAAAATAAAGCTAAACTACAACGCCACTAAAGCTTCGAAGCCCTTCGAATGGAACCCGAAAAGTTTTCGTAGGTAAATTGGAACCGGTATTTTAAAGCCGATACCATAACCGTTATGAGAACCGAAACCGTACCGGAAACCTTTATTAGAAACTAAATTAACTTTTAAAAGAACCATAACGAATTTTGAAACCTCTTTCCAATCCCTGGTTGCAAATGCATAATATGATAATCCCGCGAATGCGTATACTACTATCACAAAAATGTATTAATTTTAGGAGAAGAAATTAATTCCAATTCAACTTAATTGGAATTAATTTCTTTAGAATATGAGTAATGACGAAATATCAATTCTCTTGTATATTGTGTCAGCTGTACAAATATACATGTTTTTAAATGTATTTATATTGTTTATTGTTTTATGTATGTAGATACCTATTTCACTTTAAATTTCTTTTAAAGTTTTCGTATTCTTTTATACATCGTCTTTGGGTGAATATATTTCTTTTTAAAAAGCTAGAATTTATAATTTTTTAATTCGATCAAACCAAAATAGACACACTAATTGAATTTCACTGTAGCACGTGAAACTCGTGATGTAACTATTGAAATATCTATGGTTGAAATATGGTATAACCATAGAATTATTACGTTCTATGGGTATAACTATAATACCTCAATAAATGTGACTCGGACAATTAACGTGACATTGTCACGATCACAGAACACAATTACTCTCTACCAAGAGGTCACGATGTAACGCGAAATGACTTTTCTCGATGACATGTATGTATGATAAATGAATGTAAAATACCATAATCTTCAAGTATCAAAAAAATAGTGCCTTCTAATAATTCTTCTAATATGTAATTCTAATAATTTCTAACAGGAATAATGAGTATGATAAATTGGTGTTTTTAGCGATTAGATGGACAACAGAACGTGTAATAAATAATATTTGTCATTTATAATGATGCTTAACGGTTAAGCGAGTTAATAATACGAAAAATATAATTAAAATGAATTGACTTTTAATAATTAATTATTTAATAATGAATTGAGTTTTAAATACCTGTACCTTTGTTTTGTTTGACCTGTAATTTTGAGCGTAAATTTGACAGAATTTAAGACTTTTTTATGCAAAAATAAAACTCAGTTTAACATTGCGTTATTTTACGTTAGATTGTGTGTATATTTAACGTAATACTTTTAATTTATATAATTATATTGTCCATTTAATCATAGTAAATGTTTTTCATAAATAAAGTCATACGGAATCATATATTATTTTTCCAAAGCTTCTTGGCTGTGCATCGAATATATAGGAAGACTGAATATAAATGAAACAATGTTCCTCTAAACTAACGTACGCTCGAAATTGTCTATAATGTTTTATATGTATAATTTAAGCTTAGCTTTTATAGTTTTTATATTTTTTTTATTAATTGTAAAATAATATATATTTTCAGATTAAATATATTTAAAAAATATTGTTTATTCTTTGCGCCATTCAAATCTCAAGGTATAAGAAGTAATTACTTTAAAGAGGTAATGATGATGACGATGTCGGTGTCTGGCAACAACAGGTTGTACAACAGCGATTAATTCATACATAATAGGAAAGCTGTAGATTTCAATTGTAGAAGTCAATGGTACAGTGTTTGTTATATATTTTTAAAAGCATTCAGTAACAGTATTTTCTCAATTTTTTTTTGGGGAATTTTACTGGCATTACTTATTTCATAATTTAAAATTTTGTACAACCAACTTTAATATAAATTATTAAGAATAACTCAAAAACTATTGGTCAGCCCTTGATCAAATTAATATGGGACCACATGTTATGCAACAGCTTTCAAATAAAAAAAGAATCATCGAAATCGGTTCACCCAGAAAAAAGTTACGAGGTAACACATAAAAAACATACAGTCGAAGTGAGTACCTCCTGTTTGAAGTCGATAGAAAAGTTAAGGTGGACAGCTGAATTTTCTTTCCCAGAAGTGCGTCTAGGGCCATGGCCGTCCTGCTCCGTCCTGGTATACCACCAGTTGGCATTCAAGAGGACACGTGGTGTCAAAGAAATCCAATAATTTGTTCTTAACCCTTTCCTGTCACGTAACTCACATGTGGGTCATTGTAATTGTCTCACTATTGTGTTTGCTAATCGAACAGTGAAAGAGTTAACATTGTTACATCAAATGAGAATTAATGAAAACTACCACGTAGCTCAGGGACATTCTCTAGCTGTAAAAATTCATTCTACCAGTAAAATTTGATATTTTAAGGAAGGAAAACATCGTGAAGCAAAAATTATAATTTGAACACAAGTGAACTTCGCCAACACGCATTGGAGCAAGCGCGATGGACATTTCTTTGCCCTAAAACTCTGAGAAAAGAGAGAAGGCTTCGCTTGAATAGCTATGGGACGTATTACAGGCCCGTTAATTTTTTCACTTATTTTGATTTTTGCTCAGCTATCATTAACCATGAATTCTTATTTTTAAATCGAATAGTTAATTCATCTAATTTAAAACTACACGACCCCCTTAAATTTTTCCCTTTCCGTCTCGTATTGGGTAGGTATTATAAAATGTTCAGGTGCACAGCCATTTTATTGCGATAAGTAGTTTTTAGTATTTTTATAATTCTATAATTTGAACATTTGACATGTTTAAATTATAATAAGTAAGCGATCTTTACCGTTTTATTAATAACCAAGGAAAAGTAGTATAAAATTCTTATTCAAACATTTAGTATTCAAATTATTACAAATCTACATAACGATTAAAATTATATCTTACGAAAAAAAAAGTGAACATTGTTCAAAATTAGAAAAAAAAACATTGCTAGGAATAATTATTTAAAAAAGTCTGTTTCCGCCCGGGATCGAACCGGGGACCTTGTGCGTGTGAAGCACACGTGATAACCGCTACACTACGGAAACATACTTCCTAATTATAAAATTTTAAGAGTATAGAAACAATGTATATAATTTAAAAAAATATGAGATTTTTAACAGAAAATGTCAGAAATAAAATGTTATACCACAGTGAATGACTGGTAATACTTCCGACCTTTCGTCTAACGTTAGCTTCGCCGCTGCTGATGCTGAGCTGACCAAAATGATTAAAAAAAACCGACTTCGATAGCAAATAGCAATCCAGTCTCGCGGCTACAACGCCCGCGGATAGTCGCAGACACGGCGATAACGTGTCACTTTATTGTCGGTGTTAAGTTGTACAAAATTTACCAAAACCGTGTGCTTAATAAATAAATAGCATCATGGATCCCGAAGCATTCTTGGATTTGGCCAACCAGGTCATAAAATTAAAAATGTATCCATATTTTGATGTGGCACATTCTCTATTATGTGCTCTAGCAGTGAGGGAAGATTTAGGATCTGGTAAGACTTTAATTTTATTTTAAATATTACCGCCAGCACTGCTGTTTCAATATACTGCTACGTCCCTTTTTTAGTTATCTAGTCTAGTTAACTCTTATGGACGGTACGGCTGCGGTGGCAATATGTTGTAAAAATAAATGTACAGTTTTAAAAATAGATTTGTTCCCGCGTCATAATAATTATACCAAGAACTCACCTAGGTGTATCTAATGTTATTGATAGGTAGCAATTCTCTTTTAAAAATAAAAAAACATTATACATTACAATTAAAAATGGTTAAAAGTTCATATCGCAGATATTAGTAATTTAAATTAAAATTAAAAAAAAAAATTAGATACCTACTTATAAAAAGTACACCACTAGACTATAAATTTATCCATGTACATTTTATGAGAGATAATTAATGTGTTTATTTAAGTTTTAATTTAATTTGATTGTGGTAATGTTCATAGAAAGAGAGGTTATGTTTGAGATAAGAACCTTGATTCATAAAAATAAGAACACTGCATAATTCGTTCGTGGCAGATATAGATGGCGCGTTTCTAGCATTTTGATATAAAAGTACCACAGAATATCTAAAAAATGCTTAAGCAGGTTGCAAAAGAATTCTTTCAAAAGCGTTAAAAATAACTTCTTTTATTGATTTGTTTAAAACTGGTATATTGAGGATAATAAAAATAGGTTTTCCTGGGCTCGTCCGGGATTTGAACCCGGGACCTCTCGCACCCGAAGCGAGAATCATACCCCTAGACCAACGAGCCGGTTGTCTAAAAATTCGAAATTTATAGTTTATTTACACAACTAAACAATTTTTTTTAACTTTAAAATTTATAAAGCTATAAAATATGTACGGTGTAAAAAATTTAGTGCTTAGACTTATTACTTCATATTTAAGTAACAGAATTCAAAAAGTAGTGATTAATGGTAAAGGTTCCTCCGGATCGGTAGTATCAATGGGCGTTCCTCAGGGCTCGATTCTTGGCCCATTCCTGTTTTTAATCTATATTAATGACTTACCTTATCTTGTAGGGGACAATCACGATATAGTATTATTTGCTGACGATACCTCTTTAATCTTCAAACTCAAACGACAGTTAATGTAAATAATGCTCTATCAAAATTGGTAGGTACATTGGTTTAACGCCAACAATACGCTCTTAAACGGCAATAAGACAAAGTGTATTAGATTTACAATACCTAATGTAAAACATTCGAATACCAATATACTGTTAAATGGGGAGGAGTTGAGTCTTGTGGATACCACTGTTTTTCTTGGTATTACTATTGACGCGAAACTTCAATGGGGCCCCCATATATCTAAATTAGCAAGCAGACTTAGTTCTGCAGCATATGCTGTAAGAAAAGTTAGAAGTCTCACAGATGTTGAGACAGCTAGATTAGTGTATTTTAGTTACTTTCATAGCGTAATGTCTTATGGAATTTTGCTATGGGGTAATGCGGCTGATATTGAAGCTATATTTGTTTTGAAAAAGAGAGCCGTACGGGCGATTTATAACCTAAATTGTAAAGAGTCTCTCAGAGAAAAATTTAAAGAAATAAACATATTAACTTTGGCATCGCAATATATTTATGAGAATGTAATGTATGTGCATAAAAACATAAATAGCTTTAATAAGAATAAGGATGTGCATACTTTAAATACTAGGAACAAACATAAGCTTGTAATGCCAGTTACTAGACTCCACAGAATCAGTAATTAATTTATGGGGCAATGTATACGCTTTTACAACAAAATCCCAGAACATATTCAAAGTTTGTCAATAAACAAGTTTCAAAGTTTTATTAAAGAAAAACTGTACAAAAAGGGTTATTATAATATCAAGGAATACATGAATGAAAATAACCCCTGGGAATAGGGTGATCGCCACCATGCTGGTTCTATGAAAAATCATTTAAAAATTGTATAAACAAAATTATTGTTAAGTGTAAAAAATTATGTATAAAAAAAAAGTCCCGCTGGGTTTCTTGCTGGTTCTTCCCAGGACTGAGGTATTTTCCGAACCAGTGGTAAATAAAAAATGACTTTCAATAAGTATTATGTAATAATCAATATTGAATAAAAAATTATTCTATTCTATTCTATTCTATAATGAAAGAGCTGTCACGTTGAAAACATGCTGAGATGTATTAGGGTACATTTAGTGACTGCATAAAAGAATTCACTACCCCATATCAATCCCTTGGGTGTCGCAAGAGGCAACTGAATAAAAATGAAACAGGAATTAGACAGCAGCAGTTTCCCGACAACAAATAAAAAACCTTTGGTTGCCAAACATGGCAAGTATGGCAAATATCTCCCCTATGAGGCAATCTATAGCTTAGGCCTATGTTCGGCAGTGGATATTACACATTATCATTACAGCTCATTACAAGCACACTATTGAACAGAAGCTATGCCCAAGGAGCGCCACAAAGCACCGTTCTGAGCCACCTTCGTCCGTCGACTTCCTGCATGTCTTACCCGAGCGTGTAAACGTAAAGATCCGGAGTGGAAAGTCTCGTATCCAGTGAAATCCCTTTTTACTGGATACGAGGCATTCCATTTTAGTCCTCACGGGTGACAAAGCAACTGATGATAGATGATAGACGTCACAGCATCCACTTACCATAAAGTGAACTTTGTGCGCATTTGTCACCCTTATTCTATAAAAAAAAAACTTAGCTACTCAGCACTTATTTGACAAAAATACCTATACAGATTTACGTGAAGGAAATTATTGTATATATGTGTATATTCATATCTGTTTAATGCTACACATTGAATATCATCGATACTAAAAAGTTGACTGTTGACTTTACATTTTTTTATAAAGTTAGCGTACATAATAAATCTGGCTTTGATGTTTATCGCCTAATATTTTATTTCACTAAGTTAACTAAGTAAATAAAAAATAATTAAATAAACTTATTAAAATATGAAACGAAGTAATAAGTAGCTCACAAAACACTGTAAACGTATGATTTATTTAATGTTTGACTATTAGCTATTACTCTACCGAGAGCTATAGGTGTACTCTTTGGGTATCAATTAGGGATGCCAATTTGTTGCAGAGTTCCAAAAACAAATGTAATTTAGACTCATAGGAGCAAGCGTATAAGGAATTTATATAACTATGGTTTTGAATAATAAATTCTGTTTACTCGTAAAAGAACAAATTGTACTTACTGATTGCAGCAAGTGAGGATCAATTATTATTTTGTCTCTACATGTCGAATTATGATAGGACTTCGAAATAGAAAAAAAATCAATTTAGTATTTTTATTTGCTCATATGAACGTTAAAATGAACTCCGAATATTAGGTAAATTAATCACAGAAAGGAGACGAGAGAAGTTTTTGAGCCCACTAGAAATTGTAACGTAACTTAATTTTATTACACATAAAAAAATACCAATTTAGTATAGTAAACGGCTTAAAGATTTTATGAAAATGTAACCGGAATCATAAAATCTGAAATAAAAAGAGTTGTTTTGATATTTGCCTTCTGGCTAATGAAAATAAATAAAAAACGCGTGTATCGAACAGGGGTATGAAAGCCCAATATTTTACATATTATTTTATTTAAAAGATGGCGTCACCGCTGGCATTTATTATTTACACCGAAGCCTATTTACATTAATTGTTAATTTCTTAGTATTCCCGTTAGATACGGTAAAACTAATATTACTTTTGTAATCTATAGGTTATAAAAATAAATCAACACGTATATTTTTTTTTATAGGATAAGGGTGACAAACGAGCACACAGTCCACCTGATGGTAAGTGGTTGCTGCGGCCTATAGACATCTACATCTATCCTCTATTACAAATCAAAATGTAGATGCGTTGTCACCCGTGAGGACTAAGATGGAATGCCTCATTTCCAGTAAAAAGGGCCTCCGGCCACCTGCACTCACCAAGCGAAACGCAGAGGTAAATCTCTACTTCACACTGGTTTTCTGTGAGGTCGTGGTACCACCCCGGTCCGAGCCGGCCCATCCGTGCGACAGCAAAAGCTGCCGCGTGGCTCTACCACTGTTTAAATATAATAATATAATTTAAAATAGAATAAAAGTTAAATATATATAATAGAATAAAAGTTAAAATATAATATAATAAAAATAAATCGACACGTATGCCCATTCTCTATACAAAAAGAAATTGTCTCGTTTCGTCTCTTCTGCGTTTAGAAGCGAATTATTCGCTGCACACAATTTGGAAATAATATTTAGTATTTGATTGGGTCGTTCTAGTACAAAATTGTTTTAAACTTAAATGACAATGAGGTGTCATCAGCAAAAAAGTATCTTAAACATTTTTGATACTCTACATTTATGTTGAAGAACCAAAAGAGAAAAGTATCCGATTCCTCCCCACACCCACTTAAATCATTTACACTTACACATTTGCTCTCGGCTTGAGAGATTTGACAATAGGAGATTAAGTTTTTGTACGTGGTAGAGCCATGCCGAAGCTATATTAGCAGTATAATTGTAGCAGTAATGGGTCGGCTCAACCGGGGAAGGACCACGCTCTCACAGAATACCAGCGTGAAATAGCAGCTTAACGCTGCTGCTTTTTATGGTGAGTGTAGAAAACCGGAGACCCTTTTTGTTAGAAACGGGACATTCCATCTTAGTTCTCACGGGTGACACCGCATCTGCAATGATAGACGTAGTCTATGTGCAGCAGCAACCACTTACCATCAGGTGAACTGTGTGCTCGTTTGTCACCCTTATCCTATAAAAAAGCGGGGCATTAAGAATGGTGTAAATAATTAAATAAATAAATGCTTTATTTCACCAATAACTTTTTACGAATGGATATTAAGTCTCTGGCTCCTAATGTAGGCGAACCTGTCTTCCCTCAAAATAAATGTACAAACTAAATAGATGTTTGGAAAAATTAAAATTCTATTTAATGAAACTAAAATTCTACTGTATAACACTTTAGTGTCTGCGTGCGTGCGAGCGTGCTGTACCTAGTACATAAGTTTTTTCACACAATCAAAAACCTTTCAAAGGTCAAAACCGTAGACAGAAAAAACTTAGTTTTCTCTGTCTACGGATCAAAACCCTGACAGTGTCATTAATGTCAGGTACCTACTCTTTACAGGTCTGTGAAACATTTTTATAATTATTTTAAATTTTAAAATGGGAACGGAATTTTATCCACTGTAAGGGCAATATTACTTTTAAGGATAATACTTTAACCTTTTTTTTTGTTTCTTTTTATAAGATAATCTATAAGAAAGTCCTTAAATTCGCAATAAAAAATATTGAGGTCACTAATCGGAATGAAAACTATCCTATCTCTCAAGTTGGGGCAAGCAACAGACATTTACAAAATTTCATTAAATTCGATTGAGCGGTTTCGGAGATTAGCGTGAACGAACAGCGTGATGAAATAATGACAGAATAAGAAGAAATAATTGTGGAAATATCGTTTCGTAAATTTGGAAGAGTTATATTACGACGTGGAATTGCGGAAAACAGCCCGTTTATTCAATTCATTATTCAAGAGTTATATTGTTTAATTTTAAAAATTGTAATCGGTGCAACCATTCCGACGAACAAACAAACAAAACGCCCGGACAGGCGTACAGACAAACAGACAAAATTAAAAAAGATGGTTGTTTATGTATCAATAGTACACAAATAACCCCCTCAGCTCACTAAAAGGCAGTTATTTCGATATTACAGAAAAACACAATTTTATTTATATGAATAGATAAATGAGAAAACTCCACAGACAAGAGATATATGTCCCAGTTCCAGTTATGGAATTACTAAAGCTAATACTAATAAAGATGTTTAAATTCGTCTTCATTATCAGTGTTCTAATGCACTGTTACTGAATAGGTCGTTTTAGGAGCGTGCTAACTAGTATGTATATCGTAAAATGGTTGGTAATACGCATAATGTGACAGGAGTGTTGATGAACGCAAAGTTGTTACCAACTCAATAGTATGGCAGCTCCCCAACTATACTATATTAAAGTTACAGCTTATCAAAACTCCACTGCTAAACATAGATAGGCCTATCCATAGACTGCCTCATAGAGGTAATATTTGCTATAAGGCGAGTTGGGAAGTGCAGTTTTTTGTTTTTATTTGTTATTAGGAATACGCTGCTGCCCATTTCCTGGTTTGTTTCCATCTGTCGCCTTTTACGACACCCACGGGACGTTAGGATATGGGGTAATGGATATTCTTACACCGCCACTATACTATAGTAAAGTAAAGTAAAGTTGCAGCCTATTTACGTCCCACTGCTGGGCACAGGCCTCCTCTCATTTCTGAGAGGGTTTTAGGGCAAGGAAATGTCCGCCGCGCTTCCCCAATGTGTGTTGGCGAACTTCACATGTCTTGGAAAAATATTTATTTCTTATTTCTCAGACATGCAGGTTTCCTCACGATGTTTTCCTTCACCGCCAAGCACGTGGTAAATCAGCACTTAAAATTACAATTAACAATTTCTTTGGTGCCGGCTGGGATCCAACCCGGGTTGCTCGAGTACTGTGAAGCTTACAGCGAGCGCTAACCATCTGAGCTACCACGGCTATACATTATGTGAAATTTAGGTTTAACATTTTTAATAGTGATAGTGATATCGCCGCTCGTTGATAGTCGCTCCACCTCTTAGCAGAGTGCAGCGCAAGTTGTTATTTTAAAATGTTGGTATACATATTAAATTAACTCTTAATATCATTACCAACCACGACGACTTCCTTATTGATCTAGTAGTAGAAAGCGCGGCTTCTGATCATGTGGTCCCGGGTTTAAATCTCGGCTCGGACCAAAATCAGTTATTTGGTTTTTCTGTCAGGAAATTCTCAGTAGCAGCTCTTAGTCAGGAAATCGACGGTATTTCCTCCTCGTGTCTCGAAAAGCACGTGAAATCCATTAGTCCTGCGCCTGATCTCTCTCCGGTTGGGTGTGGTTGCCGTTCCATCGGATCATGAGTGAGGGAATAGAATGCACTTGTGCTTACGCACAAACTTGCGCACTGTAATCGTGTCCTGCGGAAATGGCTAATCTCTGTTGAGAATGCTCGCCGTGGCCGAAACTTGGTTTGGAGGACACTATAACCCGTCACCTAATCGCAATAACATCTAAAATAGATGTTGTAAATACATTTCAGGCGCGCAGGCTTTCTCTCGTAAACATCCTTTAGCGTGTTGGTTGTCTACTATGCTGGTGATCTTCGCGGGCGGCATGGTGGCCAACGGCTTGCTCGGGGAGCCCATTCTCGCCCCGTTAAAAAACACGCCACAGCTGCTTATTGGAACCGTCACCTGGTAAGTATTTAATATTTTATTTCATTACTCTACAGTCTTTGGCACAAAATGGGTAACTTTGAATTTAAACTTTAACTTGGTAGAGCCATGGTGCAGCTATATTACTGTTATAGTTGTAGCACGAATGGGTCGGCTCGACCGGGGAAGGACCACGCTCTCACAGAATACCAGCGTGAAATAGCAGCTTAATGCTGCTGTGTTTCGTATGGTAAGTGTAGAAAACCAGAGACCCTTTTTGCTGGAAACGGGGCATTCCATCTTAGTTCTCACGGGTGACAACGCATCTGCATTTTGATTCGTAATCAAAGGCTCACACGACGTAACACTCACAAATACCAACTCCCGTTGTATTACCAGAAATGGAGAACTTCCATATAACACATAAAGCAATAGTTAAAAAAAAATAAAAAGACTTGACTGTACTAAAGGAAAGGAACCGGACAACATCCCACCAATATTTTTAAATAAATGTGCACTTTCCTTAGCTGAACCTCTTTCTACCATTTTCAACACTTCTTTAACAACTGGCATATTTCCCTCAAAATGGAAAGAAGCAAGGATTGTTCCTATTTTCAAAGCTGGCAATAAAGAACTAATCTGCAAATATCGTCCAATCTCAATCCTTTCGACTTTGTCGAAGATCTTTGAGGCACTAGTATATCCTCACCTGTACAATCATATCAAGCAGATTATTAGTCACAATGAACATGGTTTTGTAACAAAACGATCTACTAATACAAATCTTTCTAATCTAACAGAAGCAGTTGATAATGGCTTGCAAATAGATAGCATATACACTGATTTTGCGAAGGCCTTCGATAGATAGAGATACAAAACTCTTTTTTGTTTGGTGTGAATCATACCTAGAGGCACTTAAAGTTGTATTGAATGGCACTGAATCTTATTCATTTACAGCATTATCAGGAGTACCACAAGGGATCACACCTGGGGCCATTATTTTTTACCCTTTTCATTAATGATATCACATCATCCTTGAACAACTCGACAGCCCTCTTATATGCTGATGATTTAAAATTGTCTCGAGAACTCGAGATATTAGAACCAAAAATGATGAAGAACTGTTGCAGAAAGACCTTAATAGCCTGGTTACGTGGTGCGTACACAATAAAATGACACTTAATCCATCTAAATGTCGGTATATCAATTTCACTCGAAAAAGAAACAAACACCAATCAGTGTATAGCATCCAGGACGAAAAGTTGACCAAAGTGGGAGAGATTCGAGACTTCGAGGAGTCACGCTAGGTAGTCGCCTTAGCTTCGTATCCCATATAAACAACTTTAATTGCAGCCAATAAAACAGTCGGTTTTGTCATAAGAAGTGGCAAGGAGTTCAAGAAAACCGGAACAATCATAACAATGTACAATTACTTAGTAAGAAGTAAACTAGAATACTGTAGTTACAGTATGGTCACCTTATTACAATACTCACATACAGCGAATAGAACGTTTACAGAAACGATTAACCAGACATTTAGCATATCGAAGTCAGTTATCGCGCTGGACATCTTATACACAAAGGCTTAAGATTTTTAATATGCATTCCTTAGAATTAAGACGCTCACTGCTAGATATGCAATTCTTATATAAAATATTTAATAATGCTATCGACTGCCCAAATCTGCTTAATAAATTTTCCATAAAGGAACACGGCTGCCTCGTCATCCAATCAGAATACTTAAAGTACGTAAACATAAAAGTAATCTAGGAAAGAATTCGCCAATTTCCCGTTTGACACGTACCTACCTATAATATAAAATCAACTGATGGCACCGATCTCGACATTTTTAATGACACCTTACATAATTATAAAAGAAAAATTATTCTCAGTGAGTGGTGCACCTCTGTTATGTATTTTATTTATGTTATATATATATATATATATATATATATATATATATTGGTTCTTTTCTTTAATATCTTTAGTTTTTGTACTTTTTTTTCATTAAATTTAAGCATGTTGTGACAACCTGTAATCTGTAGTTCAATAAGCATAATGTGTAATTCAAAGATAGAAAACAATAAATAGTATATATTGCAACTACTGTAGGATGTCCTTTAAAATAAATAAATTAGTAAAGTTTTCTAATAAATAAAAGTTTATTAAAAAAAAATTTCTTCTTACCAGGTACATTGTGTTTTACACTCCATTCGACGTCGGATATAAAGTGGCCAAGTTCCTGCCTGTGAAGATAGCTGCTTCCGCCATGAAAGAAATCTACCGTGCCAAGAAAGTCTATGACGGTGTCAGTCACGCCGGCAAATTGTATCCTAACGCCTACATTATTATGATTATTATTGGTGAGCTCATTTACCAGTAAAGTAGTACGTAAGTAGTTAAGCCTTATTCAGTTCAGCGGTGGACTTGTGAAGGGTCGTAATGATTATGGTGATGATGAAGGTAGTATGATGATGAAGGCTCGCCTATTGCTGCTTTCAAGTTAGAACTGGTTAAGGCGCTTTTAATGTGTGCCGACTAGTTCCCGAGATTGGAATTAAAAGGTTATATTTTTTTCTACCGTATCATGAAATCGATGTAGTTGACATACATAAATTTCACACGAACATCCAGTTAATATCCAGGCCCGGACCCATGTTATTTTACGTGATAGCACCATGCTATAGCTATATTACTGGTATAGTTGTAGCACGAATGGGTCGGCTCAACCGGGGAAAGACCACGCTCTCACAGAATACCGACGTAAAATAGCAGCTTAACTTCGCTTTGTTTTGAATGGTGAGTGTAGGGAACCGGAGACCCTTTTTAATGGAAACAAGGCATTCCATCTTAGTCCTCACGGGTGACAACGCATCTGCATTTTGGTTCATATTCGAGGATAAATGTTGATTTCTAGGGGCCACAGTAACCACTTACTATCAGGTGGACTGTATGCTCGTTTGTTACTCTTATCCTATAAAAAAAATGTAAACCATGGCGGATTGGTGCCAGGCGAGAAAAAGTGTAAGATTTTTCGGTCATGACCCCTTCTGATGTAGTGTAGACGGCCTTGGCGGCTATTATCCATCTCCCTCGCACTTTTTCTTATCTTTCCATGAAAGAAATATTATTTTATTTTAAATAACGTTTCATTTCAATAGACGCTAGTAATTCATTTATTTGTATATGTTAATCACTAATATAATACGTTTATCAATAATAATATATTAGAAGCGTCAGTACAGTAGCCTAATGGCAGTGCGCAAACCGCGAACTCGATAGGTCGTGGATTCGAATCCGCCGTTCGACTACTGTCGTGAACCACTTCTAACACAAGCACTTTAAACTTACCAGAAGTGGTTTAAGGGAATATTAGTAATGTTTAGTAGCATTACTAGAGAAGAATTTCGTTCCAACCGAGTGTTCAACGACACTTACTCGTTGTTTTTAGTATTGGACATAATATGATAAACATTAACTCAGTATTTTGAGCTGAAATAAAGAGAGAAGAAAAATATTTTATTTGTTTGATTTCAGGAACAATTAAAGGCAATGGCGCCGGCTTCACAAAACTTGTGGAGCGCCTCGTCCGCGGTGCGTGGACTCCTACTGCGATGGAAACTATGCAGCCGAGCTTGTGAGTATTGCCGAAATGTATTCAAAAAAATTATGTGAATTTTCTTGAACATGTTCCGTAATTTGCAAAACAGATGTTTAACAATTAAAATATTATAGAAAATCGTTAGTGATTGGTAAAAAATAAATGAAAGTAAAGAACAAAATAACAGTCTATTAACGTCCCATTGCTGAGCCCAGGTATTACGTGGTAGAGCCACGCTGCAGCTATGTTATGGTAGTAGCACCTCGACCGGGGGAAGGACCACGCTCTCACAGAATACCAGCGTAAAATAGCAGCTTGATGCTGCTGTATTTAGTATGGTGAGTGTAGAGAACCGGAGACCCTTTTTACTGGAAACGAGGCATTCCATCTTTGTCCTCAGAGATGACAACGCATCTGCATTTTTTGATTCTCAATTGAGGATAAATGTAGATGTCTCTGGGCCACAGCATCCATTTACCATCAGGTGGACTGAGTGCTTGTTTGTCACACAGTTCTATATAAAAAAGGCTGAGTTCAATACGTTCTACCCTAGGCTTCCATCACCGCGCTCGGCGCGTAGTAAAGCATTGCAATTAAATAATAAATAAAATATATAGGTACAATAAATTTCAATTAACAATTTCACCTATGACAATGGAAACCGGACGTAACTTGCTCGCGTATAGGGTCGCCATTTCCTAAAATGAAAAAGCCGGACGCGGCGCTCCAAAAAGCCGTATTTTTGGCCCTAAAAGCCGGACAGTAATTTTTAGCCAAACATACATTTCTGAGATCATGCACCCAAAAATACTCACCAACTCCAACCCCCCGAGAAAAAAAACTAAAATACTTTTTTTTTATAGGATAAGGGTGACAAACGAGCACACAGTCCACCTGATGGTAAGTGGTTGCTGCGGTCCATAGACATCTACATCTATCCTCTATTACAAATCAAAATGTAGATGCGTTGTCAGCCGTGACGACTAAGATAGAATGCCTCATTTCCAGCAAAAAGGGCCTCCGGCCACCTGCACTCACCAAGCGAAACGCAGAGGTAAACCTCTACTTCACGCTGGTTTTCTGTGAGGTCGTGGTACCACCCCGGTTCGAGCCGGCCCATCCGTGCGACAGCAAAAGCTGCCGCGTGGCTATACCACTGTTAAAACTCCGTTACATAACGTTAATTGTTTATTAATCAATCACAGCACAGTTTCAAGTGTATAAGTTACTTATTTACTTATTCTGCAAGCGATGCGTGCAACGTGTTACGCTAACAAAAAGCCGGACAGGCCGGACACATAAAAATTTGGCCGAACACAACCCGAAAAAGTCCGGCCAAAGCCGGACAGATGGCAACCCTACTCGCGTACCTTCTTGCTTGCAACTTCCACATGGACATGGACACATATATACCCGCGCTCGGAGTGATAGAAGAACTCCTATTTCATTTGACTGCATGGCAGCAAGAAAGACGGGCAATGCAATACAATTATACAACTAATATTACTAGAAAGACATACACTTAACGCTTAGATACTTTATTTTTTTACTTACTTTATTTATTAAGTATCACAATGCTTTACACGAGTAAATTGATGAATTTGCGAATATGCTCGCGAAGAACTTGAAGTGAAAATATGAATACATATATGTATTACATTGTCTATAATAATTTCTAATATGCTTCTTAACAATACTATTAGTGTTTTTTTTAAATTCTTTTAGCTACACGAAGGCGTCACTTGTAGCGTCGGTGATTTTCGTGTTGGACAAGAAGACGGACTTGATCTCTGCGCCACACGCTCTCGTGTACTTTGGCATTGTTATTTTCTTTGTCTATTTCAAGGTACGAATCACTCATTTTATTTATATACTATTTTACTATATATTTATAAACTACTAGCCGTCCGCCCCAGCTCCGCACGGGTGGTTTCTGTATCTCGACAATAGCGCCATCTACCGGGACCAATTGTGAATCAAAAACCACCCAGGGACCCACTCAAACGCACACAATCTTTTTGACGTGACAACGTCTTATAAATCGATGACGCTGGCTGCCGGCACGAAAAAACATGACTCATGCGGCGTTACCTAGGCGTTCCATTTAAAGTGCAAACGAGAGCGCGGAACGAGCGACTGTGCGAGCGAATGTGGTGTCAATTGTTTATAGCAACGATAATTGCGGCGATAAAGGTAATGATTCTTTCGATATTAAATATATCTTATGATGTTGTCACGTTCAACTATCGTCAGTAAACAGACTTTACAGACAACCGATTTTTTTTTAATCAAAACCGTTCGAGCCGTTTTCGAGTTTTAGCGATATTACTGAACAGTAATTGCTTTTTATATATGTATAGAGATATGAAAGTTGTCCTTTTCGATATTTGAATGTCAAAATAACAACATTACTCGACGTGTTTTTTTCTTATTTTTAATAATGGTGACAAACGAGCACACAGTCCACCTACTGAATATAAGTGGATAGTGTGGTCCATAGACATCTTCTATCCTTGATCAAGTATTAAAATGCAGATGCGTTGTCACCCTTGAGGAGTAAGATGGAATGCCCTGTTTCCAGTAAAAGGCGTCTCCGGATCTCTAACTCATCATACGAAACATAGCAGCATAAAAATACTAATTTACGCTGGTATTCTGTGAGTGTGGTCCTTCTCCGGTCAGCATGGCTCTACCACGTAAAAAATATACTATTTTTATTACCCTTCTTTACTCTTTTTTATTTTAAAAAACGTTATCCCCACACTAGGATCTTCTCCTGTATCGTGGAGGCAGTTTATAAACATAATTTGCACGAGAACAAACCTCCAGACCCGGAACAATTATCTGTAGGCCATACAAATACTTGTTCCGTGCGGGTTTCGAACCCGCGAATCCCAGCGCAACTACTCATTTCACGGACCCACTGTGCCCTGGACCTGTCACAATAATGTGACCTTAAAATGGAACTTGTAACCATGACCGAATGAATTATTGGTCTCTTTAATTGTCTGGTTAAGAGCCGCGATCAAATTTTATAGTACGCGATTAAACCGAAAAGTACGATCAGCGCTGGTACCAATGACATTGTTAAGGGCAATTTTAAGCGCTGATTTACCTCAAGCTTATCTGAAAAATTAAAAAAGAATTGAGGGTTATGTGAAGTCTACCAACGCACCACGGCAGACTCCCCTAAAACCCTTTCAGGAATTAGACCTATCAGAAAGATAGGCTGATACTTTCAATACGGTTTAATATTCTGGCTTAATGTTTCTAGAACTTTACATTTATCTACTCTAAACAATCTCCCTGGCAAAATGAAAAAAGAAACAAGCGTGAGTGTCGTTGAACAACTCGGTTGGAACGAAGTTCCTTTCGTAGTATATTACGAGTATTATTGATAAACGTATTATATTATTGATTAACAAATACAAATAAATGCTACGTCGCTAGGGACGCTAGATCCATTAAAATGAAGCGTCATTTAAAATAAAATAATATTTCTTTCAAGGCAAGATAAGAAAACGTGCGAGGTGATGGATATTATTCCATCTCGCTCGCACTATAGAAAGGCGGTCGCGACGTACAAACCTTTCACTTTTTCTCGCCTAGCCCCCATCCGTCAAATTTGTACATGTACCGTGCGATAAGGAACTTCATTCTAAAGGATTAAATACTGCATCATATCCCTGTACTGTTCTATTATTTATTAAAAAATAACATCGAAGAATGTTCTTCCGATATCGGTGTCATAGGTACATATCTGTTGTGGTTATCTACTGTCGTGTCGTTTATCACATAAATTACTTTACTAAAACGGACGTTGTTCCGATTACATATTAAACGATTGCGATAAGCGATAATGAGCAAAATAAGTTTATGCAGTAACATTTGATATACACGTGTGTTCTGCTAAAACATAAATTAATCCAACATCAATAAAAATAAAAATGGGAGACTGTTTGTCGTTATACTTAATTTACATTATGTTGCTTCGGAGAACATGAAATGACGCATAGGTAGACTCCGGGAAAGTTGATTCTGTTGATACTTTGTGTGTAAACCATGCGGCGATTATTCGATAAAATCGGCGACAGTTTTAAGATGCAGTTTCAGACCCACAGAAACACAATTTTGTTTACCATTGCTATTCGAATCGAAGATGTTACATGCTCCTTCTTCTTCTTCTTAATAACTGGCTTTACGGCTCTGGGATCTAGCCCTTATGAGCCTGAAGTTACAATATATTATAATAATTATCCTTCATAGTATACTGCTTCACAATATGTTGATGCGTCACAATGTGCAGCCCTTGGGAGATTTAGACGGCAACTTGAGCCGGCAGACAGCTGACGGTTGGCGATGGTATCTCAAGGCGCCTGAGCAGACAGACACCTTATTTTGAGAATCACATCACCATCAGAGCACTTGTTTCACAGTTTCCACTAATAGTTCACATGCGCAGACACTTAATACACAAAATCGCACAACTTTTACATATATCAAAGTCCACTTCAAACCATTATTTAAACAATAATACGGGAGCAGCAAACCGCCGCCGGCCAAGTTCCCGCCAAAACTCGTCACATTGCTCCGTGAACTTATTAATCACAGAGTATGATTTGCCGTGAAGCCATGCGGCAATCATGAATAGGAATTTAATAAAAATATCACTCAGAGGAAAAATATCTAAGAAGTCATCATTGCCTAAGCAAAGCCACAAGTGTTACTTAAAATTTTAACAAGTCAAATAATAAGTTTAGAGCGAAAATAACTATTGCTTACAGCGCATGTTAGCTTTCTCCATTCTCTTTTCTGAGTTAAAAATAAGTAATCCACTTCAATAACCGGAAACCGTCCACTGTAAAGCTGTGTCTCCACCAAAGTTTTGTTGTCAACACAACATTTGCCAACAAAACTTGTTTCCATTTTCGGCGGCAACATCAAAGGAATACGCTTGTTGCCAGCATTTGTTCCCTCGGTGGAGACGCTTGTTGACAGAAACATTTGTTTCAAACTTTGGTGGAGACGCGGCTTTAGACATATTCTTTCCATATTAGAGAGGATTTAACGCAATCGCCGATCTTCGTATAGACGTTATTTATTTATTTATTCTTTATTGCAAACACCTTTACTAGGGGTTACTGAGGGTGAATTTATTGACATACTCTCCCAGTCAACCCTAGGGAAGTTGGAATAAATAAAAATTGGTAGGTGTTACGTTATAATTAGTAAATTTATATAACATAATATCTCCGTGACTGTGGTAAAATTTGATCCAAGGATAATTGCGGTCGCTTAAGTATGCATTTAAAATAATAAAAGTCAATCATAAAATAAACAATCCTTAATATTTTATTAATATTTTTTATTTTGCACCTATGATTATGGTCAGGTGCTTCATAATTTCCTTCATTTTTATTTTAAAAATTTGTCACCTAAACTTGTTTCAAAATTATTTATTTATTTACCTAACCGACCTTACGGAATCGTATCTCAATTAATTGCAGGTTCGTTCTTCTAACTCTGATGACGTTAGGCGAAACCATTCGGTTAATACAAAAATAAATAAAAATAATTGTGAAACAACTGCAAAACGTGAAAATGGGTGCTGTAAAGTACTTGAAACGTCGGGAATATAACATAAATTAATATACGCGATAAAATCCGTAAAAAGTAGTTTTATTTAAAAGTGCAATTGTCAATTCATAATAGGTAACTTTACAAAAAGCAGTAATTTATAATGACTACGTTGTGGTGAAAAAGAATTCTACAGCATTAATATGAGTAACATTTGTTCGCAGTTGTCGTCAATATTGCTGGGTATCCATGATCCCTTCGTCCCGTTCGAGAATTTGTTCTGCGCTCTGTTCCTTGGTGGCATTTGGGACTCGCTCGCCAAGCTGCTCGGCAAGGGACAGCCTAAGGAGGAGACCAAGGATACCAAAAAGACGAATTAGCGCACCAATTACGTAAGTGTTTTGCGATTAAAATTAATTAATTGTACAATTATGTATCTTCTGTAATTTTTTTTGCATTATGAGTGGTTTCATTATAAATAAATTATGATTCATTAGATAACTCTGGTTACGCAGAAATTAGTATAAATTTTATGCGTAATAGTTTTTGCACCTTCGTTTGGGGAACAATTGTTATTAATTGAAATCCTATAATCCTAAGTGATAATGAACACCAACCTTACTGATGTTAAGCGGTCACTATTATGTTTATAGATATAAGACGAATTACATTTGCCATCGATGAAATATTTATTTATTTAAACTTTAATGCACAAAATAAAATCATATGGCGTACACATGGCGGATTTAATGCCTTAAGGCATTCTCTCCCAGTCGACCATTAGACTAAGCAGAGCTAAACATATGGGAGGTATACTCTAAGGGGAGGTAGTGGAGCAAAAGTAAACTAATAATGAGAAAAAAAGGTAACAAAATATGATGAAATGAAAATGAAAATTACCTATTTATATTATTACATATTATAAATAGGTAATTTTTTGGGTGAAAATATTACGTATGCGTGTACGTATTTAATGTTTTTCTATTCCTATAGCTTAAACTTTTTGGAGAATTTTGAAGTGTAATTTTCATAGTAATGTCATACATAGGCTAAATTTTATGATTATAATTCCAATACGACTTTTGTAAAATTGCATGCTGGCAAACCTAATCGTAGGAATTACTTGATAAGTTATTATGTAATGTTAATATTGTGAGATGTGACATTATTCTGTGTATTACATACATATTCTGTGACATTATTTCTGATGTGTCGACTTAAATTCTAATGGTCCCTTTTTTCCAGGTCGCTGAACACTGCGCTACGTTATCAATTGACACCGACAATATTGACTGCGACGTTTTAAATAAATTATATGCAATAATAAATTTATTTTTATTATTGTATGTAATTTTTTATTAAACATCACAAAATATAAAATCGTAAAAAAATAGAAAAATGAATAAAATTAAAAAAATGGCACAACGACCAAGTTGGATATATGTTAATTTTAAGTTGAACTAGTCGTAACTCAAGGTATTTGAGAGATAAGTTATAAGTTTTGTGTTTTTGCACTTGTTTAGTTCCTTTGACCAAAGTTTGTAGTTATTATTTTCTATTAGATGATTGCCGCTAAATGCCTTGTTTGCCAGTGCAATGTACATGCCAAAATAATCTTATAAAATTACGTTTATGATTAACGTAATAAATTGTCATACTTACTTAATCTTAATGTATTATTATTATTTATTTGCTTACCCGTTTTTAATTTTGTATACTTGTTTATAAGAAATACAGTTGACCCGCGGTAATCTGACAAACGTTTTGCAAGTCGGTGTAGGATTATCAAATTTGTATATCCTACACCGACTTGCAAGTACAGAGTACTACCACAGCCCCCTGGTAGTCCGGAACTTTTTGAAAAAGTCATGTGATGCACAGTGAATACCTAAACAGTAAATAGTTAATGCCCGCTAGGTCGCTACCGTAGTCATATTTAAACCTGCGTGAAGCTAGATTCATGGTGGCGCGAAATAATTCACGTATTTGCAATGGTTCGATTGAGTACCTACATGTTAAAGGCATGCCGGGTTACAGGGGGGGGGGGGGGGGATTAGCCGTTGGCCGGATTACCGAGGGTCCATTATATAGCTAAAAAATTATAAAAAAACTTCGAGCATTGAAGCATAATTTAAAGTTAGGTTAAGTATTCGACCGAATATCGACATTTCCGACTTCCTTTAAATTTTTTGCATTATGCATTATTTTATTGAATTCCAATAATATTTCCATCGAAGCGTCTGACCAAATCGCATGGGTGCAAGCGATAAGGCACACATGCTTCGTATATTAAAGTGTAAATTATTTATTTATGTAATTCTTTGCAAAAATGTTTTACTGAACTGACTGTAGTCGTTTGGATAATGTTGAACGAAATATTAAATTATTTATTACAGGTCTTATTTCGTATTTTATTAAATTCTAATGATTTTATTTTATACATTCACTACTATTAGTTTGGGAAATTTATCTAAATTGACTTTGTAATGTTTTAGGTTATACTGAAGGAAGTATTAAATTGTTTTTATTTCAGTTCTTGTTTCATTATGTAACATCTTTCTTTTTTAGAGTTCCGTATCCAAAGGGTTATCATCCTCATCATCATTACAATCCTTCACAAGTCCACTGCTGAACATAGGTCTCCCCCAAGGAACACCACAAAGCACGGTCCTTAGCCACCTGCATCCATCGACTTCCTGCATGTATTACCAGGTCGTCACTGCATCTAGTGGGGGGACGCCCTACACTTCGTCTGCCGGTACGAGGCCGTCACTCGAGAACCTTGCTTCCCCATCGGTTGTCGGTTCTTCGAGCTATATGGCCAGCCCATTGCCACTTCCGCTTACTAATCCGTTGGGCTAAGTCGGTAACTCTGGTTCTATTGCGGATAGGGTTGCCATACCTCAGGATTTGTCCTGAGATTTCAGGATTTTTAGATTCTTAGGATTGCGGTTGGATTTTGCAAATCTCATAAATCTCAGGATTTTTAGAACTTTCAATCTAATAAAGCTAACATTTTAAAGATCTCTTTAATAAAAAGTTAAACAAACTAAAAATAATTTTCCTTTGGTAATAATTCCACAATTAAAATCAAAACTTATTTGTCCAAGTAGGTACTTAAACAGTTTTATCATACTTAATATGTGAAGATACCTTTTTAAATAAGGTTTTTTTCTCAAACTGTAAAAAAATCTCAGGATTTTTAAATGGAAATCAGGCCTCTTCTCCGGACTTTAAATTTTTTCATCTGGTAACCCTAATTACGCAGAGAAACTCCGAGAATAGCCCTCTCCATAACTCGCTAACCGACTTTGAGCTTCCTCATCCGGCCAGCAGTGAAAGACCACGTCTCAATTCCATAGGTCATCACTGGCAACACACACAGGTTGTAAAATCTCGTTTTCAAGTTTTGAAGTATACTTGACGAGAAGATGTGCCGTAATTTCCCGAACGTCGAAGTTGGATTTACCTAGTCCTTCTTTGTCCCAGGTAAACATACTCGTTAACAATCTAAAGGATAACCAACGGGAATTACTAAGCCTCCGTTGTCCGTCCGTCCGTCTATCTATCAGCAGACTGTATCTCAAGATCCGAAAATGACAGTGGAAATATGCACAGAATGTGTATGTGTGTTGCTGCTATAAAAACAATTAAAATTAAAGGGGGCTCCCTACTAGAAACGTATTTTACGACGGTACGGAACCCTTCATGCGCGAGTCCGACTCGCACTTGACCGCCTTTTTTTGTTTATCTATGTTAAGACATTTACATTCATCCTCGATAAGAATCAAAATGCAGATTGGTTGTCACCACTGAGGACTGAGATAGAATTCCTGATTTCCAGTATAAAAGGTCTCTGGTTCTCTACACTCACCATAAGAAACACAACAACATTATGCTATTTTACGTTGGTATTCTGTTAGAGAGTGATCCTACCTCGGTCGAGCTGACCCATTCGTTCTACAGCCATAATATAGCTGTACCGTGTTTCTACCTACTACATTTGTGAAAATGTGCGCCGGAATTGCATGACTTAATTCCGCTCTTTACCATCGAAAAACCATACGCTCGGCGAGTCACCAGTCTCCACCCTTTCGTTATCGACTTACCACGCATTTGAACACACGGTTTACTTCATCGCTCATCATGCATACAGATATAACAAAGGAGTGGATTAATTTGCCAGCATCCGACTTTCCATCCGATTACAGTGTGGGTGCCTACATCGCAAGAGTGTATAGCTGTATAGGCTTATTTTTTCTATAGGATAATGGTGACAAAAGAGCACAGAGTCTACCTGATGGTAAGTGGTTGCTACGGCTCATAGACATCTACATCTATTCTCGATTACGAATCAAAATGCAGATGCGTTGTCACCCGTGCGGACTAAGATGTAATGCCTAGTTTCCAGTAAAAATGGTCTCCGGTTCTTTACACTCACCACACGAAACTCAGCAGTGTTAAGCTGCTATTTTACAATGGTACTCTGTGAGAGCGTGGTCTTTCCCCGGTCGAGCTGACCCATTCGTGCTATAGGTGTCTCAGTAAGAGTGCACTTTTTAAAATTGGAATATTTTTTTTTCATGCAAGTGGCGACTCTGAAATTTGACAGCTGTCATCTCTGTTTATTCCCATTATTAATAATGGAGAGGTTTTCGAAAGAACAACGCGTTATAATTGTGAAAACTCATTACAAAAATGGTGAAAGTTACGCTGAAACCGCTCGCAAACTTCGCCAAATTTTCAGCCGAGAAAGTACACCTAATGTGTCAACCATTCAAAGAGTGGTTAAAAAATTTGAAGAAACTGGAACAATTATGGATAATAAGAATCCTTTGCGTCAACGTACCGGTCGGTCTCTTGAAAACATTGCTGCTGTAAACGAGAGTGTTGCCGAAAACCCGAAAACATCAATTCGACATCGTTCTCAACAACTTCAAATTTTACGAAGCACAACGCAGCGAATTTTGACTAAAGACCTCCACCTTCATGCGTACAAGATTCAGTTAACTCAGGAGCTCAAACCAGCAGACCACGGAAAACGCCGGCAATTCGTTCAATGGGTAATGGAGCAAAGTGAAGTCGATACTAATTTTTCGGAAAAAGTCATTTTCTCCAATGAAGCGCATTTCCATTTGGATGGCTTCATGAATACACAAAATTGTCGAATTTGGGACTCAGAAAATCCTCATGCAATCCATGAGAAACAAATGCACCCACAACAAGTAACTGTCTGGTGCGGATTTTGGTCAGGCGGCGTGATTGGACCTTACTTTTTTGAAAATGAGGCCGAAATTGCAGTGACTGTGAACGGCATTCGTTACAGGAATATGATAACGGACTTCTTGTGGCCTCAACTGGACGACTTGTGGTTTCAGCAGGACGGCGCATCCTGCCACACCGCGCATGAAACAATCGACTTATTGCAGCAACGATTTCCAGAACACATTATCTCACGAAACTCTGATGTCAACTGGCCACCAAGATCGTGCGATTTAACGCCGTGCGATTTTTTTCTTTGGGGTTTTGTGAAATCTCGGGTTTATGCGAATAAACCCGAAACAATTCCTGAGCTCAAATCGGAAATCCAACGCGTCATCGGTGAGATACAGCCACATCTCTGTGCAACGCTTTCCTTTGCACTACCGCATTTTTTCACAATCCATTTTATACAATAGAATTCCATTACAGCCTATAAAAGTCCACAGTTGAACATACGCCTCCCCTATTAGATACGCTTGGCAGGCGCTACCTAAGACAACGAAATCTACGACTTACGTAAAATTCAGGATATTATCCAAAACCACCGAATTAATTTTAAATTGTTGTTTTTATGTTACTCCAATTATTTATAACAATAAATAGATAGTTTTAGGCCGTCTTCTTGTTTTAAATAGCATTAATCCATTTTCTTTTAACGTAATTTCAAACTTATTTCGAATTTTTTTAAATCTTCTTTTTTCTTTTTTTTTCTGATTTTGCACTCTTCTCATCCGTTCCCGTTCTCATGCGCCCGTTTTCTATTTCATGTAATAATAATTTATTTGTGAAATACAATTTGGCTTGTTTCAATTTTTAAATATTATTTTTTAAATTTTATACAGTAAAATCAAGAACATAATTCGTGGAATGAATCATCCATTAATTTTATACTGTCCTGTCCTTAGCATAAGCTTAGCTTAATCTTAGCGCGATACAACTATAAATTCAGAATCAAAGATTATGCTAAGCATATACTGAGCTAAGTCTTTCGTACGTAAAGTCTGAGCAAAGTCAAAGTACGGTCTATGGATCTCAGCCGTAGTCACCAGAAGTGACGACGCGTCTGCGGTCCTGATTTACCCCCAGGCTAATTAGGATAGAGCCTAGAGCGCAATGTACGAGGGAGCACTGAGCTAGCTTTTGCTGGCACCACATAAGTAGGTACAGAATAAAATTTGGTATACTTAACATTCTTCATAAATTATAGAGTAAGAGCCGCAAGCACTTTACTACTCTTTCTATATTTTTGGTACACAACAAATAAATAGATTATAAAAATAAGAATTTGATTTTATATGGTACCTTTCGTCTTTCGTTGGCTGGTTCGACGTGATTCAAAGATTTTAAGTGCTCAAGCTCTCTTCTCAACGTCTAATTCAATTATGGTGTTTTGCCAAAGTTGTGTAAGGGAACGTCTATCAACTACCTCTTCCAACTCTGCACAGGGAGGACTACGGTCCATGCCACAAAAGAGAAAGTATATATATATATATAGGTTCTCTTTTAGCGACTCTCGATGGGGGGAGAGGGTTACACCGCCGATCATCCCGCGGTGTGACTGCTCGAGCGCGGTTTACACAGCGCTCAATGTGCGAATCGTTTCTCTCCCTGTACGTCAAGAAATCGAGTGTGCCTCATGGAGTCCCCCTATTGTGCTGAAAACGGGTGTCCCGGAGTTAGCACCAGTTTCAACGCGTCTTTTCCGGTACTCCTACTCCCTAGGCATAATCCTGCACTCATGGAAGACAGACTTAGTGCTCCCGATCCCTAAAAAAAGATACCGTTCAGACCCGTCCAACTACAAGCCTATCGCCATCACTTCCTTGTTCTCCAAAATAATGGAATCCATTATAAACTGCGTTCTCATAAGGTACCTTGAAGACCACCAGCTGATTAGTGGCAAGCCAATGCGGTATCCATCATAGATGAGCGGAAACAGTAGAGTCCAAGAGGGAGGCCTTGGCCGTTACTTTGGACATAGCGCAGGCCTTTGATGGGTTTGACACAAAGCGCTTCTTTCGAAGTTTCCTTTGTATGGGCTTCCCGAGAAATTGTGCAATTAAATAATCAGTTATCTTGCAGATAAGAGCATCTAGGTCGTAGTAGACGGTGCATACGCCGGCTACAAGCTTATTAATCTTTCTGTGTATCAATGACATCTTTTAAACCAGTAACATTCATTGCTATGCACTATTCATTACTATGCTAAGCACTGGTGATCCTTCTTACACCAGCCATGCTAATATTTCTCGGGAACACGTCATCGAGTACCAAAACAAACTTGTGTCAGAAGTCGAGTATTTAATAAACAAAGTCTCGGATTGGGGACGACTAAATTTAGTCCAGTTTAACCTTTAAAAGACACATAACTCATTTGTCGTATCTCCTCAATTTCAGGGCCCTCCCCACGCTGCCGCAGTCAGCAACGGAATCGAATGACGTACAGTTCCGCGTTCATTTGAAAGTGAAGGCTAAATTGGCCTCTAAAAGCTTGACGTACTCAGCAGAACGGAACAGTATTTCATGCCAGCACACCGCTTGACATGGCGCAAGTTCAGCCTTACATGAATTACTGTTCTCATCTCTGGACTGGGGCACCCCATTGTCAGCTCCTTCCTCCTTCTTGACTGTATCCATCAAAGAGCGACTCAAACCGTCGACGACCAAGTTCTTACTGATCAGCTTGATTCACTGGCGCTGCGTAGAGATTTTACATCCATTTGTATTTTCTATTGCATCTACCATGGGGAGTACTTAGAGGATTTGTTCTGATTAACTCAGCGGTCAAATTTCATCAATGCATATCGGGACAAAACACACGGTACCATCTACGCCATCTGGATGCTTGGCGATCCACCATGACTCTGCGATTTACTAAAAGTTTTCAGTATACATTTACATACATAAATTTAGGATAATAATTTAATCTAAGTCTATGCAAAAATACAAAGAACTGTGTAATATAAACATAAGAATGACTTTCAATTAGTATTATTTATAATCTACTAGCTGGCCAGGCAGACGTTGTTCTGCCCTTTCCGACAACCCTCCCTATGAAAAAATCCTTAAATTCGCAATAAAAAATATTGAAGGTTACTTATCGGGATAAAATGTTTCCTTTCTCTCAAGTTGGACCAAACTGCACACAGTGTGCAAACTTTCATTGAAATCAGTTCAATAGTTTAGGAGTTCATCCCCGACAAACAATGTGACACGTAATTTTTATATCTAAAGATATTGAATAAAAAAGTTTCTATTTCCCAACTTTACGTACAGAAGGGCAATGCCAAGTGGGATCTAGGCTATATTTCATCCGAAAAACTTTTCTTTGGAAAAAAAAACAATAACAAAAAAAATAGTTTTTGATTATGTTATATCTGAATAACGCCACATTAATAGATTTAAAAAAAAAACTGGGCGAAACGAGGGTCGGATCGCTAATTCTAAATAAAAAAACATACGTGTCGAATATAGAACCTCCTTGCTTGAACTCGGTTAGTTAATATTAAGCACGCTTAGTTTTAAATATTAACTAGAGCATAGTATTGAGCGCGAGTTAGCGCTCGCTGTAAATTTCGCAGTACGCGGGCAAACCTGGTGCGATCCCCCGCCGGCACCAATGATATTGTCAATTGCAATTTTAAGTGCTGATTTAAAACGTGCTCGACGGTGAAGGAAAACATCGTGAGGAAACCTGCATGTCTGAGAAATAAGAAAAAAATATACGTATATAGGCTGTAACTTTAACACAGAACTGCACTGTTAAACCGAGATGTTGTTAGTTAATTACGAAAAGCAAATAAAAGATCAGGTATTTAAAAAACAAAGAACCTGTACGCCTTACCTAGCTATAAAAATTAGGCACAAATACAATAATTAAAAATTTTGTACAGCCGACTTCAATATAAATTATTAAGAATAACTCAAAAACTATTGGTCTGACCTTGATCAAATTCATATGAGACCACACGAGAAGTACCAGCTTTCAAACAAAAAAGAATTATCGAAATCGGTTAAATCAGTAAAAAGTTATGAGGTAACACACATAAAAAAACATACAGTCGAATTGAGTACCGTCTCCTTTTGGAAGTCGGCAGAAAAGATCTATTAGGTAACTTTGTTTTACGTGGTAGAGCGAGACTGCGGCGCATTTTGAAGCGGCAATGGGTCGACTTGAGCGGGGAAAGATCACGTTCTTAAATAATACCAGCGGCTAATACCACCATATACTGGTAACGATGCATTCCATCTTGGATCGCAGGGTCACAACGCAACTGCATTTGAACTTAATTGACGATTCGAGGATGGATGTAGGTGTCTGTCTGTATCACGACAACTAGTTACTATTAGTGGTGCTAGTTAGTCGCCATTATTTCATTAATAATACATACTTAAGAATCGGACAGAATGTAACTAAATGATTCGTATGCAATAAATATGATGTTTATTAATACATATTTATTACTCAGCTTTAAGATTAGATAGGTGTGTCTCTACCACCACCCAATTCCAAAACCGACACAATACCTCGTCTCTGTTCATAATACCTTTCCGATCAAACAAAACTGCCTAACTGAGTAATACGCACAATATTATCTTTTTATTTGGATCATAGCAACATTAATTTGTTTTTATCTGAAAAAATATTATACTTATGACATGAACCTCAGTTTCTGGCCATTCAAGTTAAATATTTTAAATCTAATTTTAAAATACATATTGTTTCATTCATTAAAAAAGTATTTTCAGTTCATGTTTACTCAGTAGGACAGAAACAGGACTATGTAAATGTAAATTTTGTCAAGGCTACGCAGGATGCGAAGACACATACTCGCAGAATAGACATAAATACTTAATATTATTAAGTATTTATGTCTATTCTGCGAGTTGTTTACTAAGTATATTATATTTAGTAAACAAACTAACTAAGTATTGCCAGAAAAGATTTCATAAGACGTCGTTAACTGGACGTATATCTATATGTTATTATGAGCTTCGCAAGTCGATGGAAGACGACTTACGGTATACTAGAGAGGTAGGTTTAGGAAAGGCATATATATATATATATAGATATATATAGTACCCATGTATACAGTGAGGTCACTGTCATCCAGAAGCTGTATTATTAGCCGCTGTTTACACATATTCGAACAAACGAATATAATACAAAACATAAACATGAAGTTATGTGGAAAAGTTGATATAAAATTCTAGTAACAAAATATACAATTAACCATATTTAGTTGCTTTTAGCTGCGACTTCGTCTACGTAGAACTAAACAAAAAATTCTCAATAATCTATACAATTATCTATTACGGATAGATTTTATAACTAAAACCTCCATATTTTTTTTTTGATAAAATTATAGCTAGATCACTTCGGACGTTGCTCTGTATCTGTTCGCGAAGTTTCATAACAATCGATTTAGGCATTCAGAAGATTAGCCCGGACAAACAATTTTATTTTTATGTATGAAACTATCGAATAAAATAGAGATCGATTTTTCTTTGGAAAAATATTGGTCTTTAAAGTAAAAAAAACTGACAAGTAGGACTCGCGCATTTAGGATTCCGTATAAATTTAATTTGTATGTAGATTGTTTATCCATCCCGGAAATCTCCAGACGGAATTGAGATCATAGTGGCTGGTCTCAATGGGGAGTAGCCATGTACCCAGGACAGGATTTTGAACAGTGGTAGAGCCACGCGGATGGGCCGGCTCGAACCGGGGTGGTACCACGACCTCACAGAAAACCAGCGTGAAGTAGAGGTTTACCTCTGCGTTTCGCTTGGTGAGTGCAGGTGGCCGGAGGCCCTTTTTACTGGAAATGAGACATTCTATCTTAGTCCTCACGGGTGACAACGCATCTGCATTTTGATTCGCATGCGAGGATAGTTGTAGATGTCTATGGGCCGCAGCAACCACTTACCATCAGGTGGACTGTGTGCTCGTTTGTCACCCTTATTCTATAAAAAAAAGGATAAAAATATGATTATTATTGACTAAAATTTTGATTAATATTGAATGACTAGCTGATACCCGCGGCTTCGTCCGCGTTGCTTACAAACATCACTAAACACGTAGTGCTTATTAAAATCATTGTTTCTTAAAACTTTAATAACTTTATATTAAATGAAGATATCGCAACATATTTTTTTTGATAAGGGCCAAGTGTGTAAGAAATAAAACTTAGAAAACCTCATTGAAATCTATCCAGTAGTTTTTCCGTGATGCGCGCACAACTGCAAACCTCTATTATTTTTTATTTATATAGATTATTGTCATAGACCGATAGGACGGAAATCAGACACGACCGGAGAGAGATCTGGCGCAGGACCCACTGCTTTACGTGCTTCACCATGCACTGGCGTGAAACATCCTCAACTTCTTGAATCCGAGCTGCTACTGAGTTTCTTAACAAAAAAATCTTATCACTTATATCGACCCGGGATTACACGAACAGTAGTCGCGCGCACCTGGACCAAACATTGATGTAACAAGAACGTATAAGTAGCGGCACAAAAGTCTAGCGATGACCGTTATTACGCATGAATCGCGCTGATAGGCTTATTTCACATAAGTCGCGCTGATTGGCTCGTGCGTATCGGTCGCACGCGCTGGTTGGCTCTCCAGTCGCATTCGTGCACGTCCCCTCCACTTTTCGTTCAGTGCTAGACTTACGTGCCGTGACTCGAAATTCGGTTAGAAGGAGAAACGTAACTTTGCATTGGAAAAAACTCGTAAACGTTAGTATATTATCGAAAAAAATATTTATGTGTTATACTATATAAAGTATCGCACAGGCGACTAAGATCATCTTCAACAGTGGTAGAGCCACGCGGCAGCTTTTGCTGTCGCACGGATGGGCCGGCTCGAATCGGGGTGGTACCACGACCTCACAGAAAACCAGCGTGAAGTAGAGGTTTACCTCTGCGTTTCGCTTGATGAGTGTAGGTGGCCGGAGGCCCTTTTTAGTGGAAATGAGGCATCCATCTTAGTCCTTACGGGGACAACGCATCTACATTTTGATTTGTAATAGAGGATAGATGTAGATGTCTATGGGCCGCAGCAACCACTTACCATCAGGTAGACTGTGTGCTCGTTTGTCTCCCTTATCCTATAAAAAAAAATAAGAGGCATCAGTCTTTAATTCTACGAGTCCCACTGTCGTTACTATGACCGTAGTCAACACTAGTAGTATATTCTAATAGTGTAGGCAAGGAAGGTCGTGTTGCTGAGAGGCTGCCCTGTGTTACATTGAGATGGGTAGTGATGCTGTTGGTTTGCATACTTTGGTGTTATCATGTAGTTGGGGGTCCTGATAGTAAACAGTAGTTTGTTACCGAGTAGTGTTCTTTTATTTAAATGCTTTGAGATTAATTTCTAACATCAGAAGTGGAATAGTTTGTTACAATAAGATAACACATTTAAAAGATATGTAGGATATGTGGCTCAGCACTGTTCTTTGTGCCATTCCTTGGTTGGGCCTGTGTTCATTTGTGGAATTATAAAGTGTGAAGGGCTACTTTATACAGATATTCGTCTCTTACAGTACCTACTGTGGTGTAACAGGGGAAGCAGGGGGGCTATGGCGCCGGGCGACACATTTTATGAGTGTCGTTTTGGGAAAGACAAGTCATAGATAGACAAGACAAGGATAAGGGTGACAAAGGTCGATTAAGAATGAAAATCTATTGTGTTGTCAGGTTGTCACCCCTGAGGCCTAAAATAGCCTCGTTTCCAGTAAAAAGGGTCCACGGTTCTCTACGTTCACAATATGAAACACAGCTGCATTAAGCTGCTATTTCACGATGGTGTTCTGTGAGAGTGTGATCTTTCCCCGGTCGAGGAGACCCATTCGTGCTACAACCATATTAATATAGCTGCAGTATGGCTCGGTCACGTAAATTTTTATTGATGTCAATAAAAACCTCAAAATTAGTTCTTACTGAATACTTTTGTTGAAAATATAACTAATACTGAAGCATTGAAAATTATGAAAATAGGGAATCCGCGAGGACATACATACACAAGATTTTTTTTTTAATAATATTATGAGAATCTTTGGCAAATTACAACTCCTTTTAATCGGTACCTATCCCACCTGATGATAACTAGGATTATTCACTCTTGATTTAAAGACAGTAGTATATAATATACAAGATTGTATATATTTCCGTTTTTGAGACTAACCAAATCTAGTTTATGCTATAACGGTAAAACTTTAATAGGCGTAAATAGGTGGGTAATTTATTCTAAGGGTAAAAATACAGATCGATTCTTTGTAAGAACGCATTAGTAATGTAATTTTTAATAGTTTTTTTTCAATTAAACGAGCACGAACTAGGTATGTAAATGTTTGCATGTACCGTTCGGTGTAACAATCCAATAGTTTGCAATAGTTTAGTCGTGGTAGCGTGGTAGGCTGCGTCCGAGACAACGATCACGCGGTCGCGTCGCGTCTCGCATCTGCCACTCTGTCAGACGCGCGAGCACACAAGACCGGCTTGAACGCCGCAAACCGCTTGCTCGCTATTCGAACTCAATTTAAATATTTTTTATTATTATTTTCTGCAATTCAGTGATAGTGCACGTCGTCTACGTTAATGGGACTTAAAATCAGATAGGTGAGTAGTCTTTCCGATAACGGTTTGATGAAAGCGAACGGGAAGTTTTGTGTGAAAACAGTTATACTTGATTTGTTTGATGAAGTTCAATGCATGCGATGTCCGGGTTATAAAATAAATCTATTTACACGATAAGTACTTACTGTTAGGTTCTTCATTAAATTAATGGATATCAGGCATATTTTATCGATCATGGGATTTAATTCTTTTTGTACAAAACGTGGTGTAATAACATAGCTAGGTTAGTATTAATATAATAGGTATTACCATTGAGTTATATGTACTACGTACGTAGTATTCAATGGGTATTACGAATCGGCCCATTGCAATTCTAGTGAACTTACTTAAAAAACGTCAAATATGTAATATCTATGAATTATTTTAATTTATTAATTTTATTTAAAAGAAAAATGAAACTTACACACCAATCCAATCTAATTAAAAGGCCTATTTATTTATTATTGCTATATAAAAAATATTCTTAAAATTAATCAAACGTTACGGAACCCTTAGCTCGCTCTATTTTTCGAATTTTTTTTTGTAAATTACTTTCATACGCAATAAAATAATAAAATGGAATTGTTGTTTGTAAAGTGCGGTTGAAATTATTGAAATGAAATAAACCAACAGGTCTTTTAGCATGAATCATAACTATTAGTGATTCACTTCGAAATGTGCAAAATACTTAATAAATCATTAAAATGTATAATCGACAAAGGATAAAAGATATTTTTACACTGCACTTACTTTTAATTTTAATTAAAAATAAATTTCTTGTGTATGTTACATTTCGTCATCGTCGTTGCGTTGTTGCAATACAATCATTTTATTTTTGAAAATTTTCTTTCGTCTTGATTGGGTTTCAGTGTGGCCCCAATAATATTTAATAACCATTCAAGACAAAAGAAAGTTCTATCATTAAGCATCTAACTTTGATAATACATAATCACAGGCATCTAAATACCTTGTCTAGGAAATAATAAAAAAGATTATTTGAGAAGCAGAGACTTATTTAAGTAGGTAGGTACTTATTTATTTATCATTATCTAGTGATGGGTGTAAAATATTATTAAATAAAAAAAAAAACAAAATGTTGTATCAACTGTATTAAATCAGATTTATAATCGAAGTTGTTTTAAATAACAAATAACAATAAATTATTAAAGATAAAAAAGTTTTAAAAACTTTTCTATTAAAATTAATGCAATTACTTGAATTACGTAAGTATGTTAAGTAAAAAATACAAGGCAACATACAAGTGCATGGTCAAGGTGACTGACCCAATGTGTAAGAATGTTGAAAAAGGTATAAAAGATGCTAACACCAAGACGGGATTCTGACTAGTTGACTCAGTACCAATTACGCATTATACGACTAACCACAACTGGGCAGATACGCAGAAATATTAGTTTTAACGTTGATGCGTTCTATAAATCTTCCACTTTTTAAAGTTTGAAAAGCTTTATTTATAAAAAAAGAAACATTACCTCACAATTTTGTTAAAACGTTATGTGCAAAGTCTGTATCCGAGTTATCTTACTCGTAGATATAGGTTTCGCTATAGGAGCTACAGCTTATTTACGTCACAGACCGCTCATTTCTGAGAGATTTTTCTAGTTATGGAGTAGTGTCAGTGTCTTCGTCTAGGACTCTAGGATAAGGATACTAATAAATATCTGTACTACGTAGATAGATTATTATGTGCTTTGTCAAGATGTTCAGTAAATGACTGGCTGGCTCATTTGATTGCATGAACTTGTTTGATAACCGACACTGATTTAAGATACGAGTTTTTGCAATGTTTAACAGAAACGTTTTATTGAATAATATTTTTCACTTAAATAATAGATATTGAACAATAATTGAAAAAAAAAGCTTTTAAATTTTTTTTTACGCGCAGTAAAGTCAAAAAATCAATCTAATTTATTTAATATGAAAACCAAACGACAAAAAATTATGCCATGTGTAAGGAGATGGCCAACAACCATGTGATTTCGTGGTAACTTATGAATTAAAATGTTTGCCAACATAAGGCAGCACGAGGCTTACTTCGAGCAATTAATGTCCGTTTAAGTCCCTTTAAGAATTCAATTATTAAAATCTTTGTTTTTCAATACCTAATCGAAGTGAATTATTTAGAAATATTAGAGTATTTTAATACTACACATTATTTACGTTACCTCGTTATTCGAGGCATTTTGCAGTACCCTACTCTTTTTGAAGTTTTCCTTCACCGTCGCAAAAATGAATAGCAGTAGCAAAACCCGCTTCACAGTCTTCGTGTTTTTTTTTTACTGAAAATATTAAATTTACAGATAGATAAAACTTTATTGTACGCCAAAAATATAAATATGTACAAAAAAGGCGCAAAAAGAGTACCTACTTTTCGCTAGAAGCATAACAATAATAAATCCATTGAGTTATATGTACTACGTACTAGAGAAGCCATTCCAAACAAAAATTGTATCCTACTTTTTGTCTTCGCGCATGCGCGGGAGTAGGTAATAGTCGCGCATGCGCGAAGACTTTGAATGGATATAAAATAAGATATTAATATAAAATAAATATAAGAATTTAATATAAAATATCTTAATTTAATCTAAACAAACATATTATATTTCTTAATAAAATGTAATAATAATTATTTACAATTCTTCAATTTACGTAATATTTAGTTTGTACGGATTGCAGTACAGTTCAGTTTAACATAGTTAATGTTCGGAATGGCTTCTCTATTACGCAGTACATAGAACTCAATGAATAAATCACAACAGATATTTTAGGTCGCTGAGATACTGCTCTCTCCCTCTAGACCTGCATAGATGCTCGCACATAATAACAAAAAAATATATAAAAGGAAAATTTGGATTTTGTGACAATAATTAATTTTATTATCTACTTAATACTATAACGCGTGTAATAGCGGAGAAACAGAATTAAACTGTGAGTATCGTAAGAGGCGACAAAGTGAAGAAAGAGAAGAGCTGCAGCATATTCCTGATAACAGTAGAAGTAACAAAAGTCTGCGGTTGCCAACCCGCCTGCCAAATGGCAGCTATGGCAAATATATATAGGGAGATCTATGTTCAGCAGTCGACTTTTAATAGGCTGTAATGAATGAATAGATATAAAACATATAAAGTTTAGAATAAATAGATTTATATTATACATCGATCACTAATTTTTATTTGTGATCGATGATATTATATTATAGATGCATATTTTTGATATACAAACAGAGTATTTATTAGGGTGAGTGGGGGGAAGATCGAACGGTTTTTTGATGAGATGAGCAGTGTTGTGTTTGACGTCTTGTATAACAGTACGTATTAACTTAAGCTAAAATTATATCTATAGTAAATAAAGTACAAAGAGTATATTTTTATGTCATATCGATAAATCTTAGAAAGCAAAAAAAAATTAATTACAATGTTTTGATCGAAAGAAAAAACATGGGGTAAGATGAAAGGGTGGTGGGGAAAGATCGAAGTAGTTTCTAAAATCGTTCAAATGAATGTCAGACGATATTGACGGTCAGTAGGCTACAATTTTAATTGACCTGACACTTCAGAACTGTCTATAATATCAAAATAGCTACAAATAACACAGATAACACAAACTATTTGTTTTTTATATATCAATCTTACCCCGCCGGGGAAAGATTGAACTAGAGGTTCTCAAACTTTTCACTTTATTTAGATAAGATTATACAGAAACTGAAAGAAATCAATCATATAAAATCTTTTATTGTTAATGCCAAGATAATTATAAACACAATTACGTACATGTACCTATTACCATTTTAGTTAACAAAATATGTAGCACAAAACGTAAAAAATTAAATATTTCAAAATTTCAAAAACAAAACATAATATTTTTTTAGGTACATTTTGAGAACATGAGACCATTAGTATGACTTTTGAAAACGGGGCAAGATGGAAACTTTTATATGCTTATCTTACCCCGTCAAATATTGGCGGGTAAAGACGGAATGTTACAATAAATCCTAAAATACAAAAAGTAGCGATATTTAGACATAGCAACATAACTACCAATTAAAAATAATAAGTATGTAACTCGTACCTACCTCGTAAATGAAGTTACACGATACGGGGTAAGATTAAAACACCCGACTTGCTCGCGTAAAATTCACAGCGTAGATATTCCCTTATAACACACAACCTATCCCTCAAAACGCAAGTGCCGATTGAGGTGTGGGACGTAACAAAATGGCGGTCTTATGAATGTGGCCTGCATTGGATAAATTACACAAAATCTGTCTTTATTGATGCCTTTTTGTGTTACCCCGTTTTTCATCTTCCCCCCACTCACACTACTAAAATTAATTCATGTAAGATATTGATCGGATAAGCATCGGGTCGTATCGGTTTCACCGCTTAGATTTCCCTCTGTCGGCATCTCCGCGATCTTAGCACCTCATATCCACCACCAGAGCTGTGCGTAAGTGCTCACTACCCTGATACAATTAACCGACCCAAAGCATGCTTGTTACGACAATGACTACTTATTTAATTTTTTAATATTAAATTAAACTGACCAAATATTTATATAAGCTGACCAATTATCAGCGAATGATTCTCGATCGCGCATAGGTGGAATTTATTTTTTAATTTTTTTTGAGAATGAGGTGCTAAAATTTCTCAATGACCTTGAAAAACTTTATCCCTTAATAAAAAAAATTCTAACGCTGACCAATTAATAAGACTCACTTACCTTTTATGACTAATTTCTGACCTTCGGATAGTATAATTGATCAATCGAAATTCCGCACATGAGGTGCTAAGTTCGCGGAGCTTCTGTCGGCTCATAATCACGGTCACGGGACGAGGGCGAGGGCCAGATATTCCTACATCGGCAGTACACAATAATATTTTTTTATTTTCATCACGTATCACAATTAAATTGTACTGGCTTATTTGTACAATGCATTGTCGCATCATTGTCGCCTTTAATATTTCATTGAGACTTGTAATAGGTACATAAAAGTTTCGACCAGGGTCACAGCCAACGAGACCATCTGCAGCGGTACTGCATAATTATTTACTAAACAAAAAGAAATACTATTTATTTTGATTCAGGGGTGTAGCTACCGTCCGCCCTACCGTCGTATCAGCCGTATCAATAATACGGGGCCCCCGGACTCCAGGGGCCCGAACGTGTGTAAGCAAAAATGCTAAGGACTTTTATAGGACAGGAAAGGCTATCACTATTGCCTATAGAAGCAAAAAATTTAGAAAAACTTAAATCGACTTCAGCTATGAACGATTTAATAAATAAGTTCGCCGAACAAACGGCAAGAAAAGTGTATTGTGTAAGTGTACCTATTTGATTTAAATTGTCTGGCTAGCTTAGTTCCTAGGAGTAGGTATTTATTGTAAGTAATAACTTATAATCAATATATAATAATTTTAATTCAATGGAAGCGTTTTTGTTCCTTTTGTGCAATTATTACCCTTCATTTGGCCCCCCCAACAAATTTTGATACAAGGCACTTATCTAACCCCCCGTTTACACTCTCGCGCGAGCGGCGAGGCGAGTCGCGAGGCGAGCCACGAGTTGCGAGTGTAAACGCTAGCTCGTGGCTCGCCTCGCAGCTCGCCTCGCCACTCGCGGCGCTCGCGTCGGAGGCGGTTTTTAGGGCACGAGGCAAAGGGCCTCGCGAGCGACGCGAGCGTGGTGTTTACACTCGCGCTCTCGTTTCAGTTTGTTTACGGCGCCCTTCCATAATAACATTCGAATTGCTTTTGCTTTCAAATTACAAATTTAATAAAATAATATTATTTAATCTTGCACAATAGGTACTAGCAATTTATATAAAATTATGAAACTGAAAAGGTTCTGTTTCGATGAATAGATATCATCCGTCATATTCTCCCTCAACGGCGTATTTTTATTAACTTCATTCTTTTTAAAATGGTCAAGCATCGATAAATACTTATTAAGGCAAGAGTTGATGCCGCTATTATTTCGACGTCTTTCATCGTTGCTGGCATATAAAAAGATACTCTGTGGTTGCTGACTCAACGCAAACTGACCGCATCGCGAGAATGTAAACAGGCACTCGTTACCTCGCAATAACACGCGAGCTACGAGGCGCGAGGCGAAAGTCTAAACGCGGTATTAGGCAAGCTACGCCACTTTATTTGATGGTCAATATTTTCGGCAATTTTACAAGAACTTTTTTTAGAATAACAACTTATGACTCTTTTTGTCAATGATGATAGCTTCTTGGAAATCACTAATATCATGTTTAATTATCTAATTAACCGGTTCAGTGCGTATGGCACGCCAGGCGTGTCATCGATTACTTTTGCGTGTGGCGTATGACACGCGAGTCGTGTCTTTTTAAAGATCGTTATAAATCGCTCAAATTGCGTTTTTGGAAAATTTATCCATAACAAAATATTCATTATTTTGCAAGTAGTTCATGTATGTGGCTTCGTTTCTGGATATTTTGAAAATTTGAAATTTTTAGGGGTTGACAACTTTTTTAAACTTGTACATGGTACTCTTTTTACTTTGTGGGTTTTCTATCATGTTGTGGAAAAATAGTCTAATAAGTAACAAATAATAGCACTCATTGCGATCGCTCACAAACTCTCGTTGTAAATAAATTTCTGGAAAACAGGTGTCCTGTTAAAAAAAAAACAATGCGTTTGTCTTATTGTTTAATTTTGCTTAAAATGGTTGAACTGCCGTCGTATTCATAGATATCGTATAAATTAGATTGGCGATGGCGTGATTAGGGTGAGACCAAAAACGAAATGTACCCGTGTGAGTGAAATGTGCATGTGTGCGACAACAATAGTGCTGCACCATGTTTCAACGTCAATTATCGATACAGAACACTGTGTCTGCGTCATAAAATGAATATTATTATGTTTGAGGGCATAAAAATAAAACTACAAACAAAAAGTTTGTGATTTTTATTTTCCACCAAAAATAACGAATATATTATAAAAATGTCATAAGCTCTCCTTAAGAGGTATTTTCAATTTTGCTTCATACTTCGATCCAATAATCAAATAAGTTTCGATTATTAATTTAATAATTAAGTGTTTATGGTTTGATAGTGCTGACGAATCGTACATAATATGTACATATTATGTATGTCAAGTATGTTAAAACAATTTTGCAAGACAAGGCATTCGTTTACTAATTTTCGAAACATATTTTCGTTTAATATTTTCCTTTCACATGTTTTCGGAAAACTTCAGTTCAGTTCAGAACGAATACCTATCTCATAAACTTTTTCTTAATCACCCTTTCGATGAGATGCTGCAACGAATCGTTTGAAATAGATGGTATTGCAGCACTAATATTATTTTGAAGTGAGGGAAGCCTTTCTAAGATTTTTATCACTTAATACAACTTTTCCACTTTTTTACTAGCCCGTTTTTTGTGCTCTTACATTTTTCAGTTTTTTTTTGTTTCTGTTAATCTTCTCCGAAGAATATCAATAGTTTTCTTCCTTTGTTTTTTCTTTTTCGGGGAATCGTCTATAACAGAAACGTTTGCAAGTGAACTACTGGGCACTGGCAATATATCTCTGTAGACATACGAAGATGCTTTGCGTACCGGCTTCAATACAACCTACAAACAAATATAATTAGTGTACACATTATGTACTTATCTATGATTGAAAATTAATAAAATACAACCCTTTTACCTATTTCTGACGCTAAACGGCAGTGCTTATACTACCGCTAAACAGCAGTGCTTACACTGCCGGGTTCTAGCCATTTGAGTATAGAGAGCCTCTATAATTATAACTTGTAAGACATTTTATTTTAGTCCTCTGGGGTGAAAACACATTTTTTTTATAGAATTAGGGTGACAAACGAGCACATAGTCCACCTGATGGTAAGTGGTTGCTGTGGCCCATAGACGCCTGCATCTATCTTCGTTTGCGAATTAAAATGCAGATGCGTTGTCAGCTGTTAGGAATAAAATAGAATGCCTCTTTTCCAGTAAAAAGGGTCTCCGGTTTTCTACACTCACCATACGAAACACAGCAGCATTAAACTGCTATTTTACGCTGGTATTCTGTGAAAGCGTGGTCCTTGCCCGGTCGTGCCGACCCATTCGTGCTACAACTATACTATTGATATAGCTGCAACATGGCTCTACCACGTAAAAAAATTGTAACATTCTTTGTTTGAAGATGACTGTAGGTAACGAAATATTGCAGTAGCCGTTTATTATCAAGCGATACTGTAAGTTCATTTGTTACTTTCGTTTTATAAAAAATATACACCACGCGGATGACAACAACAAGTTATACACACAGCAAAATATATAATTAAGAAAATACGCACGGGTACAAATAATGTGGGTATTGCTCCAAAACGCAGCTTTACTCTTTGTGCACTTCTATGAGAAAAACATTTTTGTTCAGTGCTTGCTACATGTAGTTGATTTTTTTTTGGGAACCCATCCTTCTCAATTTATAATTTTTAACCATTTTTGTTTAACCTGAATATTTTTTGGAAATCTGAAACATTATAAGAGTTTAAATCCTCTCATTAAAGTATGCACAATAATGGGTAAGTATTTACTATTACGAAAAACTAAAACGTAAAAATAGAAAATTATATAAAAAACGAAGTCACAAGAGGCTGCATCCAAGGATATGCCTTTGCCTGTTATAAACATATTATCGATAAGATGATATTGATAGTGTCAATCACTACAAAAATTTGATCAGAAATAGCGGGAATTCACGTATTTGTTATTATTTTTAATATAATTCTCACGTATTTAGGGCATTATCGTAATAAATTGCAATATTTTTCCCCATCCATTTATGTATAAAACATTTGTACTAGTTCTGAAATATTAAATTTAAAGTGCTAAATATTTTAATTGTACTTACATGTAAAATGTGTAATTATGTGGATTTTCTTTTCTCGATGAACTGCATGCAGGTATGGCACACGTCACCATATTTAATTACACCTTTTAAGTACTTATTAATACTTCAAAATCAAAAATATCGCGAAAATAAGCGGAATTTGTTTCGGTAACCATTGACGTCAGGCTGATACAGGCTGATAGCGTGTACGTGTATGGTCTAGCCATTCTATCTCGTTCTAACATAAGCATATGCTATGCCCTTTCTCTTTTACATTGCCAATCTAAGTATGTACTAAATCTATGGTCGTATTACTATCATATGGCCGAATAGACCTACGAAGTACCATATACTCTTGTGATATGGTATAAGGTTTATTTTTGCTTGAAACAGTTTGAAACCGTTCATGCATAAAAAAAAGTTCGCTAATAAATAGTCTTTTGTCAATCTGCCGCCGTATAGCGCCAGCGTTTGTTGCCTTTTGAAAACACTTGTTTTGCTATTCTTACTAATTAGACGTTTTCGAATCGACTTTACTTTTACATTTGTATAACATTAAATAATATTTAACATTTGTAAATATTAATGAATTATAAACCTTATTTTTTCCAAATTAAGATTCTTGATTGTTTGATATTTACAAATATTATTATTAGGTGAAAATTTAATTTAATAAAAACCAAGGTTTTCCAGGGTGATTTAGCTGTACCTACTTATATAAATATTTTTTTTATAAAACAATAAATAGTACAAAAGGTTTATAATCTCTTCATAAAAAAGTCACTTACTCTCAATTTCAAAGAAAACACGTAAAAAAACACGTAGTTACCCACTAAAAACAAGTATCCTTCCATTTGTAACTTATGTTTGATGTCAAATAAACTTAATTAGGTCTAAACAAGCAACAAAAAGCATAAAAAAAACATTACCTTTACACATGGCTGATGGCACAATACACGTCAGGCGTGTCATGAAATATTTGTTCGCCGCCACAGGTAAAAGTTGTCGAATTTCGGTGCCGCAACGAATCGGTTAATATATAATTGAAATTGTATAGGTACCTATATATATATATACTACTCTGACGATGATGTCCTCCTGTTCGACTTGCGTTGACATGACTGTGTCGTTGGTAGTCGTAGGTCGTAAGCCCCACTGCTCCTGATCATAAGGTCCCGGGTTCACAATGTAGGTCGAGCTTAAAGTCACTTATTGTGGTTTTCTGTCAAAAAATTTTCAGTAGCTACCTGGAGTTAGAAAGTTAGCGGTGTTTCTCATCGTGCCTCGGGAAGCACATAAAACCGTTGGTCCTGCGCCTGATCTCTCTCCAGCCGTGTCGACTTGCCGTCCCATCAGACTATAAGAGAGAGGGAATAGAGTTCACCTATGCGTGCTAACACACTCGTGCACTATAATCCTGTCACGCGTAGATGGATAGTCTCCGTGGCATCTGGCTTCTTTGCCTACTGGCCGTCGTAACGAAAATTCAGTCCAGCGGACATTAATATTATTCGAATAATCGGAAGTTATCGCCTGTGATATTGTCACTAATAAACGCGAAAACGCAAAGGTATACGCGTTTTGCTTCTTGAACTACCGTGCTCGCTACAATCGTTACGAAAAATATGACATCCGAATACTTAATTTGGTTGTAATTTCAGACATGTTATTAGTGTTCCTGACACTAAAATTACAGCTATGCTTAAAAACAAACAATTAGGTATTTACCCTTTTTGCACAATTTCTGACTCTTGCTGGAGGTATGTAGCTATAATAAAACAGTATAATTTATTTTTCACCCTCGGCAAGTGTGTCTTCTAACCCAGGGCCTACGTGTTTACCCCGTAAAGATTATTATACTTACAACTAGCTGTTCCCCGCGACTTCACCCGCGTGTAGTAATTTTTTACGATTGGATTTCATGGCGTGGAACCCTAATTATTTTACTAAAATAAAAGTAGCCTAAGTTACCCCTTATAACATCAGCTATCTGTCCTTTCCCGTCAAAATCGGTCCAGCCATAACGTATATACTTCCATATGCATTTAGTAAAAAGCTGTTATTTTTAAATTACAAATAGACACTTCTATTTTATTTATTTGTATAGATATGAAATTTATCAAACAAAAACTGCAGTGTAATATAAATTATTTTTACTTATACAACAGAAAAAGAAACAACAGACACAATGCCGCGCTTCAGGACTATCTTAGTAACGGGCGGTGCCGGATATATTGGCAGTCACTGTGTCGTGGACCTCCTAGAGGCAGGATACGAAGTGGTGGCGATAGATAACTTCGCTAACGCTGTTGGCGGCGATGAAGGATCACCAGCATTGCAGAGGGCGGAGCAGATCACTGGCAAGACTGTTACTTTCTACAAAGCAGATTTGCTGGACAAACCACAGATAAACTACATTTTCGACAAGGTAATTGCACGTTGTTTAGCCCACTTAAAAAGAGGTTCTTAATTAGACTGTTTTTTTTTGTATGATGTTAGGCGATATCTTAGTCAATTTTTAAACTAAAGTTGATGAATTTTTTTTTATAGGCTATATAACTCAAGGGTGGTCCCACTAAAATTTAAAGAAAACAATTCCACGCCTTAAGGTGGCTACTGACCTGCCTGCCGCAGGGGCAATCTAGGGTGTAGGAGTGGGGATGACCCTTAATTGCCTTCTTAATTGTAATGTGTGTAGGCAAGCAGGGGCAATTTTTTAAGTCGGCCCTGCGGCCTTCGATATTCCTCCGATCGCTGTGCTCCCTAGATTGCCCCTGCGGCAGGCAGGTCAGTAGCCACCTTTAGGGAACAATAGGGAATAAAATGTTTAATGTAGCTATTTATATGACATCTTATTTGTCACCTTGAGATTGTGTGTATTGAATAAAAAAGTACTATAAACTTCTGAAGTCGAGGTTTTACCAGTAATTCTTCGATACGCTGTCTTAGTATCGCCTTCATTATATTATGTGGAAATTATTAAATTTTTTGTAGTTCTATAAAGCCAGTGTTTTCTTTTTTTTTAGCAGACTTGCAGGCGTAATAATATAGGTACAAATCAATATTTATTTTTCGAAAACAGGACTCGCAAACATTAGCACGTGCAATTATTGACACAACGCTGTCGTCTGTTTGAGCTTTTTAACATCTTTGGTCTGTATGTATTTTAATACAAATGGTATTTCTTTTACGCATCTTTTACACCTTAATTTATAAACTTTAAGGGTGACGAACAGAAGCACACAGTTCACCTGAGGTCAAGGCTGTGGCCTATAAGACACCTACTCGATACATTTATCCCCGATTGGAATTGAAATGCAGATGATTGTCAGCCCTGAGGACAAAGATGGAATACCAATAAAAGGGGTGCTGACAATCCCTCACCATACGAAACATACCTGCATGGCATGCAAAGATATTATGCTCTTTTGAGTAGGTATTCTGTACTATCATAATATTGCGCCGGTCGAGTCAACCCATTCTTATTGCAGCCAGAAAATAGCTGCGTTTCTCTACTACTTTGGACGATTATATTTTATTGATTTTACAGCATCAAGTGAACTGCGTTATACATTTCGCTGCTCTGAAAGCCGTCGGCGAATCGATGCAACAGCCACTTCTCTACTATCAGAACAACCTATTGGGAATGCTCAATTTATTAGAGGTAAAGTACCTACTAGTACATCTCATTACTTGATAAAATTCAGATTTGGTAATAATTATTAGAAAGGCTGTCAGGTGACTGCACTCCACTTGTCTTTTTTAATATGTGCATGCACGTAGATTGTCTTACGTTTTATTTATTTGTTTTATAATTAATATTTATTCGGCATAAGTATTTCATTTATAACTAACCAACACACTCGTATGACGTGGTGTATATACATAAGGTTACAGTTCTTATATTTCTAAAAGAATTATGATGATAAAGTACTTGACATACATATCATTTTTCAAACGGTTTATTGCGTTTACATTGAATCAGCCTTGTTAGCAGTTCCGGACTTTAAAACCCAAGGATTTTTTATTCCATTGGATAAAAATCGTGACTGTGTTTAGATCGAAAAATAAAAGATTTGTATTTGAGAAAACAAGAACAAAGCAGTAGGTTTAATACTAGTAGTATGAATGCTTCGCCAAAAATCATTTTAAAGAATCTTGTAAAAATTTATTTATCTTACCTGAGTTACATGTTCGACTTCGAAGTCTTAACTTTATGACAACGAAATACGTGGAAAAAGCTAAATATTTATCCTATATTACTCTATAGCAGGGTTTGCCAACCTTTTTTTGACCAGGGACCACTTTCATTTTTTTGTAGTTAGTAGGGACCAAAGAGAATGAAAAAACTGTACTAAGCTAACAATAAATTATAATCACAACTTCTGAATATAAGCATTCATTAACAGTATTATTTGTGTATTTATTGTAAAAGCTTATAGGTACATACTAATGTGACGCGCGGTGTTGCACTGCCCGCGTGCGAGAAAATAATAAAGGTATGTAAAGTATTTAAATCTTTCGCGGACCATATTTAAGCTCTTGCGGACCACTGGTTGGGAATCACTGCTCTATAGTAATGAAAATGCAACGAAATCATTTTAACCGACTTCAAAAAGGAGGAGGTATTTAATTCGAGTGTATGTTTGTTGTATGTACGTATTGTGAACCAATTTTGATGATAATTTTTATATTTAATAGGTTATATTTCAAGGGTGGTCCCATATAAATTAAGTTACTTTAACTAACTAATTACTTTTCAATTTGAGGTCGGTTTTTAATTTTTGTTACAAGTTATAATAAATGTATTTCTTGGACCTCACAAGAATCGAAATCGAACCCTAAAACGTGCTATAAAAGTTTTGGAATGTGTGTTTGAAATCAGGAACGCCAATTCTTCAGTATTACTCTCTCTTGCATTTTACAGTTTTTTATATAAAATAAATTTATTAAAAAAAAGTATGTATTTATTATGTAATCGTTTATCGTTTATTAAATAATAAAAAGTGGATATAATTTCGAACATCTACACTAATGTCCAATATTTATACAGGGTTATTTTGCAATGACCAGCCAAATTCACAGAGAAGGTTCAGAATAAGTAATATATGTAAATGTCGAAGAATTTTTTTTTTAAAATATCTCAATAATTTTGTCCTTTTTCTTTTTAAATTTAAAATGCGTAGTAATGCATTATTTTAACAGATTGTATTGCGTACGCACACATTCGTAATGGTTGATTGATTGCCCATAAATCACATTCAATTTAGGATAATTTGAAATAAAAGTAGAAGACTTATTTATTCGTATTTCCAAAAACTACAATAACGGTATATCATTTTCCATATTTGAAATCAAGTTTAAAATTTTGCTACTCTTTGAAAAATAACTATTATACTCAAATATTGTTGTATATTCAAATATTGTCCAAGGTTTACTATGGCACAGTACTCTAATAAAAATCTCATGTTATATTACGTAGGTGATGAGGTCGCACGATTGCTATCAAATGGTGTTCTCGTCGTCGTGTACCGTGTACGGCGAACCGGAGCACCTTCCCATCACTGAAACTCACCCAACCGGCAAAATCACCAATGTCTACGGAAGAACAAAATACTTCATAGAAGAGATGCTCAAGGATCTCAGTGCTGCAGAAAAGGTATTTAACTAAAGTGTAAAGATTGTGTAAAGATGTGGGTGGAGTACTGTGTTTAACAGTGAACTTTAAGCTGTAATGAATAAAAGTTATGTAAGGAGAAATAAATACTTTTTCGCCAGATGCCAACCTCACCTACATCTTGGTACATTACATACATTACAGCCCTTCACAAGTCCACTGCTGAACATAGGCCTCCCCCAAATAATGCCACAAAGCACGGTCCTGAGCCCCCCTATGAATGAATGGCTACATCTTGGTAATTATTGATAATTAGCAGCATTACATGCAAGGGTATCGACTCTGCGTTTACCAATCCAGTCGGATTGTTTCCATTGTGATAAGTATGATCAAATCTACTAAGAAAAGGCAGTCCTGCAGTGGAATCAAAAACGCTATTGATAATAATGATGAAATAAAATAACGCCTACCGTAATTGAGCACAGGCTTTTTTAGATTTTTTTTTTTGATAGGATAAGTGTGACAAACGAGCAAACAGTCCACCTGATGGTAAGTGGTTGCTGTGGCCCATGGAAATCTACATCTATTTTCGATGACGTATCAAAATGCAAATGCGTTGCCACCCGTGAGGACTAAGATGGAATGCCTCGTGCCCAGTAAACGGGTCTCCGGTTCTCTACACTCACCATGCGAAACACAGCAGCGTCAAGCTACTATTTCACGCTGGTATTCTGTGTGAGCGTGGTACTTCCTCGGTCGAGCCGACCCATTCGTGCCACAACTATACCAGTATTATAGCCGCAGCATGACTCTACCACGTAAAGAAACAGATATTTCAAGTATTTTGAAGTAGGGAAGGCCATTCTGCTTCAGACTGTGTCGGCTACTTCACACGTCCGCTACACAATCTGAGGTGTAATAATTGAATTCCTGACATAGAACATACACATAAAAGAAACCCGTTGTTCTTTACAACCCATAGACCGTGTAGTGGCGGTGTAAGAATATACCCCATATCACCCCGTGGGTGTCGTAAGAGGCGACAGAGGCAAACAATCTAGGAAATGGACAGGAGCGTCTTCCTAATAACAATTGAACAATAAAATACTGAGGTTGCCAACCCGCCTGCCAACCATGACAACTAGTTACGAGGCACTCTATGGGGTGGCCTATGTTTAGCTTTCACATCACAACCTATCAAAGTCCTCTACTTTGATAGGTTGTGATGATGGTGATGATGATGAGACTTCTTCATGATGTTTTCGTCTGCCGCCCAGCACGTTTTAACCGTCAGTTAGCGCAGATCGAACTCAGGTCGCTCACGTACTGTAACAGGGTATAACATAGGCTTAACAAAACAGAATGGAATTTTGTTATGATTAAAATTTACCCACTTTTGACAGGAATAAAACAATGGTATTGATCTTTGTAAGAAAGCAACTGATTCTATCTTTAGTTAGTAAAACCTTGCATAAGTTGTTTTGCCTTGAATGCGTTGTAACACTTTTGTTCCTAACAATAACTACTAAAACCTTTATTTTGAATATAATATACTATTTTCATCTCACATTTGAATTTTCTGGACTTTATTAGTTCCCCTTCCCCTTTTAGGGTTCCATACCCCAAGGGTAACCAACGGGACCCAATTACAAAGCCTACAGCTCCAGTGTCCGTCTGTCCATCCGTCCGTCCGTACGTCCATCTGTCTGTCCGTCTGTCAGCAGGCTGTATCTCATAATCCGTAATAGGTAGACAGTTAAAATTTTCACACGCACAAATTTCACAAATGTTATTTCTGTTGCAACTATAACAAAAAATCATAAAAATAAATTAAAAATTAAAGCGGGCTCCCTAATAGAAAAGTAGTTTTTTTGCATACATAGTATTAAATCTTGTACGATGGTACGGAACCCTTCATGCGCGAGTCCGACTCGCACTTGGCCGGTTTTTTCGAATGCTTAATATTTTTCTTAGGGTTTAATTGTCATACAATAAGGCCCTTATAATTTTGTTCTGTACCCTGTTTCAATGTGTCCTAGCAATCAATAATTTTTTACCGAATTAGATGAAATGTTTGAAGTACATATTATACTCTTTCCATATTGATTCAATGAGTCAGGTACACTTTAAGCGACATGCAGTTTTCGATATCAAACTTCAAAGTAGCGATTTTATTCAAATTTAACGAATACTGAAACATATGCGGTCTTACTTATAAAATAAATGTTGATTATCACTATCTATAGTCATTTAGTGTAAAGACAGAGCGCAACTTTAGGCTTTTTGTCACCTATTTTTCAATTGATACAAAAAAAAAATATTTTTACCCAAGATAAATAATGAAAGACCATAAACAAAAATTATTAAATTGCAATTCGAGTAGATACAACATATTTAAACTAGTACTATTATTTATCCTGTGTTTAAACCTACAACAAACATAAGTTATCCAACAATTTAAAAGTCAATAAATGCTTATGTAGTATAAAAGTGCATTATGAGGGCAAAATCACTTTCTGCAATTATTGATTTAAAGTTGATAAGAGAATATTAATAGCTATTGCGACTATATCAATCAATGTATGATTTTATCGATAGATTTTTTGATTTTTCTATTGATATTGGTGATAAGGATGGATTATAATCAAATATCCGTAAATATGAAATTATGTTTTTATAATCTCGCAAAAGAATCTCAAAATTTTAATTATTTTATATTATGTACAGTACACACAACAATTCTATCAAAATTAACATTTGAACTTTTTCAAGTATATAAAAATATCCTTCGTCATCAACTCTCAACAGTTGCACACTTTAAACAGATCCATATAATTACCTACTCGTATTAAACAAGTTCCGAATGGTTTCTAAATCAGCTAACATTTAAGTAAATGGGATCAAATTAAAGAGCCGGTTCCGTTAGGTCCACGTTTGTTAAGTTCAAGGACATTTGTCTTTCCAAATCTAGTAAGTATACAAAATTGTTTTGAAGACCATTCTCAGCACTCAGTCAACTACGACGGACTACGGACGGACAGTTACCTATGATATATATATACAAATAAAATATTGGTAAATCCAATTGGGCATACCTTAAGCGCATTAAAAAAATTACGTATAACATGATTATACGGAATTTTTAAAGTAGTTTAAATACATTTCGACAGCACTATCGGCTTCAACATCGTCAAAAACCATGAAAATGACACCCGTGATGAAAAAGTTGATACCTATTGCAGCCGCCATCTTGGATTTACATTTCGACAGCACTATCGGCTTCAACTCTCTCGAAAACAATGAAAATGACACCCAAGATGAAAAAATTGGCACCCACTTCAGCCGCCATCTTGGATTTACATTTCGACAACCCTATCGGAGTCAACTCTCTCGAAAACTATGAAATTGACACCCATGATGAAAAAATTGATACCTATTGCAGCCGCCATCTTGGATTTACATTTCGACAGCACTATCGGCTTCAACTCTCTCGAAAACCATGAAAATGACACCCAAGATGAAAAAATTGGTACCTACTTCAGCCGCCATCTTGGATTTACATTTCGACAGCACTATCGGCTTCAACACTCTTGAAAACCATGAAAATGACACCCAAGATGAAAAAATTGGTACCTACTTCAGCTGCCATCTTGGATTTACATTTCGACAGCACTATCGGCTTCAACATCCTCGAAACTCATGAAAATGACACCCATAATGAAAAAATTAATACCCATTGCAGCCGCCACCTTAGATTTACATTTCGACAACCCTATCGGCTTCAATTCTCTCGAAAACCATGAAAATGACACCCATGATGAAAAAATTGATACCTATTGCAGCCGCCATCTTGGATTTACATTTAGACAGCACTATCGGCTTCAACTCTATCGAAAACCATGAAAATGACACCCAAGATGAAAAAATTTATATCTATTGCAGCCGCCATCTTGGATTTACATTTCGACAGCACTATCGGCTTCAACACCCTCGAAAACCATGAAAATGACACCCATGATGAAAAAATTGATACCTGTTGCAGCCGCCATCTTGGATTTACATTTCGACAGCACTATCGGCTTCAACACCCTCGAAAACCATGAAAATGACACCCATGATGAAAAAATTGGTACCTAATTCAGCCGCCATCTTGTATTTACATTTCGACAGCACTATCAGCTTCAACACCCTCGAAAACCATGAAAATGACACCCATGATGAAAAAATTGGTACCTACTTCGGCCGCCATCTTGGATTTACATTTCGACAGCACTATCGGCTTCAACACTCGAAAACCATGAAAATGTCACCCATGACAAAAAAAATTATACTACTTGCTTTTAGTACGTACTACTATTATTTATTCTGTGCTTTTAAATATTGTAATAAAAAAATGTCTTATTATTATTATAATTAAGTATTTAAGAAATTTGGTTATTAGAATATTGTGTATTTGTACAGCGATCTTTTTGAGCCGCTGCAAACAACCGAAACAATGTCCACTCACGAAGGCGACTGAAGCCAAACCACAGAAAAAAAAACAAAAAACCAGCACAAACTATATAGAAACACTACCAAACCAGTGGCATACAGTCCATATATAATAAATCAATGGAAAAAAATATATATTTTTCTTAGAGGTATTATTATGTCATGACAGTTTGTCCATGTTGCAGTAGATGTCGCTTTTTTAAATTTAGCCATGCTTGGCCAATTAAGAATCAAACAAATTAATGAATAGTTTAAAATACAATCGAACCTTGCTAACTTACTATTTTGTTACAAAACAAATTTGTAATTAAATTTTTAGTATAATTTATTTATTTTACATTATTCCCTATATATAATGTACTCTGTGAGCCAAACTAAACTACTCATTACTACTCTGTGGCTGTAGCTTCCCATTTAGAGAAAGAGTTTTGGCGGGAACTCGACCGGCGGCGGCTTGCTGCTCCTGTATTATAGTTTAAATAATGGTTTGAAGTGGACTTTGATATGTAAAAGTAGTGCGATTTTGTGTATTAAGTGTCTGCGCATGTGAACTATTAATGGAAACTGTGAAACAAGTGCTCTGATGGTGATGGAATCTCAAGATAAGCTGTTTGTTTGCATAGGCGCCTTTAGATACCATCGCCAACTGTCAGCTGCCTGCTGGCTCAAGTTACCGTCAAAATCTCCCAAGGCTGCACAATGTGACGCATCAACATATTGTGAAGCAGTGAAATATGAAGGAAAATTATACATGAAGACAAGGCTGTATGGCATAGTTCCTTTGCCTGCTCTCTCGAGCGAATAATAAAAACAACAACAACAACCATTTAGAGAAATATTTTTGTATACGAGGCTAACAAATCAACGAAAATTTCGCCATTTTGGAGCCGAAAAAAATTAATTATAGCTAAACAAAACAAAACTACACTACCATTTACATTCAGTGGCTTCCCACATGATAGATGAAGAGATTAAAAAATAGATTGAGTTAAACAATTAATATTTTCAAAAGTTATTGTGTTTACAAGCCACAGGGACATGATAAATCCACACCATAAGCCACTAAAACCCTTTTTTTTATTTAAAAATAGCAATTAATCGATTTAAAAAAAATATTAATAAGTTCAACAATCATTTATCTTTCTAACAATGTGCTTTTTATATCATTTATATGTATAATATGATTGCTAGATACGATTTTATTCGATAAAATGTTGGAATCTTAATTTTTAGGCGATAGTAGAACACACCTTGCGCTTCCGCTTAAGGTATGCAATAAATAAAATTGAAGTGTCTGTTTGTAATGTCAAAATAACAGCTTTTTACAAATGCACATGAAAGTATAAACTGTACTTATAACAAAAAACAATTTATAACATTTTTGTCTGTCTGTCTCGGCTAATCTCCGAAACGGCTGGACCGATTTTGACGGAACTTTCACGATTTTATAAGGAGTAATTAAAGCTATTTTTATTTTAGAAAAATAATTAGGGTTCCGTGCAAAAACCCATGAAATCCAATCATAATAAATTTCACGCGGGCGAAGTCGCGGGGAACAGCTAGTATATATATATATAAATAGAATAGATTAGAATAATTTTTATTCAATATACATTACATGTGTAATTCTTATTGAAAGTCATTTTTTACTTTACCACTGGTTCGAAAAGAAACCCTCTGTCCTGGGAAGAACCAGCAAGAAACCCAGCGGGACTTTTTTTTAAAATAGATTTTACAATATAAATGATTAGCAACTATTTACAAAATTTATTTTAGAAACTGCTTGGAAGCGACCACCTCATTCCCAGGGATTATTATCAACCATGTATTCATTTATACTATAATAACCCTTTTTATACAGTTTCAGCCTATATGGGTTAATAAAACATTTAAACTTGGTAATAGAGAGAACCTGTACACTTTCCGGGACCTTGTTGTAATAGCGTATACATTGCCCTAAGAATGAATTACTGACTCTGTGGAGTCGAGAAACTGGCATCACTAGCTTGTGTTTATTCCTACTGTTTACAGAATGTACATCACTTTTTTTACTAAAACTATCTTTGTTTTTGTAAACATAGATAACATTTTCGTAAATATACTAAGAGGCCAAAGTTAATATATTTATTTCTTTAAATTTATGTCTAAGAGACTCTCTCGGTTTTAGATTGTAAGTAAATAACTCTAATGGCCCTCTTCTGTAAAACAAAAATAGTTTCTGGATCAGCCGCATTTCGCCATACCAAAATCCCATAAAACATTATGCTATGGAAATAACTGAAATAAACTAATCTAGCTGTCTCGACACTAGTGAGACCTCTAATCTTTTTTACAGCATAGGCTGCAGAACTTAGCCTGCTTGCTAATTTGGATATATGGGGGCCCCACTGAAGCTTTGCGTCGAGAGTGATGCCAAGAAAAACAGTGGATACAACAGGGCTCAATTCCTCCCCATTCAAAAACACATTGGTATTCAGATTTTTAACATTCGTTGTTGTAAATTTAACACAATTAGTTTTATTTCCGTTCAAATGCAGATTATTAACGTTAAACCAATGCACTAATTTTGATATAGCATTATACACTTCATCACATTTAAATGATTGACGTTTAAGTTTAAAAATCAAGGAAGTATCGTCAGAAAATAATACTATATCATGACTATCCCCTACAAGGTAAGGTAAGTCATTAATATACACCAGAAACAGGAATGGGCCGAGAATCGAGCCCTGAGGGACACCCATTAGTACAGGTGACCCGGAAGAACTTTTACCATTGATAATAACCTTCTGCTTCTATTACTTAAATATGAAATAATAAGTTTAAGCGCTGTGTTCTTGACATCATAGTACTGTAGCTTCCTGATTAATGTCTCATTGTGAACACAGTCGAAGGCCTTGGAAAGTTCACAAAATATACCCAAAGCATCCTCTGAATTCTCCCATGCACTAAAATATGTTTAATAAGCTCAACTCCAGCGTCAGTTGTCGAGCGACCCCTTGTAAAACCGAATTGATTTTTATGTAGCAATTTTTTTTTTATTTTTTTTTTATAGGATAAGGGTGACAAACGAGCACACAGTCCACCTGATGGTAAGTGGTTGCTGCGGCCCATAGACATCTACATCTATCCTCGATTACGAATCAAAATGCAGATGCGTTGTCACTCGTGAGGACTAAGATGGAATGCCTCATTTCCAGTAAAAAGGGCCTCCGGCCACCTGCACTCACCAAGCGAAACGCAGAGGTAAACCTCTACTTCACGCTGGTTTTCTGTGAGGTCGTGGTACCACCCCGGTTCGAGCCGGCCCATCCGTGCGACAGCAACAGCCGCGTGGCTCTACCACTGTTAATTAGCTATTAGTATTAAAGAAACAACATCTGATCTGAAATAATTATTTCAAAAATTTTACTAAATGTTGGTAGTACAGAAATTGGTTTAAAATTGGCGGGGTCTAATGTACTACCAGATTTAAATATAGGTATAACTTTACTATGTTTCATTAAATCAGGAAACACACCATATTCGACGCTTATATTAAATATAGTGGCTAGATAAGATGCCATTATTTTTTATTTTATTTTTTTTATAGGAGAGGGGGCAAACGAGCATGCGGCTCACCTGATGGTAAGTGACTACCGCCGCCCATGAACAACTGCAACACCAGGGAGGGAATTGCAGATGCGTTGCCGGCCTTTTAAAAAGGAGTACGCTCTTTTCTTGAAGGTCCCTAAGTCGTATCGGTCCGGAAAAATCGCTGATGGTAATCGATTCCACAAGGAAGTCGTGCGAGGAAGAAAACATCTTCTAAATCGCACAGTGGTGGACCGCCAATCATCCAGATGGTGTGGATGGTATTGGGAGTTCTGCCGCGATGTGCGTTCGTGAAATTTGGCGGCTGGGATTAATCCGAACAATTCCTCAGAGCACTCCCCATGGTAGATGCGAAAGAAAATGCAAAGAGATGCAACATCTCTTCGCCAATGAGTCGAGCCTATCGGAAAGGACTCGGTCGTCGACGATTCGAGCCGCTCTGCGCTGGATGCGGTCAAGTGGAAGGAGCTGGCACTGGGGAGCTCCTGCCCAGAGATGGGAACAGTATTCCATGTGAGGCCGAACCTGCGCCTTGTAAAGTTATATATTATATCTATTATAGATAAAATAACTTAAACGGAAATCCCCCATAAGTCTGCCGTTTTCTTAACATCAAGTTTTAAAATATTTAACGATATCTTTTGGCAATACACTGTGGAATTTAAAAGTATTTGAACAAGCCTTTACGTTTTGTTTGAGCAATGATTCGGCGACAGTAGAAGAAGAATTTAATTATTTTTTGTCAAAAAAGGAACATCAGTAAAATGTTTCTCAAAAGCGATAGCAACTTCTTGATCAGATCACGTTAAATTATTGTTAATATTCAATTGAAAATCCGAGTTGCGCGGTTTGACCTTGCCCGTTTCACTATTTATTATTCTCCAGGTCATTTTAATTTTGTCGGATGCAGTTTTAATTTTGTTGCTTAAATGTAAAGCCTTAGCAGTGGAGCACACTTTTTTAAATATTTTAGAATATGTTTTTACATAATCTCTAAATACAACACTACTATTATATGATCTTTCTTCATAAAGCTCGTATATATAACCTTCGCCTACTTTTATAAATTCCTACTGTCGCCCATTCATTAAATGATTTGCGACTGTTAAAAGAGAAAGTTTTAGAAGTAAATATTCCACTAAATTCACAACTTATAATTTTAAATAATGTAGCATACAAATAATTAGCATTATTTTTAAACGAAAGTGATGGAAGTCTTTTTATTATATTACTTCTAAACCTCTCCAAGCGATGTTCATTTATTGGAACAAACACAACTTTCTTATTTTTCTGTTTTTTGTGTATATAAGGTAGTGATACCAACTGTCCACAGTGATCTGAACTTAAATGTTGAATAACTGATTTATGCAAGGGCTTAACATCTGTAAAAATGTTATCTATACAGGTCGCACTAGGCCCAGCAATACGTGTTGGTTCTAAGAATAAATTAACAAGATTATACGATTTAAACAATGAGCTAAACTTAATACTAATGGAAGAAGTTTAAATAAGTAATACATGGAGCTTACATAGCTTCTGAAGTCGTTGCTAAGACTAAACTTCTATTTAAAAAAATTAAAATAATTTAAATCGATCCAGCCTTTTCTATGAAATCGGTGAACAATATAAACTATTGTTTTCGAAATTATTGACAGGAAGTTATATGGAGATACATCACAAAATATTAAGCACCCTACATGGCGGCCGCCCTGACCCGCTGAACATACGTCACTGAGTTTACTATACTTAAAATTTCATGGAGATAGGATAATCACAAAATTTTGGTACCCTACTTGTATTAATCTATAACTAATAAATTGGGAAAAAACAAAAAAAACCTTTAACAGTAAGATTATCAGTAATTAACTCTTGGGGTCTTGGGCAATAACTTTCATTGTCCTTTAATAATTATTTCCTTTTGTCAAGGAGATAATGACGAATGTCATCGAACATTACAGCGATATGATGTCACATCTTTGGTAATACTATCATACCATGATTCAAGCTTTGGTTATTTACTGTCCTTTGATGGGTTGATACCCAATGCATTTATCAGACAAAAGAATGCATGGCAACCACGACTTCCTGCCACCAGCGCGGTGCCATTTTAGGAATAAGGTCAAATATTTAACAGATTTTCATCGCATGGAAAGTTATATTGTAAGAAATGTGAAGATATTACTGTTTTTTTTTTAATGTTTGTTACATTTTATATAAATTAAATTAGAAATAGACAAACCAAACTAAGGATATTCCTAAAAATAGAAAACCTAATAAAAATGTGTAAAAAATTAAAGAATACAGCACTCATGCATTGTTTTGTGTACATACACTAGAAACCAAAAAAATATATAATAAAGCGGTAACTTTTCAATGATAATGACACTGAGAGACCATCTGCATAACAATTATGTTCACCTTAGTCACAACTAGCGACATCTGGTGATTGTAAGAGTATTAGCCCTCATTATGTGGATACTGTGGACTTCTACGGGCTAGAGTAAATTTTGTGCAATGTCGGTTTCGTTCACGACCAGCGATTTCGAACACTGACCACTAAACCGGGATCAATTTCTATTTTTATAACGTTAGTGAAAATTCCGTTTTTTTTAAACAGAAATGGAACATAATATCACTTCGTTACTTCAATCCTGTCGGCGCGCATCCATCGGGTCTTATTGGTGAAGATCCTACAAAAGAATTCACTAACCTCATGCCATTCATGGCCCAAGTGGCTTTGGGGAAGAAACCAGTTCTGACTGTTTTTGGCAACGACTATAATACACCGGATGGTACTGGTAAGGATATATCGTTTTTGAGCATCTATATTTTATTTTAAATTACTATGAAATTTAATGTATTTTCTTTTTTTGTAACTGTATTCATTATTATTTTCTATGTAGGTACTTATATATAATAAAAAAGAACATCTTGTATCGTTAATATTAAACGTATTATTCATAGCAAATTTTCGTGTACTTTTTCTAATTAAAATATACAGGTATACGTGATTACATCCACGTAATGGACTTAGCCGCCGGTCATGTTGCAGCATTGAAATTACTGAATGAAAATCACGTTGGCCTAAAGGTATGTGCACACTACACAAATATTGTTTATATTTATTTTTCGTGTGGTTACAACATAAGAGTATCACCTTGTGCGTCCAAAATACCATATAATCTGGACAAAATACGAACGAAAGCACACAACTCAAAAAGTAATGAGTTCCCACACCACTTACTTCATCGGGATTGTCAAGATACAAGACTTCTGGTCACACGGCACTACGCGCTGACACAACCAGAGTGAATCGAGGCTAGTCCCGTTTGCTGTGTCACCTCAGCTCATATACAATTTTGTACACTACTACTACCTTATAAACTGATACGAACTCCGCTTTATCTGGTTTGATACTTTGTGTTAGTGTTGGAATACACACAAATTTAATTTTTAAATCTAAGATATTACGTCGTTATTGTTACAGCTTCCTGCTAGGTATCTTAAAAACATTGTCCAAGGGCGGATCTGAAGGGTGTCGTAAAACGCGACTGAGGGAAACTAAGGAAGATGGACAGCAGCATTCTCCTCTGATAAGCTGATAATTTAAACAAAATCTGCGCTCGGCAAATTTCCTACCAAGCGTGGAGCAAACATAATCTCTCCATGAAAGTGGCCCCGGCGGCCCCGCTGTTCCTGGCTTTGGTTTGCTTACCATACCAGGTTTAGCAACCAAGGTAACGGCGGGGCAGGGGTGTTAAGTTTTTCCGGCGGAAATAAACCCTGAAGAGCGGTGAGAAGATCCTAGATTTCCAAAAGAAGATAGACAAGTTATGATAATATAGCAGGATTATCTGATATCCGCATTGAGGGAGAGGACACGATAATCCTCGAACCTGGCAACTTGTTCTATCGTGAGGAGGGTGGTTCTATCATGGTTCCGGACCCAAGGTAACGGAAACCAAGGATTAGACAGCTGACTAAACTTTTTCTTCTAAAAGCGGTCCTACAGTAAGTGGATCTGGTCCAGCCCCGATTCGTAAAAATGAGATTGACTTCATTATGACGTGATCGCAATATATGTTTAGTGATTGCGTAAAAATTAGGTGAAAATTGGTAGCGATCACAGAATGTTGTGGACATAATGAACGTCAACGTCAAATTAGATAGGTCACACCTTATAAAGTCAATGCTCCGTTTCCCTCATGCTCTAATCCAAATCCTCGAAAACTTTCAGTTCGAGATACAAAATGGTTTTCAGTGTCTATAAGATTGCAATACTTATGTCATGTCATTATAAATGACAAGCTCGTGGAAACTTTTCTTGCGGTCAGAGCTAGGTTTTGCAAGATCTGTCGAAGAAGAACCCGAAAACTCGGCGACCACATTCTTATCTCATGGCTGTTATACGGGAAATAAAACTACAGTATTCAACAGATAATACAGGCTGACTGAACAGATAGATAGTAGTTGCTCATATCTAGAAATCTTAGCTGTATTTTATAGTCATATAGTTTTATAGCAAATAATTTTATACTAATCCGTTTTCTAACTTTATAATTTTTATTTACACAAAAGAGGAAGATAAAGATGTAAGATTAACTACAAAACAAGATATTTATCACTCTTTTGACGACTCCATGTCGCAGTGGCTTAGCATTAAGTTGCAGCGCCGAGGACCGCCAGCTCGAATCCTGTAAGGGACAAGTATTTAAATGACCTACTACGTCTGTATGATTGTCCTTTTACAATTAATATTTGTAAACTGCTTCCAAGTCGCAAGAAAAAATCAGTGTGGGTAACGTTTATTATACAAGTGGTAAAATTAAAAATTTTCTACAATAGTCAGACCTTGATCAAGTTTATATGGGACTACATGAGAAGCACTATCTTACAAATAAAAAAATAACACACATAATTGAAGTCAATAGTCAATAGAAAAAAGAAAATAAAAAAAATCATCAGAACAATAAACTTATCTTCTTTTTGTGTTCCATCAGTCGGGTAAAAGCCATTCAAAACAACGCCTATTGTGTAACAAATTGCAGGTATACAATCTGGGGACTGGCCGAGGTGTTTCAGTAAAACAGATAGTGGATGTTTTCGAGCGGGTTACAAACACCAAGATACCGCTCAAGTACGTCTCCCGACGCTTGGGCGACATCACGGCGATGTGGGCTGACGCCACACTGGCAAAACAAGAGCTCGGCTGGACCACAAAATATACTATCGAGGAGATGTGTGAGTAACATTGTGTATTATATCGTAAGTGAGGTATCAATGCCACAAGTCTATCTTTTTCGATAAAACTGAGATCATTTCGATTACTACGTTCTTCTATTTAAATAAAATAATAATAATAAACCTCTAGTACGATTGTGTGGCTCTGGTCACTGGTGGAGATTGCGGTGGGTTTAATTTTGACGTTTGGTATTTGGGTTCATTGTAATGTCTAAATGTTTCATTAGTTTCTTAACCCGATATGTTTTTAACACATTGCCTGCTGAATTTTTAATGAAATTTATGCAAATGCTAATTAAATAGCTCTAACTAATAGTACTAACCCTGTGCGGCACACGCTCTTGCTCTTTCAATAAATATTTCGTGTGGAGCTATGAAGCATGAACGCATATGCGGGGTTGAAGAAAGTCTACCAGCTACCAGTGCGGCTGGCCGCATTAGTGCGGCCATATAGTACTTTTTTTTTTTTTTTTACGTTGTGAAATCCTCATGGATACCTTCCGCTGCGGGGGCAACGAAAAGGTTATGCCGGACTCATACCGGCTAAAACCCCACGGTGGTCACCATCAGCGTATACGAGGGGTCCCGGGATCTCCGTTCGGAACGCAACCGGGGCCCCTCCATCGCTTTGCTACGCTTATAGCACGTCCCGGGGACAGTAATTGCTGCCCCCAGCACCCTCGCAGTGCTATCACGATGTCTCGAGACCACTTCCGAGTCATCGTCCTCCTCGGGGGTTACATTACTAGACGTTCGAGGCCCCCGCCCCGAGCGTCTGTAACCCCGGAGGCCCCGTTTCTGGTAGGGGAACACCGTTTTCAAGAGGAGGGCCGTGACGAACGCCTTGGCGACGTCGTCTCCGCGCGGGATCCGCCCTCTCCCGATCCCGCTCAGAAGCCTCCTTCTGAATCATAACAGATTCACAGAAGGTGGCTACGGCCCTCCACGCCGAGATATTATCTATGAGTGCGGCGTTCAATACTTTGTCCAAGTGCGGCAAGGCGCTTAAGTAAATTTGAAAATGTGCGAGTTTTATGACAGTCATTAACAATTATGGTAGAATCTACCATCTACATATCCACCATGTAGATACATGTAAAGGCTGTTCCCCACAACAGTTATGACCATAGATAATATACTATACATAGTCAGGTCATAAATTCTGTCACATGTTTAATATAAAATAATTGAAACAAGTTTATTCATTATGTAACCATTTATATACCAAAATGAACTTAACAAAACATAGATTCTTAAGACACTAAAGTTTATTCAAAATGACCTCCGTGATTTTGAATACAGGCCTTCAATCTGCGCGGCCAGTCGTCTATTGCAGCACAAACGAGGTCCATGTCAATATCGGCGGCTGCCTTAATCAAGGATGTCTTGAGTGACTCCAAATTTGGAAGAGGCTTTGAGCACGCCTTTTTCTCCAAGTGTTGCCATATCTTGTAATCTAACGGATTCAAATCTGGACTGCAGGAGGGCCAGTCTTCGTGCCGGATGAAGTCGATTTCACGCGCCGCCAGTCAGTCTTGTGTGCTCTTCGCTCTATGAGCTGGCGCCGAATCTTGTTGGAATACCTCACAAAAATGTACCTCTGTTAAGCCCCAATAAGAAACTCCCAACCATACCATGAGCGAGGATGGAAAATTACCTCGTTGGACACGCGGAATACGGTTGCTCGCTTCTTCACTACTGTGTGCGTACACCTTATCATTTTGTTTGTTGTAGCTCTCTTCTACGGTAAAATTTTTTTCATCCGAAAAAAGAATTTCCCGATATTTTTTTCCCACGTACCGCTTCAACAAAGTGCGGCATCTCTTCAGTCTCAGGTCCATTAGACGAGCATTCAAACGATGTCCTGTTTTTCTTCGATATGCCTAAAGCCCTAAGTCTTCATTTAACACCCTTTTCACCGTGGTTCTGCTTAACCCCATCTGAAGGGCCAACAGTTTCTGCTTACGTTTGGGATTTCTTTGAATTCGCGCCTTTACAGTTTTTATCACTGCTGGAGTCCTAACAGACCGAGGGCGACCACTTCTTGGTACCTGTCATCTACACTAAGAGTCTTGATTGTATCGTTTGATGGTACGATAAACGAATCTTTTGGTTATATTCAAATTTTTCAGTATGTCAAAAATTTGAATTGGCGCGTAACCGCAACGATGCAACGCAATAACTGCAACACGGTCTTCTTTAAGCGTCCACTCCATATTTAAAAATGAGTGAAATTCTAAAAAGTATACAGTTTTATTTTCATGAACAATTCGAAATTCGAATTCAATAAACTTTTTTGTGGCCAGCATTCTAAAAGAAAAGTTTTTACTGTGTGACAATACTTATGACCTGACTAGGTATAGGGTAGTATAGGGTATAGATGAGCCACTCTGACAAATTATCAGGTGACGAAATTAGGGAAGTTTCTGTAGTACTTTCATAGATGCCGCTGGTATTATAAATTCCCGTAGAATACACTAGATGGCGCTATCACTAGGTCTATGCACTGGTTTCAGTATTATTTTGTACATTTAAAAAAAATTAAAAGGATATTTATAATTGAAACAAACTAATATACTTTAGATTACGTTATTTTTTATTTCCTTTTAAATAATGTGCCCTAGCCTGTGCTTTTACAGGGTTCGCTTTGGTCGAAATTTACAATTTTTCCTTTTAGTAATTGGTTCACACCTTACACCAACTGTGAATAGGGTTAACAGATGAAAAAATTAAAAGTCCGGAGAAGAGGCCTGATTTCCATTTAAAAATCCTGAGATTTTTTTACAGTTTGAGAAGAAAACCTTACTTAAAAAGGTATCTTCACATATTAAGTATGATGAAACTGTTTAAGTACCTACTTGGATAAATAACTTTTGATTTTAAATAATTGTGGAATTATTACCAAAGGAAAAAATTTAGTTTAACTTTTTATTAAAGAGATCTTTAAAATGTAAGCTGTATTATATTGAAAGTTTTAAAAATCCTGAGATTTCATGGGATTTGCAAAATCCAGCCGCAATCCTGAGAAGAGTCTAAAAATCCTGAAATCTCAGGATTTAGGGTTACCATATCTCAGGATTTGTCCTGTAACCCTAATTGTGAACAACAATATTGATTGCTATATTTACAATAAATTTTATAAGTACAGCCTTATGTTCCCCGCAAGTAATCATATTAAAATTAATGTCCATGTCTACGATCTTTTCCTTTAATTTCTTTTCTTGTACATACTATAATTATTTCGTAATTTTTTCTTGTTAGTTCTACAAATTCTTCTTTTGTGTATAGTAAAGATTTTTTTGTGTAGTCCCTAGTAGGTGTATGTCGCAGGGTCTATTTTATCATTAAAAATATATTTTTGCATACTTTGCAAGATTTAAAAATTTTTGTTTGGCATCTTTTAATTATGTACCCTGCGGCGACATATCGTTTCGATTCATTGTGTATTATATTATGTTGATCTTCGTCACAAGCTTTATTCCATTTTTCTATTAATAAGTCAATATTAAAATTAATATTTTTCCTCTTGTGGAACACTGTCTGTTGTACTTTTTTAAAAGATATGATAATGATTGTAAGCATTTATTATCATCTGCTTCACAGTTCGCGTTTACAGAGTGGGGTGAACTTAAATTATTGACCAAAAGCGTTTTATATGCGTTTATAAATTGAGCACAGGTAGGATTCGTGTTTCGAACACCATTACTTCGGATACAACAAAATAAATTTTCTAATGGGTCTTGATTGAAGTTTCTCGTTAGCAAACTAGTTACATTATGTTCTTTTTGGAGCATTTCCCACGTTTCAAGGAAAGTTTCAATAATCCCTGCCCAATTAAAAGTCGATGGCACTTTTTCATATTTAACTTTTTCAGTGCCATCTTTATTTTTAATAACTGTTTTAAATTTTATTGATTTTATAATTGTAACAAGTTCTTTCCATAAGCTTACATGAGTGAACATTTTTAAGGCACCCTGTAAATTTCTTTTCTGTACCCGAATATGTGTGTCTATTGAAGGAATCACATAATTTGTCAAACAGTAAAAAACTGGCTGTATCTTGACACTCGGTGGGTAGTATTTTGTGGCCTGAAAAAGAAAAAGTTGTATTAACTTCCGAGTTCCAAGGATTCTAACAGTTAGTCGTTAATTATATGAATGGGTGAAGTGAATAGAATAAAATGTTTATTAAGGAAATTTTAATATTAGTAATTGAATAAACACAAAAATGTTGTATTTCAGAATAGAGTTGAGGAATAACGAGTAAATAAAGATACAAATATCTTTATTCAATCATTATTCCTCAACTTTACCTATAACTATATACTAACTTCTATTTATTCAGTCACTTATCAGTAACAATTCTATTTAGCCATATCATTGACTTGGTAATTATAAGTCTGTTGTATAAATAAATATATTATAATGTAAGAGTGCATTAATTACTAAGATTGTTAGTAAAGGATTTTTGCTGCTTTCTAAAAACCTTGCAAGTAAAAGACATCATATTATTTTTCGTAAGATTTACATGAACTTTTATCAACACCCCAATTATTTCATATTTTTTGCTTAACAAACCTCGGAGATAAGGTTTTTTTGTTTGAAGTAGATTTTGATAGATATAAGTTTTTTTAAAGTATATTTTATGTATTAGATGTCTGCGAATGTGAACTGTGCATGGAAACAATGAAACAAATGCTCCGATAGTGATATTGGTATAGTGATAGTTGTATTGGTATGGTGGTGGTGGTAGTGGTATTGGTGATGGTGGCTCTCAAGGTAAAATGTCTGTTTAGGCGCCTTGAGACTATGGCTGCTGACTCAAAATTCTCCCAAAAACTTCACAATGTGACGCATTAACTTATTGTGAAGATGTTTTGAAACAAATTAGTAGAAAGGAAAATTCATAATGTACTTGTCACTGGCGAAAGTACAACTGAACAAGTCCAGTACCAAAGAAAAAAAGCAATGATTAATACTTACTTGCCAAAAATCTTATCGCAGATGACACTCTTTGACTAAAAACTTGGGCTGCATATTTGACTTTCATTTTCGGTATTTTATCTTTATTAATATGAAATTCTGTCAATTTATTGACGAGCCGTACAAATTCATGTTCTCCGACATCTTCATTAAATAACATTTTAATATGTTCCCATTTTGCAACTTTTTCTACACCATCTTCTATAAATTTTGCATCTTTATTTAATAAATTATTACGCACTCCTTTTAAAAGGTGTGGAGTGTCGAAAAGTGGGAATATCTTGCAATTCTCTATTTCAAAAGAACAGGACTTGTGTTCAATTCCTTGTTTTAAATATTCTCTCCTGGTATCCTCTCTCAAACTTTTGAGAACACTTACATTTGATTACGACTGGTCACATATTGTAGCAATAATTTTCATACCAATTTTGTGCACTTCTTTGATGTGATTTTATTAAATATTTTAAATCGCCTTTTTTGGTGCAGCTTTTGCAAAATGTGTAAGATATTGGTTATTTAAATTCTAATGCAATGTCGGCAATTTGGTTTACATTTTTATGACCAAAATCTTCAAACCCAATAATGAAAATAGTCAAACGCACAAGAACACACACCAAAGTTTCAAAAACTTGGGTGGAAAGTTTTAAGGTAGCAGTACACGATGACCGAACGCGCTCGCCGAGTGCGTTCGGTCAACGTGTACTGGGCCGTTTTGTGTGGTGGTTTTGTGTGTATTTGGCGTTTGCGGCCAACACTCGCCGACAAGCCGTATAGTGTCTGTTTTCCGTGCACAAATCAAAGAAATTTGGCGCAAATCGCAAATAGCGATCACACATTGGCCGAGTGTTCAGTTCGTAGTTACGTTTTACGGCTTAATAAAATTATTTCACGAACATGGCGACATGGCCTGATGAGGAAATATTTAGGTTCATTGATTCTTATCACAATGAATCAGTTTTATGGAACCCTAAACATGAGCAACATAAAAATAAGGCCGCGATCACTAACGTCCATCATCATTTAGGTACCAACGCAGAATGAAGCACGCCAACGTGTGAACGGTACCACAAAAATTTGCCGAGCGGGCTCGCCAAGCGCGCTCGACCAACGTGTACTGGAGCCTTTAGACATGTAACCATAGATATAAGAAAAATAGTGTGACCTTCAGTCTTATAGTTGTATTTATAAATGTTTCCACCTTTCAAGTTTTTTTTTTAACAATAATGCCCGCTTTTCACTATGGGATATAATATGATATATCTCGAGATATAAATTAATATCGCTCACCATACATATCATATGGAACCGTTTACACTGAGCTATAATATATATTACATCTCAAGCTATAAATATTTTTTCGATCGACCGAGCGATATTTCCATATTATATTTCACTTCCTGTACCCCGCACACCGTTCCGCGCCCCCGCAAAAAGGTGTAATTATTTCTTTCTTTTGGCAGCCACAGTTCCAGTGCAATAAATGTTTTTTTTTATAATAGTGTTTCTGCTAACTGGATATTGTTGTAGAAATTATCCATGTAAATGTAAATGGAATGGCCACTATTTAAATAATCTTTTAAAGTGTTATAAGTCATAACCACTTTGTCGACATGTCGTTTACCACCAACTTCAATAATATATTGGGAACCTTTATACATATGAATCATATAGACTAGTCCTTTAGGATCCGCCAAAACATATAATTTAATGCCATACTTGTGCTTCTTATTTTTTATATAGTGTCGCATAATTAAACAATTCTAAATCCAACCATTGATTCCTTCTCTTGCGTTATGTTATTTTACTTTACAAATATTACCATCATAAAAAATGTAACAGTTACAGAGTAATTCCAACGGAAAATCAACCCATTGTTACACAATCGTACTGCAGATGGTAAAAGTTGATATATGTATAGAGAGAGATGGTATAATTAAATGTATTTAAATTTTTTCAAGGCAAGATTGTAAACTTTTATTAAGTCAGTGTGCTTTACTACCTTCAACTGCATCACCACTTACCCCAGGTCTGACATCGAACTAGCTTAGAATGGTAAAAAAATTATGGAAAGATAGAAGCTGCTGGTTTTTCATAAGACATGGATAGATAGATAAATTTGTTTTATTTACTGAGTTATTAGCACTGATACAGTGGACTACATCGTCAATATAACGCCTCCACTAATAGAAGGAAATAATGCAATATTCTTATATATTTATTAAGGAATGTTAAAAGATATAAGTTAATCTAAGTTATAATTCCTTTATGTAGTAAATCTTTGATTCTAAATTGAAATACTTATATCTTTCTCTCTTCTATACGTAAATAGTTCGGCAGATGAATAAATAACTCTGTTCAGAACATAATATGTTAAAATCAATTTCAGGCACTGACTTCTGGCGATGGCAGACAATGAACCCCGATGGATATCCTAAAAAGAACATGAAGGCTAAAGTTGTAATTACTAATGGAAACAGTTAAATGTTTTATGTAATAAAGTATTATATTTATTATTGATTTATTATGTTTCATTTATTCATCAATTTATAACAGCCTTCAAAAATCGACCGCTGAACATAGGCTTTCTACATAAGATTACGTCATAGGGGTATTTTGGCACAGTTGCCATGCTTGGCAGGTGGATCGAATTGATATCAGATAGATGCTGCTATCATCTCCTGTTACCCTCTGTCGGGTATTACGTAACGCACAGGACGAAGAATATCCACTACCCCATAGTGAATACCCTTACATCACCACTACAAGGTATAAGTCTATTAATTACAAGCTCAATGATATACCTTTTTTTATGATAAGGGTGACAAACGAGCACACAGTCCACCTGATGGTAAGTGGTTGCTGCGGCCCATAGACATCTACATCTATCCTCTATTACAAATCAAAATGTAGATGCGTTGTCACCCGTGAGGACTAAGATGGAATGCCTCATTTCCAGTAAAAAGGGCCTCCGGCCACCTGCACTCACCAAGCGAAACGCAGAGGTAAACCTCTACTTCACTCTGGTTTTCTGTGAGGACGTGGTACCACCCCGGTTCGAGCCGGCCCATCCGTGCGACAGCAAAAGCTGCCGCGTGGCTCTACCACTGTTAAATACCTTTTTTGAACATAGCTTAACATCACATTTTTTCGTATAACAATAATTTATTGATAAAATACATAGACAACACAAGCCTTCGGCGGCCCGGTTGGGAGTAGCCATAGCGTTTTTTCCCTATACAGAACTGTCTGTCATTTTTTGCGGGGGGAACAATTTCACACACACACATAAGATACATTAATAACAGTATCGGTCGGTGATAGCGACAACTCGGATACAGACTCGGATCAGTTGCTAAACCGATCTGCATATTGTATGAGAACGAGCGGCCTGTGTTGGTATACAAATTCGAATCAATACGACCGTTATTATTGTAATTTTTAAGTTTAATCATTTAAAATTTTGTACAACCAACTTCAATATAAATTATTAAGAATAATTCAAAACTATTGGTCAGACCTTGATCAAATTTATATGGGGCCACATGAGAAGCACCAGCTTTCAAATTAAAAAAGAATCATTGAAATCGGTACACCCAGAAAAAAGTTATGGGGTAACACATAAAAAAAGAAAAAAAACATACAGTCAAATTGAGTACCGACTCCTTTTTGAAGTCGGTAGAAAACAATTATTTATATATGAAAGGTTTTTGGCCATCTTTTTGTAAATTTGACGTAGCAGATCCCTTATCGCAGCAAAATCTAAACAATTCGGCATTTTTGTAGGGCGTCACGTCGAGTCAGCCGCGCAACTAGATATAGTCTATTGAGTAGTGCAGCTGCAACTAATTTTATTGTACGCTAAGGACCGCGTGGACTTCTAGATACTTCGACAGAAGGGCAGGCCTGTGTATGGCTACTCCCCTCCGGCCGCCGGTGGCCCGAGTAGCTCTATGATCAAATGGCATAATGTCTGGTCAGCGGCTGGATTCACTGGCACATAGCTAATGTTATAAGGAGTAACTTAGGCTATTTGATTTTAGAAAAGGAGTTAGGGTTTTCTACCGACGCAAAAAAACTAAAATACAATCGTAATAAATTACACACGGGCGAAATAGCGGGAAACAGCTAGTTCATTCAAAATTTTAAATGATGCTTCTTGACACAAACAAAGGTTACTTTGGTTGGAGCCTATTGAATTTTTCTGTCATTTATTATAACACCATCAGGATAATATGTAGTATTAAACACAAAAAGTAAATAAATTGCTTATTAAAAATTTGAAATTAACTCAAATATTTCTCACGTTATTTTTTTTTTTCAAGTTTCAGTGTTAACATAAAGTCTCTTCAAGACTTTCATATAATGAAATATGTTGCCACTTTAAAGGTTCATAACCCACACTAGTTGTGTTTGGTAATAAATATCTAGCAAACAGCTCCAATGCTTGAGGATCTTCAGCTATCACATAAGGTTGTAAAACATCTGCAAGGCAATATAATAACTAAATTATAACAAATAAAATTCAATTTATAAAAATCACCAAATTGCACAGAGTCCAGACATAAGGATGATGGCCTCTTGTCTTATTAGTTTTCTTATATATAGTTTAGTTATAGCATCGCATTGGTTAATATAACTGTAATGATGTTATAATTATGTAAAAAAAAAATATTGAGCATGGCAACAACTTCCAAATACTGACAAATAAACTGCACATAGAATATTATAGAATCACAGTGTATGCACTTACAGAGGCACTTCTTTGTCCTAACTTTTTTAAGCTCCATGTAATACTTAAGAAGAAAATTTAAAGGTGGATAGAGAAGTAGTGTTGGATACATAGAGTCAAACATAACACAACTGGAAAGTATCAATTTGTGTTTTTGTTTGTCATCATCATCATCATTACAGCCCTTCACAAGTCCCCTGCTGAACATAGGCATCACCCAAATAATTCCACAAAGCAGGGTTCGGAGTCACCTGCATTCATCGACTTATTTTTGCTCAAAAAGGCCAAATCATCCACTTACTATCAGGTGGAATGTGCGCATATTTGTCGCCTTTACTTAATAAAATATATAAAAATACTGTTTTGTATATACTAAAAAATGCACCGGTGTAGTGGCGGATAAGAATACCCACTACCCCAAATCTTCCCGTGGCGTAAGAGGCGACAGAGGGAAACTGAGGCAGAAGATGGGCAGCAGCATCCTTCTGATAACAGCAAAACAACAATAAAAAAATGCGGTTCCAACCCGCTCGCCAAGCGTGGCAACTATGGCAATATACCCCCCATGAGCAATGCCACTAATTAACGGCCCCCAGTCCCCGGCGGCCCCGCTATTCTTGGCTACGGTGGCGACTATGGTAACGGCGGGGGTGCTAAGAATCTCCGGTGGAGGTTCAACTGTCACCTTCAACGATTCGACCTGGCAACTTATAACGCACGCACCCTGAGGACTGACGAGAAGATCCTGGAGCTGGAAGAAAATATAAATAAGTTGAGCTGGAATATTATAGGATTATCTGAGGTCCGGGAGAACATGGTAATCTTCGAATCCGGCAACTTGTTCTATCACCGAGAGGGCGACCATCTGTCCCAAGGAGATGCCGGATTAATCGTCCACAACTCTCTCGTTAATGACGTTGTAAAGATTGGGAGTATGTCGACGATGGTTGCATACCTTATACTCAGAATCACCAAACGGTATTCGCTGAAGGTCATACAGGTTTATACACCAACCTCGGCACATACCGACGAGGAGGTGGAGGAAATGTATGAGGATATATCTAAAGCCATGCATTCCTCTAAAACCCAATATACGGTGTTGATAGGAGACTTCAAGGCAAAACTAGGCACAAGAGAAAACGGTAAGCTGAAGGTAGGGTAATTTGGAATAGGGCAACGGAACTCAAGGGGCCAGCAGCTGACCGACTTCATGGAGAAAGAGGGACTCTTTATGGTGAACTCTTTCTTCCAGAAGCAGCCCCGACGGTTCGACAAAAAATGAGATTGACTTTATTATGACGACCAAACGACAACTGTTCAGTGATGTCTCAGTGATCGCGAAAACTGGTAGCGATCACCGAATGGTTAGAGGCACACTGAACCTAAACGTCAAGTTGGAGAGGTCTCGTTTAATAAAGTCGACGCTCCGTCCCCTCGTACTCTAATCCAAAGTCCCGAAACCTTTCAGCTCGATTTACAAAACCGTTTTCAGTGTCTAGAAGACTGCAATGAAGTGGACGATATGAATGATAAGCTCGTAGAAACTATCCATGCGGTCAGAGCTAAGTTTTGCAAGACCCGCCGCAGAAAAACACAAAAGCTCTCCGATCACACTCTTAATCTCATAGCTGTTAGACGGGAAATGAAGCTGCAACCTTCAGTAGATTTGACAGTATACAAGCAACTGAACAGACAGATCGCATGCGGCGGGACTTACGCAACTTTAATACTGCTCGTATTGAAGAAGCGATAGAGCGGAACCAGGGCTCCAAAGTCTTTGCCAGAGATCTGTCTGCTAGAAAGACACAACAGTCAAGCTGAAGACCGAGTGTGGCAGAATCGTTTCCGGAACACCTGAGATTGTGAATGAGATTGAGAAGTTCTATGGGCAGCTGTTCACATCATCTTTGGAGCCACACGCAAGTGTGAGTAACGATCCAAGAGCAACTCTTATCTGATATTATTCCGGACGACAGACTGAGCGATATTAGAATCGCTCTCCAGCACCTTAAAAATAGCAAGGCCCCAGGCGAGGATGGAATTACAGCGCAGCTTCTGAAAGCGGGTGGAAAACCGGTACTCGAAGTTGAAGAATTACAGACCGATTTTCATTCTGAGCCGCGTCTACGCCCTGTTTTCGAGAGACATTACGAATCGTTTCGCATGCAGATTCGACGATTTCCAGTCTCCCGAACAAGCAGGTTTCCGAAAAGGCTTTAGTACTATAGACCACATACATACCTACCCTTCGGAAAATTGTAAAGAAGTTCGAGAAGTACAATTTGCCACTATGTCTGTGTATGTGCACTATGAGAAAGCCTTTGATTCCGTCGAAATTTGGGCGGTGCTGCAGTCCCTCTAGCGGTGTCAAGTTGACTGTCGGTATATAGAAGTGCGAAGTGTTTGTACAGTACGGCTACGATGGCTATCCGAGTGCAGAACCAGAGTACAAAACCTATTCAACTACAGAGAGGTGTAAGACAGAGTGACGTTATATCCCCGAAACTCTTCACCACTTCATTGGAAGACGTTTTAAAGCTTCTGGACTGGAAGGGATACGGTATTAACATCCAATCATCAAATCATGAATAAAGGCCATGTCACACCTACGCCGGTAGTTGTTGGGAGCACTAAGCTCGAAGTTGTTGACGAGTATGTTTACCTGGGACAAATAGTCCGGCTAGGTAAGTCCAGCTTCGACCGAGAGGTCAATCGACGGATTCAACTCAGTTGGGCGGCGTTCGGGAAATTATAGCACATTTTCTCGTCAGGTATACCTCAAATATTGTAAACGAGACTGTACAACCAGTATATTCAGTAGAACCAGAGTGACCGATAAAGCCCAATGGATTAATAAGCTGAAGTGGCAATCGGCGGGCCGTATAGCTGGAAGAACCGACAACCGATGGGGAAAAATTTTTTTCGACTGGCGGCCTCGTACCGGCGGACGAAGTGTAGATCGTCCCCCCACTAGATGGCGTGACGACCTGGTATTTAAGACATGCAGGAAGTCGATGGATGCAGGTGGCCCAGAACCGTGATTTGTGGCATTCCTTGGGGGAGGATAGCCCTAGGTTCAACAGTGGACTTGTGAAGAGCTGTAATGATAATGATGATAATTAAAAAATGCAATAAAACAATTAATTTCAAGTCTGGTAAAAACACTAACCCAACAATGGTGGCTTATGTGAATGTAAAGCACTCGGTACACTTATGATTAAATGTTCTTTTGGAATATGTCCAACTTCACCAACTTTTCCAAATATTATCCTCTCATAAGGTTGCTTCTTGCTCCCGGATCCAAATTCACAAACCGGTTTAAAGCCTGTTGTCACTTTTAGCCAGTACCAAGTTGTTACATACTCAACTCCCCAATTAGGAAATATTAGGTCTTTCACAGCAGTCACATTGCTTGGTGAATTTGTACACCAAACTGCAACAAGGCAGTTATCAGCAAGGAGATTTTTTACAGGTATTAATGCAATTTCCTCATTGTACATCATAGAATAACTGTAATGTAGAGTACATAATTTAAAAATATAGAATCTTTTTTTTATAAAATCTTTTTTGCATTAAAATGGTATCATCCACTTAACAAAAGTATTATGACATTTTGTGGATGTATAAAAACAGGAACTGCACAATGCTCTATTGGACCTATGGGTAATATAATATATTTCTCCTACATACAACTGCATTTCCTAACATTTTTTACCAGTGTGAGTGCAGTTGCGAAAGGCAAATAAGCACATTTTGCAATTAAAAATTCTGTATATTTACAAGACAAACATAGTGTCCTAAACTATTCACTTTGTTGATGAGAATGATGACAGTCTTTTTATCTCCTGAGCATTTTATCAGCAGAACAGATTTTATAGTGCCACTTGTACAAACAACTTATAGAAACTTAATCAGAAAAGTGGAGCTAGTTTGGGATTTAAATTCAGAGAACAAGGGAATATTACAATATGGATGTATTGTAATAAACCCAAAAACAATCAATTTGTGTGTTTGTACATATTATTGTTGGCATTGGCAAATTCAAAATCAGGACACATAGCAACATAGCTAGGCCAAATACTCTGACCACATGGCAATGTAATTAGCATTAAGTTTTCTTTAAGAATTTTGAAACAATAAATTTCTTTGAATACCTTAGCTTACTATTTGCAGCTTTCAGTCTTCTTATATATTTATTCCACCATGGAGGATCAGCTATCACAATGTCAAACTTTCTTCCATCCAATTTTTTACACTGCTCTATCACATCCCCACAAAAAAACCTTTGATTAGAGTAAATACACAAATTAAGAGATTGGATTTCAAACAAAACAAATCTTAAGTAATGTCACTAATAAATCATTGGTAAAGAGAACATTATTCACAACTGGGTCAACAGTGATTGGCACTCGTAAGATGTACAAGCTCTGACAATTATAAATACTAAATCATAGTTATGTGTCTATTTAGTTTGCCATCAGTTATTTTGTTAAATCACTGTGACTGAACAAAATGCAAGCTGCAGCCGCAGTTTATTTTTTATTTTTTCAATTGTTATCAGGAAGATGCTGCTGTCCATTTTTTGTTTCAGTTTTGCTCTGTCATCTCTTACGGCACCCACGGGATGATGTGGGGTAGTTGATATTCTTATGTCGCCACTACACAGCACTAAGTGGCTAGAATTAGTATATGTAAATCAGATAAAGGCCTTTTTTATAGAATAGGGTGACAAAAGAGCACACAGTTCACCTGATGGTAAGTGGTTGGTGAGGCCCATAGATATCTACATCTATCCTCGTTTGCGAATCAAAATGCAAATGTGTTGTCATCCGTAAGGACTAAGATGGAATGCCTTTTTTCCAGGAAAAAGGGTCTCCGGTTCTCTACACTCACCATACGAAACACAGCAGTGTTAAGCTGCTATTTTACGATGGTGTTCTGTGAGAGTGTGGTCCTTCCCCGGATGAGCCGACCCATTCATGCTACAACTATACTACTAATATAGCTGCAGCATGGCTCTAACACATATGAATTGTTTGCACATTCCTTTTAAGGAATATGCAAAAAGTTGCTAAAGCAAATGAAAAGTTCTCTATGTTTTTTACTAAAAAAATTGTAACCGAACATGATGTGTTTTAAATTTGAGTAAGCTTGTTATATATAATAAACACTCATAACTGTCCTATATTGGTCTAGATCTCATATTTATGTGGGGCCTTACCATGATATTATATATAAAAAAAGAGTCAAATTTTACAACCACCTTCAATATAAATTATTTAGAGTAAATCAAAAACTATTGGTCAGACCTTGATATTTGATCAAAGTTTTATATCGGACCACATGAGAAGCACCAGCTTTTAAATAAAAAAGAATCATCAGAATCAGTTCACCCAGAAAAAGTTATAAGGTAACACACATAAAAAAAAAGAAAAAAAAACATAGTTGAATTGAGTACTGTCTCTTTTTGTCTACACTCTACATACCCCTCGGGATTTACAAGCTAATTACGTATAAAATTATAAATTTTATAAAAAAATGTTCACCCACCGTGACTTACGAGGTAAGAGAAAGTAATCATTATTTACTTTACATTTCAAAGGAAAATTAGAATCATTGCCTCCTAATATACCGTTGTGTGAAAATGCAGTAGTTTCAAATAAATCCTTTGCTATATTTCGAACTGATGTTGTACTTAGCAAATTGTAGTTACATCGTAAATGATTGTATATTTCAGGAGGCACTTTTAATAAAACCTTTTCAAGCTTGGCACGTACAAAAGACGCCTATAAAATGAAATTATATTTTGAAAGTATTTTAATATACGAATTTTATAAAGAATATTTATTTACCTCATCATGAATAACATCCAATTTTTTTCGTTTCCTAGAAGCAGGAGTTTTTAGAGCGCAAGAATTGTTATCCGATATTGAAAAGATACTTGATTTAATATTGAAAGATTTATGCTCGCTTAATGTATGTACTTGGTTAAACATTTTTGAGATATAATTCTGGTGATCAAGTATACTAAATTCTTCATTAGTGATAAGAACACTCATTTCATCTCACTTATCCTTATCTTCCTAATCACAGAACACAATTACTTTTACTCTTTTTATGGTGGCACCACAAACTATATAGAAACGCTACGCGTTGGTGGCACTTCACATGGCTATTTGTATTGCATGTTGTCGTATTTGGCAAAAAGTTCGACGTACGGGCAAATAAGCAATACAACCCTCTACACATGGAGCTTCCATATATATTACTATACTCTTTGACATGGAGCCAAATACCAAAAAATTACCCATGTTTGCTAGCAGCAAGTAGTTGTACCTACGAAATGGACGTTGCACTTGTACCTGCATTTTATTATTTGAACGCATGTTACTATTATATTTTTTTGCCCCTCGTTTCCAGCGTCCCAAATGCATGGGTTCGTTTGGTAAAGTTCTAGAAACCTTACAACGGCTTCTTTGTCCCAATTTATTTTCCGTAGGCACCTAAATAATAACTTATTAAGAGGCTATAAACAGGTCCATCCGTACTGGTTGACAGTTTGCGCGCTTATGAGCCCGATCATGTGGCCAGTGTATTTGCGTATTTGCCTATTTGTCTCTTTTGATGAGCCTTGAAAAACCGACAAACGACCGGTAAGCCGTATTTGGTTATTGGCTATATTTGCCAAGTAGGCAAAACACGGCAATAATTTTGGCAAATTTACTCTCCACAATGGAAGTTATTTGTCAAATACAGCAAATACGCAAATACAAGTGAAGTGCCACCATTATATATAATATCATTGCTTTAATCTTTATTCCTAATGGAGGTTGGCGGCACTTCACATGGCTATTGTATTGGCGTATTTGCTGTATTTGACAAATACTTCCATTGTGGAGAGTAAATTTGCCAAAATTATTGCCGTGTTTTGCCTACTTGGCAAATATAGCCAATAACCAAATACGGCTTACCGGTCGTTTGTCGGTTTTCAAGTCTGATCAAAGGAGAAAAATAGACAAACACGCAAATATACTGGCCACACATGTTTAGGCTCATAAGCGCGCAGACTATTAACCAGTACGGACGAATCTGTTTATAACCTCTTAATAAGTGATTATTTCGGTAGCTACGGAAAATGAATTGGGACAAAGGAACCGTCGTAAAGTTTCTAGAACTTTACCAAATGATCCCAGGCATTTAGGACCCTGGAAACGAGCTTGGTTCGATTTTTATGCACAGTCAGCATCCACCATTACCTTACCCTTGGTCGTTTTTTCATCAATTTGTATTTATTTTACGCATAACATATAATAGTAACATGCGTTCAAATAATAAAATTCAACTGCAAGTGCAACGTCCATTTTGTAGGTACAACTACTTTCTGCTAGCAAACATGTTAAATTTTTTGGTATTTGGCTCCATGTGTAGACGGTTGTATCGCTTATTTGCCTATACGTCAAATTTTTTGCCAAACACGGCAAACATGCAATCACAAATACAAATGCGCATGTGAAGTGCCACCATAAAAAGGAAAATACTCTGTGCACTTTTTTTTGCAGTTTATGGCCTGGTATCTAGACCTTTAGGCCAAGTCTTGAGTATTTTTATTCGGTTTATTATAACTTCCCCAAGCCTTGTCTTAATGTATTATTATCCTTCATAGTTCACTGCTTCACAATCATTGATTTATATGTTACACTAGATAAGTAATTGCCGCGCCAAAGCGTTGCCACTTCACATATGGCCACAGCCATATGCCCAGCGAACGTCGGTTCAGTGTTCAAGGTGACGCCGTCCGAGTTAAGCCGAACGATTCACGACAAAAAATGGGTAAATGCGTAGGGAAAGAATGCGATTCAAGGTCACAAAAACATAATAAATCAAGCGGAATCACTTTCCACACGTAAGTTTTAATTTATATATTCATATTAACGTTTAAAACACTAAAAAATTAAATAAAATATCGAATATTGCAATTTAGCTTCAATGTTGCCACTTTTTCGCCTTTGTGATTTTTCCACATTAATGGGAGACTATATAATTTATGGAATAAGTTAATTTTGTTTTAAAATAAACAAGTAAAATTGTTTGTTTAAAAATAAAATCTATGTTTCAACCTTTATACAAAATAATTAATTATTCTTATTTTAGTTTATTCATGAATGGTCTATTAATTATATTTTATTATTTTATTTTATATTAATAAATTTGCATTGCAATCTTTCCGAAACTAAGTCTTTGTCTACTAAATTTGGTCTTATGACATTAGCTACAAAAACATTAAAAGAGCTTCAAGGAAATAAATTATTAAAAGAATTTGCAATACACCCGGGAGATCATTTATCTTCAATACAAGTTGATCATTCCCTTTTATTGATTAATGCCATTATTTATAAATATTTAAAAATAAGATTGTACCACGAAAGTAAATTATACACTCAAACACACAAAAAAGAATCCAAAAGGCAATTATATAACAAACTGATGCTTCATAGCGGAGTTTGAGAGCATGGACTATTATTAATATTTAAGCGGATTAGTATTACAGATTAAAACCATTTATATTATCTTACAAATATACTTCGGCAGAGTCACGCCTGAATCCATTATATATCCTCAGTATTGTTGCAAAAAAAATATAAAAACTTTTTAAAGTTGTTAAGTAGTATGGAAATTTTATAAACAAGAAAATCAACGAAATTTATTGATAACCAAATTTTTTGTAGCTAATGTCATGAGACTAAATTTAAGAGACAAAAACTTGCTGATGATTTCACAACTTATACATATTCAACACAGATCTCGCTTAAGAAACCTTAAATTGTTTTTTTATTTGCTTTATTTTTTGTTTGATTTATTAGTACAATAAAAATAATATCTAAAAACATCTTTTATTTCATTAATTATGCTTACTTCTGTTCATCTAATAAGAAAAAACACAAATTTAAAATAAAAAAAAATTACTGCAAGTTTAAAAAAAAACTCCTTTATATTGCTCGTTTTGGGTAAAATTTCATAAAGTATGCAACACCAACCCGCCACTGCATGTTTGTGTGTCTATCTTTATCTAATCTTAGGGACGATATTGTTTTCCGCGACTTGTGTAAGTGAGACAGATATATGTTTACTTTAAAATTTAATGGTTTCAAAGCTACGTCGTCGTGTTTGGTTAGTGGTTACACTTTTTTCGATGCGCGGCAATGTGGTTTGCTTCTCTAGTTTTGTATTAACTCAATGTTCACAATATGTTGATGTGTCACATTGTGCAGCCCTTGGGAGATTTTGACGACAACTTGAGCCAGCAGGCAGCTGACAGTTGGCGATGGTATTTAAAGGCGCCTATGCAAACAGCTTATCTTGAGGATCCATTACAATCAGAGCACTTGTTTCACCGTTTCCACTAATAGTTCACATGCGTAGACAGTTAATACATAAAATCGCACCACTTTTACATATCAAAATCCACTTCAAACTATTATTTAAACTATAATACAGGAGCAGCAAACCGCCGCCGATCAAGTTCCCGCTAAAACTCCACTCTGTGCACTTAGCGCTTATCCAGTGTTGCTAGCTGTACGATTTAAATCGTATTCATACGATTTTTAATAATTATATGCATGTACGATCGAAACGAAAATCGTACGCAATTCATACGACTTTTTACATTTACTAAAAATATAATAGTATTTACTACTCAACCATTACCTACATTACTTTATTTTTTATGTGACAGTAACCACATCTCTAGTAGGGGATTTCCCTTACGTTATAATATTAACCAAACCTGACCATTTTAAGAATCGCTTCTATTTTTTGTTTTTGTACAAGTGAATTAGTGAATACAATAGTATACGTAACTCGACAGTATTTATTAATATTGGTAAGCATGCGTTTTGTTTGTTTACTTTTCTTCACAGATCTTTTCTCGTCGTTCTTGAGAACAGTTATTAACAGTTTGATAATTGTTTGATAGCACATATTTTTTTTTGATAATATTAATAGTTTCTTGTTTATTATGGAGGATGAACACCTAACAGCAGGGCCGAGACACCCTAGTCCAGTCACTCCAGAAAGACTTTGGCAAGACAACACAAGTTATCTAAAGAACAGAAGGAGAAGCACAGAGCCTAGAAATACCGCTCCCATTGGGAAAATCTAAAAAATATTAAAAAATGGCTAAACCCGGTAAAAGTGAGTACTGTGAAATGTTTTTTTTTTTTTTTCATTTATTTTGGCAACAAACAGTCATATTTCTTAATATATAGTTTACATTTTACATTTACACGTGACAAAAAGACCAAATAGTGCCAATAAATCTACATTAACAAACCATATTATTTACATTGTGAGATAACATAGTCGGGCAAGTTATTAAGAATAATCGTAATCGCAATTTTACCGCAAAAACTTTTTTAAATTTATTTTAAGAAGATTAGAACTACTGGTAAAAAGATCTATTTCTGAAAAATGTTTGTTATACATGTTGGTGGAACGACATATAAAAGAGTTACGTGTATAGTTTTTATGAAACCGAGGAGGAATGAATAGTGGCAACGAACGTGAGGAGCGCACTGGAAAACGAACACTTGCTGGAAATTAAATCATAGACAAAAGAGTCGGTGAATCTATTAATGAGTTTATAATTTTATGTAGAAGAATAATGTCAAACATTTTACGTCTGTTAAAAAGACTTAGCATTTTGTGTCTGCACAAAGCTTCATTATATGATTCGTTCTCAATACCATAACGATAGTTAAGGGATTTCAAAAACTTTTTTTTGTACTTTTTCAATTCTCTCAATATGTATTTGATAAGAGGGGCTCCATACCGTGCTGCAAAAATCAAGGATTGAACGTACAAAAGAAAAGTATAACAGTTTGAGAGTTATATCTTCATTAAATGGTTTTGTAATTCTTAAAATAAAACTCAAACTACGAAAAGCTTTACTTATAATATGGTCTATATGCGAATTAAAAGATAATTTTGAGTCTACTATTAAGCCAAGATCTCTTGTTGTAGTAACCTTTATTAGAATAATGCCATTCAGACAATATTCAAAATTTATTTGGTTGACTTTACGTGAAAAAGATAACACATGACATTTGTTAGTATTAAGATATAATTGATTAGTAACACAATATTTTTCTAAAGCAAGCAAATCTTGTTGAAGTTTGAGACAGTCGTCTTTTGACTTAACAGTTTTATATATTTTGGCATCATCAGCGTAAACAAGATGTTGACTCTCATTTAAAGTTTGTCCAATATCATTAATAAATAAGGAAAATAGGAGCGGGCCAAGATGAGATCCTTGAGGAACACCAGAAGGTACAGGTAGAAATTTTGAGGTGAATCCCTTAATACAAACAGCTTGACTTCTATTTTTTATGTACGATTCAATCCATCTAAGTAGGTTGCCATGTACACCTGCCTTTGCGAGCATTGCTATTAGTAAACTGTGGTTAATTTTGTCAAAAGCTTTCGAGAAATCAGTGTACACGACATCCACTTGTAGATTGTCATCCATGGCTCTTCGCAAATATTCTGTGAAAGTTATCATATTCGTATCAACACTTCTGCCCTTGAAAAATCCATGTTGTTGTTGAGATATATATTGACGAACAGAGAACGATAAGTAAGTAGTAATAATTATCTCAAGGACCTTCCCCAACACACATAATTTCGAGATAGGTCTATACTCGGTTACTATATCTTTGTTATTATTTTTTGGAATAGGCGTTATTAAAGAGTATTTCCATATGTTGGGGAACACTCCACTTTTGACAGATGTGCGGAAAATTAATGTTACCGGAACTGCGAGTTCATTTGCACATTTCGAAATAAGAAGAGGATGAATAAAATCTGAACCCGCACCTTTATTGATATTAACTTTTTGTAATTGTTTAAGAACTAAGTCACTGCCTATATTTGTTCTGTATGTGATTTCGAATTATTATCAGAATACGGTGTGTTAAAACTCATTCTACTTCAGTTCAATTTGCAATTTTAAGTCAAACATAAAATTACACTAAAGAGAAAAAAGGCTACTGCAGTGACCGAAGTCACAGATAACTGTATACTAGTCAGAGACGAAGTCATCAGTAAAACTGAAAAATCAATGTTAGTTTGTTAGTCAATGTTTTGACTACTCAAAAATTCACTGTCATATCGGAATATCGGATGAATCAACTGACATTAGTACTGGAAACTGGAAAATAGGGATTACCGAAGTTGCAGAAACATCGATGATGACATCGATGTTGGCATCGATAGCTCAACATCGATGTTTGATGTTTACACTATTCAAAACATCGATATTTATCGTGTTTTTTGTATATGTGTAGATAATTACATTTTGTTTCAAAATTATGTGGGTATAGACAGTAAGGGAAAAAGTAACAATTAACTTGAATATCAATTTACTAGAATAGTTATTATGCGACAACCGACAACGTCACTACAAAATAAAGCGTAAGCCGTAGATAGAGGTAAGATACAAAGTCTATGGCGTAAGCAGTGACCACTGTGACATTACAGGTGACACTTGACAATTAAGTTTGACAAACTATTTATATTAAGATATTTTTTTTATATAATGATATTTTTTTAAGTTAGCGATGCGTTCAGGAATTCTGAATTATAAAATTTTAAATCTTCACAGGAGATGCAAGATTTAGTTGATATTGATTTCGCGGGTTCGCATTGTTCGCAAGTTCCCAATAATCAATTATGGAGTCATTGATATCGATGTTTCAATGTTTGACATGTGTCAACATCGATGTTTTATTTTTTAACATCGATGATCATCGAACATCCGTATGAGAAAGCTTCTTGGATTGTTGTTAGATAATTAGACAAGGACAACAAGTAAAATTGTAAGTAATCTATGGGAATGAGGGCATCCACGACTTTTTCTGCCACCAGGGCGGCGCCACTTTCGAGTGAGGTAAAATATTTGACTGATTTCATAGCGGGGACGATAATTTCTTAGGAAAATGTAATCTTTAAGGTTTCTTTCTGTGTTATTAGTTATATTTTATATTAATTACATTAGAAATGAATAAACCAAACTATAAATATAACTAAAAGACGACTTTTTAAAAAAAAGAGTTATAATGTGCAAAAAATTAAAAATCAAACCACTGACGCATTGTGTTATGTATTAATATAATACTCTAGACAATGATAAACTATTATTTAAAACTAATTTCTCAATTAAATGACACTGTGTAACAAAAAACTTTACCTCAGTCGCTAGTAGCGACATCTGGTGAGTGGAAGATTATTAGCCCTCATTGTGCGAGGAATTTGATTCAAAAAATCCTGATTCTGTCAACCAAGGTGTTACAGGTCAGAATTTGTACGAATTATGATGCAATCCTTTACAAAAATGAACATGCCACTGGATAATATTATTGGATTTGCCACCGATGGCTGTAATGTCATGATGGGACAAAACAACAGTGTTGCTAGTGGGCTAAAGGAAAATTTGCCAGGCGTTTTCATATTAAAATGTGTATGTCACTCGGCTCATCTTTGTGCGTCCGAGGCGTGCCGAATGTGTGAAGATTTTGCAAAGAGGCAGACACAATTTAAAAATTTCAGAAGTTTCTAGATATGTAATTTTATGCGATATTTGTGTGCTTTTATATAGAAAAATTTCTATATAAAACCACACAAAATGTGAACAAACAAACAAGATTGTTGTCTCTTGTTGTAGTAGTTGAACGTGTTTTGGAACAGTGGGAAGCACTAAAATTGAATAGTCGGAAGAAAAATTAATTTCCACTGAGTTAATTTTTAATAACTTGAATGACAATTTTATGAAATTGTATAATAAGTTTCTAGCTTGGATTTTACCCAAATTCATTGCATTTAATAAACTTTTTCAAACCTATAGTGCAGTTATTATCAATCTCAACGAGAAAGTTCGGGATATGTATCGGGATATTTTTCTGTGTTTTATGAAAAAGGACTATATTAACAAAACGGAACTCTCATCCGTTAATATTGATAGCACAGAAAAATGTCTCACTGACCGACAAATGTGTCTCGGTATAAAAGTAGTGAATGATATAACGAGTAAAGAATTCACTAGCCACCCTGAAAAGTGCGCAGAGTTTTTTCAACACTGTCGCAAGTTTTTAATAACAAATGCTCGAAATAACAAAAACGCTATAACTTAAATGATTCCTTATTATCAAAATTGGAAGCTATCCATCCTATAAATGCTTTATCAGAATCATACATAAACAAACTAAATACTTGGTTCCCTCTAATGAAAATTGTGCCTCGGATTGTAAGTGAAGAAATAATGCAAAATGTGGACGAGAAGTGGAGAAGATTACGCATGCTCTTTAATAAAGTTGATATGAATCTCTCGCCAAACGAATTTTGGGCAGAAATATGTGCGTTAGATGACTTTCAGAATATAGCTTAATTTGCTCTCGATTTGCTATGCCTTCCCCATTTTAATGCGGATTGTGAGATTTATAGAACTGAAGCAACGTGCTTCAATTCTATAAATCTCATCAAAACGAAAATCCGAAATACACTCAGTATTGAGACTGTGAACAGCATGCTATTAGCCAAACAACTTATAAAAGGCTTTGATTGTTTTCGTGATTTTTCTCCATCAAGAGAAATGTTAAATAATATGAAAAATAAGATTTTATATGGAGATAAAGACTAATAATTTTGTGTTTTTAATTCTCAATTTTTGTATAATTTAATAAAACAAAGTTTAGAAAAACGTACTATTTTTATTTAAAGATCTTCTTGGGGAATACGACTTCTTATTTACCTATCGTACGAACTTTCATTAAAAACGTCTGGCAACACTGCACTTATCACTAATCACCACAAAAGAGTTTTGGCGGGAACTTGACCTGCGTCGGATTGCTGCTCCTGTATTATTGTTTAAATATTGGTTTGAAGTGGATTTTGATATGTAAAAGTGGTGCGATTTTGTATATTAAGTGTCTGCGCATGTACACTATTAGTGGAAACGGTGAAACAAGTGCTCTGATGATGAATGGTGATGTGATTCTCAAGACAAGTTGTCCGTCTGCTTAGGCGCCTTGAGATACCATCGCCAACTCTCAGCTGTCTACTGGCTCAAGTTGCCGTCAAAATCTCCCGAGGGCTGCACAATGTGACGAATGAACATATTGTGAAGCAGCATAGAAATATAAATATACCCAAAGAGTACGTAACTGTCCTATATATACCAGGTATAAATAGTAGGTATATTAGCGATGAGTGTTTAATCAACGAAATAGTTGAATCAACCGTTGATCTTCTGTCAACGTATTAACGTTAACTATTTATGAATCAACTAGTTGAATTCGTCAACGACGTTTATGGATTTAACTGGTGCGTCTCGTTTAATAATCGAGAACGCAAACACAAGTAATTGCCCAAATTAAAAACTTGATTTTAAAAATATTTATTTTAATGGTGGCACTTCACATGGCTATTTGTATTTGCGTATTTGGGGTATTTGACAAATAACTACCATGTGTGGAGAGTATATTTGCCATAATTATTGCCGTATTTGCCTATTTGGCAATTATAGCCAATAACAAATACGGCTTACCGATCGTCTGTCGGTTTTTCAAGGCTCATCAAAGGAGACAAATAGGCAAATACGCAAATATACTGGCCACACATGGTCGGGCTCATAAGCGCGCGAACTGTCAACCAGTACGGACGGACCTGTTTATATCATTTTATAAGTGATTATTTAGGTATCTACGGAAAATGAATCGGAGCAAAAAAACCGTTGTAAGGTTTCTAGAACTTTACCAAATGAACCCATGCATTTGGGACACTGGAAACGAGGGGCAGGTCAAAAAAGAGTCACTTATGTCTATAGAATAGAATAATTTTTTATTCAATATAGATCACATGTGTAATTCTTATTGAAAGTAATTTTTTACTTTACCACTGGTTCGAAAAAAAACTGTCCTGGGAAGAATCAGCAAGAAACCCGGCGGGACTTTTTTTTAAAAGCAAATTTTATATTAATGGTTGTACAAACTATATAAGTACAAAATTTATTTTTGAAACAGCTTGGAAGCGACCACTTCATTCCCGGGGGTTATTATTAACCATGTATTCATTTATACTATAATAACCCTTTTTATACAATTTCAGATTAACATCTGCGTATCGAGGTTACAAAACCAAAATAAAGAAAAGCGAACGATCCGGATCAGGTGCAGCTGATGTGTACCAACCAAGTTGGTATTGTATTTTCATTTACGGATAGTTAGATTTTTATGCAGTCAGCATCCACCAACGCCTTGCTATTGGTCGTTTTTTCATCACTGTATTTTTTTTACGCATAACATATAATAGTAACATGCGTTCAAATAATAAAATCGAGCTGCAAGTGCAACGTCCATTTGGTAGGTACAACTACTTTCTGCTAGCAAACATGTCTAATTTTTTGGTATTTGGCTCCATGTGTGGACGGTTGTGTTGTTTATTTGCCCGTACGTCAAATGTTTTGCCAAATACGGCACCCTGCAATCACAAATACAAATAGCCATGTGAAGTGCCACCATAAGAATAATACTTATGATGATATAGATGAAATGGCGCGCCCCGCTCGTGCTGCCAGAGAGAAAGAGGTTAATACTAGTTTGTTTGTTTACGTTTACGAACGATATGAAGTTCGCTTTCTTTAATTTTTGATTGACAGTTTGTGACAAGTTGCACGGAAGGTCAGAAGTTATTTTGCGACTTAGGCTGGCTTTTCACTATGGGATATAATATATATTATATCCAGAAATATAAATTATATCCCGCGATTTGTTTTCACTCTGTGAGATATATCTTTTAACTAGTGTGAGTTCATCATTGGTCATTGGATTACCTCCCTTTACCCCGTACACCGTTCTGCGGCGGCGCGGAACGGTGTGCGGGGTACAGGGGGCGAAGTATAATATGAAAATATCGCTCGGTCGAACGAAAAAATATTTAAAGCTTCAGATGTAATATATATTACAGCTCAGTGTAAATGGTTCCATATGAAATGTATGGTGAGCGATATTAATTTATATCTCGAGATGTAATATATGTATATATATATATATATATATATATATATATATATATATATATATATATATATATTATATCCCATAGTGAAAAGCAGGCTTTATCGTAAATGTTTAGATTTTAGACTTTTTGATGTTTATAGTAAAGCCCGCTTTTCACTATGGGATATAATATAATATATATTACATCTCGAGATATAAATTAATATCGCTCACCATACATTTTATATGGAACCGTTTACACTGAGCTATAATATACATTACATCTCAAGCTATAAATATTTATTCGATCGACCGAGCGATATTTTCCCGTACCCCGCACATCGTTCCGCGACCCCTCAGAAAGGTGTACGGGGTAAAGGGGGGTAATCCAATGACCAATGACGAACGCACACTGGTTAAAATCTCACAGTGTGAAAGCCAATCGCGGGATATAATTTACATTTCGAGATATAATATATATTATATCCCATAGTGAAAAGCCAGCCTAACAGTGTTAATTTGTTTGTGTTAAATAATTGTGTATATTTGCATAAAATAGGACTACTTAAGGTTTAAAATTAAGAATGTCGAAACGTAGGGGTAACAGTGAATTGTGCAACATTTCGAAAAAAAGAAAAAGACATTGTAAACAATAATTGATTTGTGTACATAGAATCAATTGATTTTTTAAATACGCCTGAGCAGAATATGGTTTATAGCTAATGAGGGCTAATAATTTTCTGCTCACCAGATTTCGCTAGTTGACACTGAGGTAAAGTTTTTTGTTGCACAATAAAATTTAATCAAGAAGTTGGTTTTTTAAAGTTTATCTGTTTCTAGAGTATTATATTAATAAACACAACAATGCGTCAGTGGTTCGGTCTTTAATTTTTTTGCACATTTTTAACTTTTTTTAATATTTTCTAGTTTTTATGAATATCTGTGGATTGGTTTAATTATTTTTAATATAAAATATAGCTATTAGTATAGAAAGAAGCAATAATTTTTACATTTTACGAACAAATTGACTTCCCCGCTATGAAACTTGTCAAATATTATACTTTATGTTATATGTATATTTTTTAATTATTTTAGAACTATCATGGTAAATATTCAGTTTTAATAACAATATGATGTCATTCAGCGTGATGACGTTGTAATTAAATCCTTCACCCCGTTTCTTTCCGTGGTTGTCGTAAGCAGCAACTATGGGAAAGATCAGATAGACTTCATCATCATCATAATCATCATTGCAGTCCTTCATAAGTCAAAAACTAGGACTATTTTCAGCAGCGGACTTGTTATAGTTCTCATGGCCTCCAATAAACGGCGGTATACCTTCTCTTATACGTCGGACGTTAAATACATATACCGGCAACGGGAACAGCGTCTAATGTTCAAAACATCCAGTAAACGATCTGGTCCAAATCTCCCTTACAATATTAAAAGCCCATACCCAACAGTTTAATATCAAGGAGTGATAAAGAAGAACAAGTAAGGGAAAATATTATTAACCCAAAATGTATTTTATATATGGTAGAATCACTCTGCTGCTACTTTACAATTATAGCACAAATGTTTTATCACATGTTCAATTAACCGAAATGTTAATCGCTGATGAACACGTGTGATAAATGTTGTGAGCCCCGTTAACTTTTATTGGGATAAAACTAAAAGCTTTCCCTATCTTTTCCAATATTTGATTTTAATAAACTGGCACAATTCACGTGTGCCACCCTCATAAACTAAGTAAAACTGAGAAACTTCAGTGCGTTTATTCAAGTTATTCAATTTCGTGCACTAAACATTTTTTTTAAATCTTTTTACTTCTTCCTTAACAATCATTTTTTTCGATAGTCCTTGTAAGTAAAATGTACATCACTAATTAACGCATACAATGGCAAATCAAAATTGGTCACGCGTTTCCGGGCTGTCAGTATATTAGTCTATCTTGGTATTAGTGTTCTGTGGTCTATCTAGTCTATGCTTCGATCAACAATACTAACTAGATAACGGGTCACGTACAAAAGCATAGCTAAATGCTGTCTGGGTGAATATATACTTATACAGCTACATTTGTTTACTAAATAACTGAGACAAAAAATTAAAACAGTTTTATGTTCAATCCAATTACAACCATGGCATCTAGTAATAAATTCACAAATATTACAATTATTAGTTACAAAAAAGAACTATTCAATGCATTACTTCTGTCACTTGGAAACATTGATTTATATGTTACACTAGATAAGTAATTGCCGCGCCAAAGCGTTGCCACTTCACATATGGCTACAGCCATATGCCCAGCGAACGTCGGCGTCGGTTCAGTGTTCAATGTGACGCCGTCCGAGTTAAGCCGAACGATTCACGAGAAAAAATGGGTAAATGCGTAGTGAAAGAATGCGATTCAAGGTCACAAAAACATAATAAATCAAGCGGAATCACTTTCCACACGTAAGTTTTAATTTATATATTCATATTAACGTTCAAAACACTAAAAAATTCAATAAAATATCTAATATTGCAATTTAGCTTCAATGTTGCCACTTTTCCGCCTTTGTGATTTTTCCACATTAATGGGAGACTATATAATTTATGGAATAAGTTAATTTTGTTTTAAAATTAATAAGTAAAATTATTTGTTTAAAAATAAAAACTATGTTTCAACCTTTATACAAAATAATTAATTATTCTTATTTTAGTTTATACATGAATGGTCTATTAATTATATTTTATTATTTTATTTTATATTAATAAATTTGCATTGCAAACTTTCCGAAACTAAGTCTTTGTCTACTAAATTTGGTTTTATGATATTAGCTACAAAAACATTAAAACAGTTTCAAGGAAATAAATTATTAAAAGAATTTGCAATACACCCGGGGGATAATTTATCTTCAATACAAGTTGATCATTCCCTTTTATTGATTAATGCCATTATATATAAATATTTAAAAATAAGATTGTACCACGAAAGTAAATTATACACTCAAACACACAAAAAAGAATCCAAAAGGCAATTGTATAACAAACTGATGCTTCATAGCGGAGTTTGAGAGCATGGACTATTATGAATATTTAAGCGGATTAGTATTACAGATTTAACCATTTATATTATCTTACAAATATACTTCGGCAGAGTCACGCCTCAATCCATTAACTATCCTCAGTATTGTTGCAAAAAAAATATAAAAACTTTTTAAAGTTGTTAAGTAGTATGGAAATTCTATAAACAAGAAAATCAACGAAATTTATTGATAACCAAAATTTTTGTAGCTAATGTCATGAGACTAAATTTAAGAGACAAAAACTTGCTGATTATTTCACAACTTATACATATTCAACACAGATCTCGCTTAAGAAACCTTAAATTGTTTTTTATTTGCTTTATTTTTGTTTGATTTATTAGTACAATAAAAATAATATTTAAAAACATCTTTTATTTCATTAGTTATGCTTACTTCTGTTCATCTAATAAGAAAATATACAAATTTAAAATAAAAACAATTTACTGCAACTTTTAAAAAAACTCCTTTATATTGCTCATTTTGGGTAATATTTCATAAAGTATGCAACACCAACCCGCCACTGCATGTTTGTGTGTCTATCTTTATCTAATCTAAGGGACGATATTGTTTTCCGCGACTTGTGTAAGTGAGAAACAGAAACAGAAACAGAAACTTTTTTATTCAATATAGATTATAAATAATACTTATTGAAAGTCACTCTTTTGTATAATTACCACTGGTTCGAAAAAAACCTCTGTCCTGGGAAGAACCAGCAAGAAACCCAGCGGGACTTTTTTTTTTAAATAACAGCTTACAATCATGTATGTTACACAAATTAACAACACAACAAATTAGAAATAGCTTAGGAGCGATCACCTCACTTCCAGGGGTTATTATCATCTATAAATTCTTTAATATTATAATAACCCTTTTTATACAAAGTTAGTTTAATAAAGTTTTTGAACTTTGAGCAGGTCAAATTTTGTATATTTTCTGGAATTTTGTTGTAAAAGCGTATACATCGCCCCAAGAATGAATTACTGACTCGATGGAGTCGAGTAACTGGTACTACTAGCTTGTGTCTGTTCCTAGTATTTACAGAATGAATATCACTTATTTTTGTAAAACTACTTTTATTTTTGTGTACGTACATTACATTTTCATAAATGTATTGAGAGGCCAAAGTTAATATATTAATTTCCTTAAATTTTTGTCGCAGCGACTCTTTAGGCTTTAAATCATAAATTGCTCTTATGGCCCTCTTCTGCAAAACAAATATAATTTCAGTGTCAGCTGCGTGTCCCCATAGCAAAATACCATACGACATTATGCTATGGAAATAGCTAAAGTAAACTAGTCTAGCTGTTTCAACACTAGTTAGACTTCTAATCTTTTTTACAGCATATGCTGCAGAACTAAGTCTGCTTGCTAGCTTTGATATATGGGGGCTCCATTGAAGCTTCGCGTCTAGTGTGATTCCAAGAAAAATGGTGGTATCTACAAGACTCAGTTTCTCCCCATTTAAAATTACATTAGTATTTAATTGTTTGACATTTGGAGTCATAAATTTCATACATTTCGTTTTAGTGCCATTTAAATGCAAATTATTGACATTGAACCAATTTACTAATTTAGATATAGCATTATTTACTTCGTCATATTTTAACAAATGTCGACTTAATTTGAAAATTAAAGAAGTGTCATCTGCAAATAATACTATATCATGGTTATCTCCTACTATGTAAGGTAAGTCATTAATATATACAAGAAACAGAAAGGGGCCGAGAATTGAGCGTTGAGGCACGCCCATCTGTACCATCGACCCGGAAGAACTCGTACTGTTGATGACAACTTTTTGCGTTCTCTTACTTAAATATGAAATAATTAATTTTAGAGCATCACTTCTTACACCGTAGTGTTGAAGTTTCCTGATTAATGTTTCATGGTGAACACAATCGAAGGCTTTGGATAGGTCACAAAATATACCCAAAGCATCCTGTGAATTCTCCCATGCATTAAATATATATTTAATCAGCTCAACACCGGCATCAGTTGTCGAGCGACCCCTTGTAAAACCAAATTGATTTTTATGAAGTAAATTATTTATATTAAAGAAATTTAACATTTGATCAAGAATAATTTTTTCAAAAATCTTACTAAGTGTTGGTAGTACAGAAATAGGTCTAAAATTGGCGGGGTCTAATGTACTACCAGATTTAAATAAAGGTATTACTTTACTATACTTCATTAAATCAGGAAACACACAGATAACCATGATATAGTATTATTTGCAGATGACACTTCTTTAATTTTCAAATTAAGTCGACATTTGCTAAAATATGACGAAGTACATAATGCTATATCTAAATTAGTGAATTGGTTCAATGTCAATAATTTGCATTTAAATGGCACTAAAACAAAATGTATGAAATTTATGACTCCAAATGTCAAACAATTAAATACTAATGTAATTTTAAATGGGGAGAAACTGAGTCTTGTAGATACCACCATTTTTCTTGGAATCACACTAGACGCGAAGCTTCAATGGAGCCCCCATATATCAAAGCTAGCAAGCAGACTTAGTTCTGCAGCATATGCTGTAAAAAAGATTAGAAGTCTAACTAGTGTTGAAACAGCTAGACTAGTTTACTTTAGCTATTTCCATAGCATAATGTCGTATGGTATTTTGCTATGGGGACACGCAGCTGACACTGAAATTATATTTGTTTTGCAGAAGAGGGCCATAAGAGCAATTTATGATTTAAAGCCTAAAGAGTCGCTGCGACAAAAATTTAAGGAAATTAATATATTAACTTTGGCCTCTCAATACATTTATGAAAATGTAATGTACGTACACAAAAATAAAAGTAGTTTTACAAAAATAAGTGATATTTATTCTGTAAATACTAGGAACAGACACAAGCTAGTAGTACCAGTTACTCGACTCCATCGAGTCAGTAATTCATTCTTGGGGCGATGTATACGCTTTTACAACAAAATTCCAGAAAATATACAAAATTTGACCTGCTCAAAGTTCAAAAACTTTATTAAACTAAGTTTGTATAAAAAGGGTTATTATAATATTAAAGAATTTATAGATGATAATAACCCCTGGAAGTGAGGTGATCGCTCCCAAGCTATTTCTAATTTGTTGTGTTGTTAATTTGTGTAACATACATGATTGTAAGCTGTTATTTAAAAAAAAAAGTCCCGCTGGGTTTCTTGCTGGTTCTTCCCAGGACAGAGGTTTTTTTCGAACGAGTGGTAATTATACAAAAGAGTGACTTTCAATAAGTATTATTTATAATCTATATTGAATAAAAAAGTTTCTGTTTCTGTTTCTGTTTCACTAGATTCGATACTAGTATTAAAAATAACAGCTAAATGAGGCGCGATTGTATCTATTATAGACGCAATAACTTTAACAGAAATCCCCCACAGATCCGCAGTTTTCTTAACATCAATAGTTTTAAAATATTTTACAATATCTTTTGATGATACTTTATGAAATGTAAAATTCTTTGTACACGCATTTACATTTTGTTTAAGTAATGATTCGGCGACCGCAGGAGAAGAATTCAGTGACTTAGTGGTTAATATCGGAATATCAGTAAAATATTTCCCAAAAACCACTGCAACGTCCTGATCTGATTCGGTTAATTTGTTATTAACACTTAACTTGTAGTTTGAATTGCGAGAGTTGATCTTACCAGTTTCGCTATTAATTATACTCCATGTCATTTTAATTTTATTAGAAGCCGTCTTAATTTTGTTGCTCAAATGCAAATACTTTGCTGTGGAGCACACTCTTTTAAATATTTTTGAATATTTTTTACATATTCTCTAAATTCGACGCTATGGTTATATGACCTTTCATGGTAAAGATCATATAACCTGCGTCTGCTCTTATGGACTCCTACTGTCGCCCATTCATTAAATGACTTCCGACTGTTCAAGGAGAATGTTTTAGAAGTAAAAGTATTATTAAATTCATTGCAAATAAGCTTAAATAATGTTCCATACAAAAAATTTGGATCATTTTGGTATGAAAGTGATGGAAGTTTTTTCACTATGTTACTTCTAAATTTCTCCAAGCGACGTGCATTTACTGGAACAAACACAACTTTCTCATCTACTTGCTTTTTGTGAACATATGGTAACGAAACTACTTGTCCACAGTGATGAGAACTTAATTTTTGAATTATACATTTATGCAATGGCTTCACATTTGTAAAAATATTATCTATACATGTTGCACTAGATTGAGCAATACGCGTTGGCTCTATAAATAAATTAAAAAGACCATATGATTTAAATAATGATCTAAATTTAATATTGATTGAGGAAGCTTCTAGGAGATTGATATTAAAGTCTCCACATATTACAACAGATTTATTCTGTTTATTAAGCTTAGCAAAAACTTCCTCCATAATTTTTTCAAAAGTATCGTATATAGAACATGGGGGTCTGTAGACGCTCACAACAATGAGGTGCTCAAACTCAACACATGCCATTTCTACAGTTCGCTCAACAGAGAGGCTCACAATATCTTTACGTTCTTTACATGACAATAATTTACTAGCTAATATTAAGGAGCCACCTCTTAAAACCGTTTCTCTATTGAAAGAACTGACCACCTGGTGATTACTGAAGTTAAACATAGAGAGACAGATATATGTTTACTTTAAAATTTTAATGATTTTAAAGCTATGTCGTCGCGTTTGGTTAGTGGTTACACTTTTTTCGACGCGCGGCAATGTGGTTTGCTTCTCTAGTTTTGTATAACTCAATGCTTGGAAATGAAAAGACATAGGTTAAATAACATTTAGTGTGAAATTAACCTTAAGTAATAACAAATTAAAGTACCTACTTTTTCCCGTTATTGCCTTGCAAGCTACGTCGTTTTGTTTCGTTTCTGTTTGCTTCTTCGAATTTAGCTACAGACGTTATGGAGTCGCGGTAAACACTAAAATAATTTATAATATGATCATAAGTTTAGTTAAAATTATTTATATTTTGGGCATTTATGTTTGTTAGTATACATACTTTCCACACTAGCCATTAAATATAATATAGTATGTAGTATAATGATTGCATTTTATTAGGTAATTCATTATATATTTATTTTAGTTTTTTAGTTTTGGGGGATGAGTCGCTCGCGTCCGTAGGCTTCGACCACCTAATCCTAGGCCCACCCTACACGTGTCCCCCGGGTGGTGCTAAACAAGCGACAAAGCCGAAAGAACTGACTCGGCTCCTCGCCGTGTGGTAGCGGCGGAAAAAAAAATACCACACCTTACTTTCGCACCATGAGGCACAAAATTAAGGAAATGGCCCCGAGATCCCGGCGCCCCTTTAATGGGGCAGGGGTGCGAAGAATCTCCGGGAGGAAAACCGGCGACGAGGTTCGCCACCCGTCACGTTCTGTCCCCCGGAGGGGCGAAAAGTGGATTGCGGAAGCCCGTCTGGCTACATTGAATGTATGTGGAGGAATGAATGATAAGATGGATGAAGTATGCTATATGATGCATGATAGAGGAATAGACGTGTTATGTGTAAATGAGACGAAACGGAAGGGAAAGGATGTCACTACACATGGCATGTATACCGCGTACTGGTCTGGTGTAGACGAGACCGAGCGGGCATGCCAGGGAGTCGGTATCATCCTTTCAGAAAGAATGGGTCATTGTGTGAAAGAATATGAATGTGTAAGCCCGAGTCTGCTATGGATACGAATGAAAGTGGGCTTAAAGAAGTTGTTTGTTTTAGGGGTCTACGCCCCAGACATGTCTAAGCCCACTTATATCCGAGAGCAGTTTTGGGAGTTGGTAAGGATGGTGCTAATGAAATGCAAGGTTAATGAAAATATTGTGATATTAGGCGATTTTAATGGAAGGGTTGGGGTGAGGAGATTTGGTTATGAAAGGATATTGGGAACGTTTGGTGATGAAAGTATAAATGAGAATGGTGAAAGCCTTCTCGCCGTATGCGTGGAAAAGAGTCTTTTTTGTGACGAACACTTTCTTTCGTCATAAGAAGATTCACACGTATACATGGGAAAGAGGTGATGATAGAAGTATGATAGATTTCATAATTGTTGACGAAAGAATGAGGAGCGCGGTGGTAGATACAAGGGTTTACCGGAGCTCTAACGTAGGGACGGATCATTACTTGGTCTTATGCCGAATTAATGGTCTTTTCAGACGTTGGAGGCATCGGACATCTGTGTCTACCACTGCGTTACAGCGTATAAGAACAGAGAGGTTACAAGATCAAGGTGTGAAAGAGAAGTTCAAATGTAGATTGAGAGAAAATATAAGTGGTGTGGCTGAATTGTGTATGAATGATTTAGACTTGGAGACTGTGTGGTATAATATCAAGAAAGGTTTAGTGGATGCAGCTACCGAAGTATGTGGTGTAAGTAAGAGAAAGAATGAAAGGAAAAATAACACGTTATGGTGGGATGATGAGGTACGGATGGAGGTTGAAGCAAAGAAGAAAGCATGGCTAGATTTACTAGCAACCAAGGCTAGTAATTCTAGCAGTATGAATGGTGATATTGAAAGGAAAAAGGCAGTCTTTAGACACCTAAATAAGAGAGTAAAAGAAGTAGTTGAAAGGAAAAAGCAAGAAAGAACGGATAAGAATGATAGAAGAATATCGGATAAATTCCAGGCAAACATTAAAATGTTCTGGAAACTCGTAAGAACTACCAGGGGACATTCAAAACAGCCTAGAATGAATGCTATACGAGACCAGAATAGTTGTTTCTGAATGACGAAGTTTTGAGTTTAAGGAGATGGAAGTAATACTTTGAAAGCGTGTTTATGAGTATTGAGACGTTAAATTAAATGAAATAGAAATTCCGAAAGAAGACGAAATAGATAGAGATGTAAGTATAGATGAAATAATGAAAGCAATGAAAAGAAAGAAAGCAGGTAAGGCAGCCGGTTATGATAGAGTATCTCTCGAAATGCTAAAGGCTGGAGAAGGAGTGGTAGCAGACCTGCTGTACACCTTGTTTAATTTATGTTGGGAACTTAAGCGGGTACCGGGAGACTGGTGCAAAGCCGTGATAGTCCCAATATATAAAGGAAAAGGATCACAGCAGGACTGTGAAAACTACCGTGGTATCAGCCTTCTTAGCATTGTGGGGAAACTGTATGCTAAGGTACTAATTGAAAGAGTTATGAAAGAAACTGGTGGAAAAATTTGGGATGTGCAAGCGGGATTTAGAAAGGGAATGGGATGTACGGATCAGGTCTTTTCCATGCGCATGATCGCGGAGAAGTTTTTGGCCAAAAACCAAAAAGTTTTTTGTGCGTTCATAGACTTGGAGAAGGCTTATGACAGAGTGGATAGGGATGTGTAATGGCAAACACTGAACTTATTTGGGTTGAGCGCTGGCTTGATACAGGCATTGAAGTCTCTATATAGGGACTCTAGTGCCTGTGTCAGGATCAACGGGGCCTATTCGGACTGGTTTGGCATCCATAAAGGTGTCAGACAGGGCTGTGTGGCTTCCCCGTGGCTGTTCAACCTATTTATGGACAGTTGTTTGGAAAATTTGAAAGTAGAAGAATGCGGGTTAAGAATGGGTGAATTAACCGTCAAATGCGTTTTGTACGCCGATGATCAAGTCATACTTGCGTCGTCGGCAGTCGAGTTGCAAATGATGGTAACATTAATGAACAGGACATTAAAAGAAAAGGGAATGAAAGTGAACGCAAGTAAGACGAAAGTTATGGTTTTTGAAAGAGAAGAAAGTAAAACGATATGTGAAATAAGAATAGAAGGGGAGTTGGTAGAGCAAGTAGATGAGTTTGTGTATTTGGGATGTGTGTTTAGCAGGGATGGTAGATATGATAAGGATATAGAACGACGAGTAAATGCAGGAAATAGAGTGAATGGGGCTCTACACTCTATTGTGAAAAGTCAGAATGTGTCCAAAAAGGCACGTATGGCAATTCACAATGCTGTGTTAGTGCCTACTTTAATGTATGGTAGTGAAAGTTGGGTGTGGCAGAAGAAGCACGAGAGTAGAATAAATGCTGTAGAAATGCGGTCATTAAGGAGTATATTAGGGATGAATCTGAATGACAGAGTGAGAAATTGTTTAATAAGAGAAGAGTGTGGTTTGCAAGATGATGTTGTGACCAGGATTAAGAAAGGAATGCTTCGGTGGTTTGGTTATGTAGAAAGAATGAATGAGGAAAGAGTGACAAAGAAAATTTATGTTGCAGATGTGAACGGCAGAGTCGGGAAGGGTCGCCCTAGGCGAAAGTTTATCGACCAAATTGGCGATATATTGAAAATGGACCAAATCAAGAGTACCTTTAACCGACGAGCGTGTATGCGTAGGTATATGGATGTGGAGGAAGCGAGAGAGGTCTGTCAGGATCGTGCCAAATGGAAGTCCATAGTCTCTGCCTACCTCTCTGGGTGACAGGCGTGAGTGTTTATGTTTTAGTTTTTGTATGTAAACGAAGTGGGAGCTTTATGCAGGGCTCCGTATCGTTCAGACGTAGACTTCTTCTTGACCATAGGTGATATGTGAAGTTAAATAAAACTATTGTTTATATGAAAACAAGAGCGGCTTTGTAGAGTGTATCTTGTTGAAGCAGCGTGGAGGTGTCTGTTGAGCTGGCTGCAGAGCGAACGATGATCGAGTAACGAGTAATGAGCTGGTAATGTCAGGGGTCGCTCACAGCATGTCTTTTATTTCGTTCGGTTAGTTGCACAACTCGTGCAAGCGCATGTGAGGCACACATGCTCCATTCGACCAATGAGCGGACAGGGGAGAAGTGTGCGGGGTGTGTGTGGAGTGTGACTCATAATTTATTTCATAATTATACATTTACATACAACAATTCTTTACAAACAATTACTAATAAGTATGTGACAAACACTATAAAGACATACAAGAACTCTTTATAGCGCAATAAAAATATTAATAAGCTTACGTACAATTGTAAACTTACGTGACTAAAACTTAAATAACTACATAGATCGTAACAGAAACAGAAACTTTTTTTATTTAATATAGATTATATATATGTAATATTTATTGAAAGTCACTCTTTTGTATAATATATATATATATATATATATATATATATTATATATATAATTGGTTCGAAAAAAAACCTCTGTCCTGGGAAGAACCAGCAAGAAACCCAGCGGGACTTTTTTTTAAATAACAGCTTACAATCATGTATGTTACACAAATTAACAACACAACAAATTAGAAATAGCATGGTAGCGATCACCTCATTTCCAGGGGTTATTATCATCTTTAAATTCTTTAATAATATAATAACCCTTTTTATTAAACTTAGTTTAATAAAGTTTTTGAACTTTGAGCAGGTCAAATTTTGTATATTTTCTGGAATTTTATTGTAAAAACGTATACCTTCTGTGTACTAAATATCGGGAATTTGTCAATAAAACAAAAAATACAAATTATTCATCTAAATTTATTTTATCGCCTTCAAAGTAGGCCCCATCGCTTGCAATACAACATCTCCAACGCTTCACCCAGTCTTCCATACATTTTTCATAGGCTATTTGCGGTATGACCTTTAGCTCATTCAGCGAATTTTTTGTTATGGCTTCTATCGACTCAAAACGTTTTCCTCGAAGTGGTAATTTTAACTTGGGAAATAAAAAAAAGTCAGACGGAGCCATATCAGGTGAATACGGTGCTTGGTCGAGAACTTTTGTTGAATTTTTCGCTAAAAACTCTTTCACTATAATGGCTGTGTGTGATGGTGCATTATCATGGTGCAGCATCCATGAGTTGTGTTGCCACAAATCTGGACGTTTTCGGCGGATACTCTCAGGCAAACGCTTCATGACGCCTAAATAATATTCTTTATTCACTGTTTCTCCCTTTGGAAGGAATTCGGATTGAACCACACCACGGTAGTAAAAAAAACTGTCAGCATCACCTTGATTTTGGAGCGACTTTGCCGCGGTTTTTTGGGTTTCGGCTCGTTTTCGAGACGCCATTCTGAAGACTGTTGGCTTGTTTGCATGTCGTACTCATAAACCCATGTCTCGTCGCCAGTTATTATACGTTTCATAAAGGTCGGATCCGTAGAAGCTCGGGAAACCATGTCTTCAGCGACATGCTTTCGCTGCGCTCTTTGAACAAAATTGAGCTCTTTTGGAACTAATCGAGCGGCGACGCGTTTCATGCCTAAAATGTCAATGAGAATGTTGTGGACGGACTTAAAAAATATGTTCACCTCACTAGCCAACTCTCTCAGACTCATACGTCGATTTTCGAGCACTAGCTTCTTGATTTTGTCGATGTTTTCTTTGGTCGTAGCGGTTGAAGGTCTACCAGAACGAGGCAAGTCTACTACTACTTCTCGGTCTTCTTTAAAAGCCTTATACCATTCATAAGCCCTTGATTTCGATATACACGATTCGCCGTAGGTATTTCGCAACATTTTTAGTGATTCACCACATGAAATATCATTCGAAACACAAAATTTAAGGCACACTCTTTGTTCAACAATATTTTCCATTGTAAAAATCGCCGAGAACTCAAAACTATGACCAACAAAAAGTGTAGTTTAAAACAAATTAAATGACAGATCCCGCTCAAACTTTGCGCGCTAAATCAGTACAGTGCTACCAACATGCAGTAAAAAAATTAGAACGACCTCTTTTACGCGGGTCTTTTTATTGACATATTCCCGATACTTTTTACACAGAGTAGTACATCGCCCCAAGAATGAATTACTGACTCGATGGAGTCGAGTAACTGGTACTACTAGCTTGTGTCTGTTCCTAGTATTTACAGAATGAATATCACTTATTTTTGTAAAACAACTTTTATTTTTGTGTACGTACATTACATTTTCATAAATGTATTGAGAGGCCAAAGTTATTATATTAATTTCCTTAAATTTTTGTCGCACCGACTCTTTAGGCTTTAAATCATAAATTGCTCTTATGGCCGTCTTCTGTAAAACAAATATAATTTCAGTGTCAGCTGCGTGTCCCCATAGCAAAATACCATATGACATTATGCTGTGGAAATAGCTAAAGTAAACTAGTCTAGCTGTTTCAACACTAATTAGACTTCTAATCTTTTTTACGGCATATGCTGCAGAACTAAGTCTGCTTGCTAGTTTTGATATATGGGGGCTCCATTGAAGCTTCGCGTCTAGTGTGATTCCAAGAAAAAAGGTGGTATCTACAAGACTCAGTCTTTGCCCATTTAAAATTACATTACTATTTAATTGTTTGACATTTGGAGTCATAAATTTCATACATTTCGTTTTAGTGCCATTTAAATGCAAATTATTAACATTGAACCAATTTACTAATTTAGATATTATAGCATTATTTACTTCGTCATATTTTAGCAATTGTCGACTTAATTTGAAAATTAAAGAAGTGTCATCTGCAAATAATACTATATCATGGTTATCTCCTACTATGTAAGGTAATTCATTAATGTATACACGAAACAGAAAGGGGCCGAGAATTGAGCCTTGAGGCACGCCCATCTGTACCATCGACCCGGAAGAACTCATACTGTACGTATTAAAAGGCATTCAACATTAATAACGTCTTAAATGTTGGCTGTTATTTACAGTATGTATATATGTTTGTAGTATATGTATTATATATATACTATTTATACACACACACATATTTATATATATATATATATATATATATATATATATATTTTTATCTAACTAATTTACCTACCCCTATTATATTCGTGTAATCCTGTCCATTCATTGATTGTTTCGAAGTAATTTCTGTTAGCAATAAGACCGCCCATTGCGTACTTCTTTGTGTTGGTGTGCAATAAAGAATAAAAAAAACTTATTAATTGAAGGTTTGGTGTATAATATGATTATTTAATTTTTCAGTGTTTTTATGTGTCGTACACAAAAAGTAATAAACTGTAAGTACGCTTTTTGTTTTTCAAATGTATGTAATGTCGGCGGCTGGCAAAGGTGCCTTGATAGCTGGATGTCACAAACAAAAATATCACTAAATTCCACATTTTTTGTTAGATCAATTCTGCATACATAAACGGATTGCTAATTTATTGGAAATTTATTTATTTATTTAATTTATTTAGAAAACCAACAGCGTATATAGTAAATATTAACATTAATGTAACAAACTAAAAGTATGGCCAATAACAGGTTTCCCTTATATTGCTTGATGGTAGGTGTATTGTTGTTGGAAGAAAAGGAAAGAAGAACAATCTAATAGATAAATTATAAGCAATTCAATGTAATGAAGGTGGTCATAAGTTTACAGATCAGGAGAGAGAGTCAGGTAGAATGATATTTTACATTACCTTTATATATATATATATACATACTTATGTACATAGACATATAAAATGTATAAATATATAAACATAATACAAATAATTAATTATAATATATATTAAATAAAATTACTTAAGTACTTATATTTATATTAGTAGCCTCAAAAAATACATTTAGAAAAAATAGACGAGAGAATATATGATTCTATGTGATTTTAACTTCAACTGCTCTATTTCTTAATAGTTTTCTTGATGTAATCTTTAAACGTAAGTTTAGATTTCGCAAAGAGCTCAATGTGTCCAAATTGTTCATTATATGTACGAGCAAGCCGCGAAAGTGTTTCGACAGTAGTTTGAATGATGCCAGGGAGTCTGTAACAATGTAGTATTGCGGGTGCGGAATTTTGGAGTACGAAAGGTGATTCTTGAGACAAGATATGGACAGTCAATATTACTGTTTATTATATCATATAACAAAGCCATGTCAAGCAAAACACGCCTGTGTTCCAAAGATAAGAGATCGTGCTCAGTGCAACTGTCTGTGTAAGTATCGATTTTATTCCGACAGCGAAAGTTAAGGTGATTATCAAAAATTTTTTGAATACGCTCAAGGCGGCTTTTGTAGACATTGTACTGTGGAGACCATATCGAACCAGCATATTCCAAAACACTTCTGACATACGCAAAATAAACCATTTTAATTGCATTCATATTCGAGAATGGTTTACAGATGCGAAGAACAAAACCAAGATTTTTATAGGCTTTACTGATAACGTAATCAATGTGTTCGGATAGTATCATTTTATGATCAAAATTTACGCCTAAATCCCTAACATTTACTTTTCAGCTGATTTCTAATCCGTCAAAGTGATATTTATTTAGGATTGGCTTAGATTTCCGTGTAAAACTAATACATTCGCACTTGCTTGCATTAACAGTTATATTATTTATTTTGTAGTATTCAAAGAAACGGTCCAGGTCCTTTTGTATAAATAGGCAGACATGTATGGTATTAATTTTACAAAAAATCTTCTTATCATCTGCATACTTGAGATAATTTGTGTGTATGTTCGTGCATACCAATGTCATATAGGTAGGCATTGTAAAAAAGTGAACCTATGTGAGAACCCTGAGGAACACCTGTAGGTATGTTTATGTAGCTCGAACGGAAACCACTTATTACGACTGCTTGTGAGCGGTTTGTGAGATATGATTCAGTCCACCGGAGCAAGTCACCGTGAATCCCTAATATTTGTAATTTGTTGAGCAGGATCATGTGATCTACACGATCGAAAGCTTTTTCAAAATCAGTGTAGATCACATCAACCTGCCCATCTTGATCCATATTTTCAAGGACATGTGGATGAAAGCTAAAATAAAAACAATAAAGCTAAATATCTAATGAAATTACATAAACAGAGACAAAAGTAGCAATTACTATTATTTAAAGTTCTGGTAACAAATTAATAAAAATGATTACAATACAAATCTACTCGATGTACGCTACTGTTCTGTTTCACAAATGTTTACGCGTGTATTGACCAATCTTGGCAAAACATTTGTAAGGGTGCTTTAAAATCGGTAATTTTGTTTCAAATATGATAATAGTTGTTAGTGTAGACCTTAAAATATAACTTATTCTACACGTACTTATCGAAAGTTAAACCTGAAAAACCCTGGCTGTTAAATTGCTTTTTCAGGCATTATTCTTGCAACTTTTAAATATACATTGCGGCATCGTGAAACGTCTTTACATTGGCTGTGTTTCAAGTCAACTAAACGAAATAAGAGCTCACGTCTCCAGTGCGCTGTTGTACTTGGACGTATTTTTTGCGCCGACCCGATATCTAGTTGGTATTGTTGATCGAAGAGTCTATGGGAACAGCTATTATCGAGAGTAGAAAAAGGTCAAAAGCAGCTTTTCTACAGGATCGTACACAAACGATGTTTACATACTAACTTTGTGATATTTTAATTTAATGTCGTTTTTATCAACCGAAGAAATATCTAATCTAGGAACTAATAGACTCACAGAACGTGTATGTATCTGTCTGCAAAGAGTTGAGTAACTACTTATTAAAATGATGTATCACTAGTTTTTAGTCGGGTTTTACAGGCCATACAAATACATGTTCCGTGCGGGATTTGAACCCGCAGCTCCCAGTACTGCAACTCATTGCCAAGCCACTGCACCACGGAGCCGTTATCAACATTTATGTATGTATGTTTGTATTACGGATATTACATCTAAAAAAGTGGGAGTCCCTGATTTTTTTCCGTAGTCGGGCTACAGTTTTGTATTATTTACTGCTTGTTAAATTACACTAAAGTCAATGATTGGGACAATGGGGAATTCACAATTTTTAAAATTACACTTGGTGGGGCAGAGTGGACGATTTCATACATTTTAGGTGAAAATAACAAAATGTAAGATGTAATTTAATGAGTAAGTTTTAAACTTATTTTCATAATAACGTAGGTAGGTTTATACAATAATTCAATTTTGAAACTCAACTTTTCCTGTATGCCAAAAATATATTCTATAAATATCCCTCTCTAATCACATGGCCTAGTTCATTAGAAAAAGATTATCTAAAAATTGATTGTAATTACGAAAATCTCCTGATATTACATTCGCCGTCATTATTTGTACTCGATCCAATAATGATTCTGGTAAACAAGTATTATTGTACATTTGGGATAAAAAAATTATGTAATGCACAACACGCCAATATTACATAGTCTAAATTATACACATTAATGTTGATAGGTTTGTAAAATAATCTGAAGCGTGTTGCCAAAATACCAAAGGCAATTTCAGATACACTTCTAGCATGAGATAATCTGTAGTTGTAAACTTTTTTTGCGTAATTATTATTTTTAAAAGGATAAGGTACAAGTAAATTATGCAGTAAAGGAAATCCAGAATCACCAATAAAATTATACGGAGCCATAACTTCGGAAAACGGCAAAATACTGTCTTCTGGTAAAAAGTTTTCTGTAAAAATTTTGTTCTTTTAAAAACGCCAGAATCTGCTGTTCGACCATTCATTCCCGCATGCACATAGATGAATTCATATTTAGCATTAACCACGGTAAAATGTATGACACTAAAATATTTTTTATAATTGTAGTAATTAGAACCACTTGAGTAAGGTTTCGTGATACGAATATATTTCGCGTCCATTGCACCCAAGCAATGGAGAAACTGCCATTTACTTTGAAAGTCCTCTGCGATTTGTTTCCATTCCTCACGAGGTGATGGGAACTAAAATAATTACGCAAGTAGTATTAACAAATTTTCTTCCTTTAGGTAACTGGAGAAACTTCGAGTGAAATTAGAAGAAAGAAACGAGGAAATACTAAAATTCAAGAGTAATTGGTCAATGTTGCAAAAACACTTTTGGTCTCAGATAATACATGCCAACAAATACAAAGTCTTTCAAACGATCAGAAAATCTTTGCTAAAAAATTGATGTCAAATGTTTTGTATATGGCTAGAACTAGTCAACTAAATGAAAATTCCCAAATTATCACATCGTCACGACACTTCACATTTTGCACACCAACTTCATACATTTCTTCGAAACAGAGTCACAATCCATCTCCAATCAATGAACGTCCACCATCTCACATCTATAAATAGTCTTCCACGCTAATTCCAAACATTACATTGCCACAGAGTTACAATCCATCTCCAATCACTGAACATCCACCATCTCACATATTTACGTATTCTTCCACGACAACTCAAATCATTTCATCGCCACAGAGTCACACTCCATCTTCAAACACTGAACGTTCACCATCTCACAACTCCACATACCCTTCCCAACAGATTTCGTACATTACTTCGCCACATAGTCATACTCCATCTCTTAACACTGTACGTCCACTATACTCAGAACTCCACATACACTTCCACGCCGGTTACGTACATTACTTTGCCACTGAAAAATTCTGTTAAAATAAGTTCTACTCCTTCATCTTCCAAACAAAACACTTCCACGCCGGTTACATACATTACTTTGCCACGGAAACATTTATTTATTATTGTTGTTACTGTTTCTATACTAATAACTACTTGACTGTTAATATAAGTTCTATTCATTCATCATCGAAACATTCTTCGGAAAATATTAAAATATTGGATTCTCCACCAGTTCAACATTCAAACTTATCACATGTGTTCCCAAACACTCAATTTTCTGACACTCCGGTTGAAGAATAGAGCGTAGACAATAGCAGCAAGCTGGACCAACTGTTGAATTTTAAAAATAAATTAAAAAAATGATTATGTTTTATATATATTTTTTTGATGTTTTTTGAATAAGTGTTGATTTGATGTTCACTTCACTAGTGATATGAAACTTGTTAATATTTGATAAGCAGAGTGAATTTGTAAAACATTTAAATAAATACGTTTATAATTATCAGAATTTAATTCACTTACCTCGGGAAAATATTTTTATAATTATTTATAAATTGCAAAGCATAATATTTTAATTTTGTAAAAAAAATTGCAAAGCAAGTTTCATGAATAATTTGACTCATCGATTGTATTGATATTGCATGCCCAACCATAAGTTCTGGATAATCTTCTCCCGTTCCAAGATCTCGTAGAGTTACAAGTAAAAGTTTCTTTGCAGAAATACTTTCTCCCATAGGTGTCACTACGTTGAATTTCAGGGCCCACAATCTCCAACAACGTTTGTAGTATTTCTTTGTCTAATCTGAGGTAAGTGTGGAACTATCACATTTAAATTTTGCATTATGTTACTACTTTGTGTATACTGGACACGTTTTTTATTGTTTTCATCCAGAATCTTTTCCTTTTTTTTATTTTTTGTGTTCTAAAGATAACACAAACAGAATTCCCATCTTTTGGCGTTTTGACAACACTGGTGGCATTATAAAACAATTGCGTGCTTTCGCTACTAAAGCTATGTTTCATCTAGCACTCTCAGTAAAGAGTAATTTTGTTCTGTGATCTAGCACCATAGATAAGCTAATCTAGAACGCTGGATGCGCGCACGATAGTGTGTATGTATGAAGTGTAGAGAGAAGGAGGACCATCTCTATATATGAAAAGTGTCCCTAAAAACGTGTCCAATAAGGGTGACGCTGCAGTAGCATAGGATAAATTAAAAAAAGCGCCAAAATTAATTAGAATAAGATGGAGAAATAAACAAGGACCGACTAATCTGCTTGGTTTTGTACTACGTAAATAGTTGAGGTTTTGTATACTGGCTTTGTATACTTATAAGATGGTTCTCCTTGTACTCTACACTCCATATGTGTATGCTACATACGCCAGCACCGCGGCCTTGAGCGGACGTACGTCAAGATGGACCGTGAAGTTGTTTTATTCGCTTAGGCACTTTAATATACTATCACTGCCCGATGAGTTATGCTGTTATTAAGATCGTGCTAAAGAGTGTAGAGTAGAAGGAGAACCATTTTATAAGGGGCGAAAGTTGAAAAAGTGTCCTACCATTTACTGAAAATACAGATTCCAAAACTTACCACAATAGCGCTGGCGTCTGAAAAACTACGATATGAAGATAGCTGTTGTGAACGGAGTGAAGTCAGCTGAATTCAAATATTTAAAAAAATTCATGACTAGAGTAGTTAGTAAAATGCCAGTATACAAAATCTCAACTATTTGCGTAGGTAGTACAAAACCAAGCGGATTGGTCGGTCCTTGTTTATTTCTCCATCTTATTCTAATCACTTCTGGCGCTTTTTTTAATTTATCCTATGCTACTGCAGCGCCACCCTTATTGGACACGTTTTTAGGGAAACTTTTCATATACAGAGATGGTCCTCCTTCTACTCTACACTCCATAGATCGTGCCTATTCATGGACTTCATGTTACGCATCCCCATATTGTGAACAAAATAATGTGTCAGATTAGGCTTTATGGTTTCAGGACCTATGCCTGCCATAACTGGCGGATTTTGTAACGACACTTGTTTTTATGTTATTCATTGTTAGAGATGTACCAACTCTGAAGGGGTTCGACTCGAATTAACTCGAGTTGAAATTCACGTAGCTCGAATTAAGCAACTCGAACTATCAGAACGGAGCTTAGTCAATTTATTACAAATTATTTATATATTTGCTCTTACATCCAACTTCGTATTGGGTGCAAACTAATACGACGCTATCGCATGTGTTGGGACAATTATTATTACTAAACTTAGTATGTATCTTATATAGTAAGTACCTACATTCAATAAGAAAACAAGTTGTATAGAGTGAGAGAATCTTCACAAAATAATATCACTGTACATTTACGACGTAATACTTACTTATGTTATAAAATATTTAATTTTCACAAATTATAGTGCTCTCGTCTGCTCGCATATTTCGTTCAATTAACACCAGCCCAAACTCGAGTACCTTTATGTATATACTGAAATTGATTATTCGACTCGAGTTAATACGTGTTGAACGCAACTCGAGTTCAATTAGTAAATCGTGGTGACCCATTACTACTTGTGTTCAGAAATCAGAATTCAGTTTTATTCCGATAGTATAAACTTTTACGCAAATTTAATACAAAATACATCAAGGATTATGGTTTCCGACGAGATTTACATTTTATGTAAATGGTGATTTATTATTTACGAAGTTACTGCATATAAATTATTGATTGCAGTTTGCAGCTTTGTATTATTTAGCCACTACGTATTATCCGCGAAATTCTTTTAAAGTTGAAGTAAAATTAGAAAATACAATTATGTGATTTTTAAGCTTGCAAAAAGTAGTTAATTCTCCTCTAGTAGCCTCATTAATCAAACTGAGTCTTGAGTTATTGGAAGAAAGGCTTATAAAAATGATTAGTTAAAATTAAAGAAAGAATTGTTATGGATACTAAAACAGGTGGGATTTAAAATTACCGCTTCATAATCGTTCATTTTATTATTCTTTGTTACTGAAATAAATTGTGCCAAATTGAAGTCCTTAGTCTCTAGTCTCTCTCTACCTACCTCTGGGCTCTGGGTGACAGGCGTGAGTGTTTGTTTATAATTTACAATACAATATTTAAGTTGATAAGTTGAATTAAAACATTTAGGTTAATAGATTCATATATACACATATATATCTCACAATAGAATTTAAATTAACTGATAAAATACATATTATGTAGGTACACTTAAATTTTAATGCCTTGTTTTGTTAAAACTATAATACTCTAAGTAGGACCATTAAACAAACATCAATATCATCATTCTTCATCAGGCACTCTTTCATGTTATCAAGTTTATTTTAAGTCAATCTGTACTGAGATAGTTATTTAATGATATAGGTATGATTTAACTTATAATTCAAATTTCCAAAATAATTATTGGAACAGGTTTTGTTTTGTGTTGTTTAAGATGCAAACTTAATAACTTAATTTGTGCATAAGTAATATTATATGGAACAAATTTAAAATAGAGCTATAATGAATGTCTGTTTAAAGTAAAGTAAAGTAAAGTTGCAGCCTATTTACGTCCCACTGCTGAGCACAGGCCTCTTCTCATTTCTGAGAGGGTTTTAGGGCAAGGAAATGTCCGTCGCGCTGCCCCAATGTGTGTTGGCTAGCTTCACATGTCTTTGAAATATTTTTTTTCTTATTTCTCAGACATGCAGGTTTCCTCACGATGTTTTTTTTCACCGCCGAGCACGTGGTAAATCGGCACTTAAAATTGCAATTAACAATTTCATTGGTGCCGGCGGGGATGTCTGCTTGTAATGACATATTTAATTGTAATTAAGTATCTTATTAGTATCCAGTCTCTGAATGGAGACCAGAGTTAGGCATATGAAAACAGTTTTAATTATTAAAGTTAATATTTCCTTGCCTCATTGTTTCCGTCTTACCCTCTTAATATGTTCTGCTCCCGGACCACCTGTCATGAGTTCGCACTTTGTCTATCGGAGCTGCCATGGGTCACATGTATACATATATAACTTTTTATTTAAAATTGCTAAAAATATTTTACAGTATTTTGTTGTCTTGTCTCATATTTCAAAAGTTCTTCTGATGTCAAATTATTTCTGCTGTCCGTTTTATCATTTTTATCTTGCACATAGGTAATCATTACTATGATATGTATGTGTCTTTTAGCTGCCCAGCACTAGTAAATCATAGAGCATTGTCATAACCCATCTAGCTACTGTTTCAAACTCTTTCCTCCTAACTATAACTTTTCAGTGGTTCAATGCTCACCATGGAGCAAGTAGGCTAAATATTTTCCTTCCTTTAGAATTTACAGGGATATTAATCTGTCAAATATTAGTTTTATCCCACATTATGTGCAAAACAGGCATTTAAACTAAAATATTATTATTATTGTTTTATATTAGCAGGCAGGCAGTTGAGACAACTGATAACGCCTGTATCCTGTTTTAGTCCACTGGTTACTCTTTTTGCAGTTCAGAAAGTGAATATCTAATCTATTTTTGAATTGGTTCACGTTTTGAACTGAGACTACGTTTTCTGGCAGCTTATTCCACTCGGTGACTACACGGTTACAAATGAAGTGCTTGTGAGGGTTGTTGTTTGAAAAGCTGGTACATAGCTTAAGGTGGTGGCCCCTGAGATGAGTGTTTTCATTACGAATAAACAATTTGGTCAAACTCCTCAATGTCGTAATGCCCCTTTAAGATCTTAAAGGTCTCGATTAGATCTCCTCTGTCCCTGCGGCTTTTTAATGTTGTAAGTTTTGAAATGTTCAAACATTCTTCATAAGACTGTCGATTCAATAGCCGTGGTACTTTAGTGAAGCTACGCTGTACTTTTTGCAAAGCTTCAATGTCCTTGATAAAGTAAGGATTCCAGACTTGAAATTCGTATTCTAATATTGGCCTGATAAATGTTTTGTGGATCTTAAGCATCATTTCCGGTGTTAGGACAGCAAAAGCTTTTCTCACGAGGTAGATTATTCTCTTAGCTTTCTTGGCAATTGTTGATATATGCTCTTCCCACTTTAAATCTTCTGCAATTTTTACTCCCAAATCTGTTTGTATTTTAACATCTGTAAGTGATGCGCCACCCAGTTTATAGGTAAGACGAGGGTTACGGTTTTCAATATGTTATACTGTACATTTTGAAGCATTGAGATTTATGATTTATGATTTTTGAGATTAAACATAATTGCCTCAATACCATGTTTCATGGTTTATTTACAGTTTATTATACTATTTACAGAAAAACACAAAAATGATACAATGTAGCAGTATAATATGTAATAATGCAATACCTCACCACACTTTGGGTTGACCGGGGAGAATGCTGACAGGCATTAAGTCCGCCCGTTGTTACCTTAATTGTAAGGTGACAATAAATAATAAATAAATGTATGTAATAAAATATATAAAATCAAAATGCCTAGCAACTGTATTAGCAAATGAGCACCAAGTGAATTTTAAACAGATAAAAAATATGACAAAGATTTGTGTATAAAGTTTGTTTATCTGTTAGGCCCGCTTTTCACTACGGGATATAATATAATATATATTACATCTCGAGATATAAATTAATATCGCTCACCATACATTTCATATGGAACCGTTTACACTTAGCTATAATATATATTACATCTCTAGCTATAAATATTTTTTCGATCGACCGAGCGATATTTTCATATTATATTTTGCCCCCTATACCCCGCACACCGTTCCGCGCCCCAGCAGTACGGTGTATGGGCATTTTGATTTTATATATTTTATTACATACATTTATTTATTATTTATTGTCACCTTACAATTAAGGTAACAACGGGCGGACTTAATGCCTGTCAGCATTCTCCCCGGTCAACCCAAAGTGTGGTGAGGTATTGCATTATTACATATTATACTGCTACATTGTATCATTTTTGTGTTTTTCTGTGAATAGTATAATAAACTGTAAATAAACCATGAAACATGGTATTGAGACAATTATGTTTAATCTCAAATATCATAAATCATAAATCTCAATGCTTCAAAATGTACAGTATTACATATAAAAAACCATAACCCTCGTCTTACCTATAAACTGGGCGGCGCATCACTTACAGATGTTAAAATACAAACAGATTTGGGAGTAAAAATTGCAGAAGATTTAAAGTGGGAAGAGCATATATCAACAATTGCCAAGAAAGCTAAGAGAATAATCTACCTCGTGAGAAAAGCTTTTGCTGTCCTAACACCGGAAATGATGCTTAAGATCCACAAAACATTTATCAGGCCAATATTAGAATACGAATTTCCAGTCTGGAATCCTTACTTTATCAAGGACATTGAAGCTTTGCAAAAAGTACAGCGTAGCTTCACTAAAGTACCACGGCTATTGAATCGACAGTCTTATGAAGAATGTTTGAACATTTCAAAACTTACAACATTAAAAAGCCGCAGGGACAGAGGAGATCTAATCGAGACCTTTAAGATCTTAAAGGGGCATTACGACATTGAGGAGTTTGACCAAATTGTTTATTCGTAATGAAAACACTCATCTCAGGGGCCACCACCTTAAGCTATGTACCAGCTTTTCAAACAACAACCCTCACAAGCACTTCATTTGTAACCGTGTAGTCACCGAGTGGAATAAGCTGCCAGAAAACGTAGTCTCAGTTCAAAACGTGAACCAATTCAAAAATAGATTAGATATTCACTTTCTGAACTGCAAAAAGAGTAACCAGTGGACTAAAACAGGATACAGGCGTTATCAGTTGTCTCAACTGCCTGCCTGCTAATATAAAACAATAATAATAATATTTTAGTTTAAATGCCTGTTTTGCACATAATGTGGGATAAAACTAATATTTGACAGATTAATATCCCTGTAAATTCTAAAGGAAGGAAAATATTTAGCCTACTTGCTCCATGGTGAGCATTGAACCACTGAAAAGTTATAGTTAGGAGGAAAGAGTTTGAAACAGTAGCTAGATGGGTTATGACAATGCTCTATGATTTACTAGTGCTGGGCAGCTAAAAGACACATACATATCATAGTAATGATTACCTATGTGCAAGATAAAAATGATAAAATGGACAGCAGAAACAATTTGACATCAGAAGTACTTTTGAAATATGAGACAAGACAACAAAATACTGTAAAATATTTTTAGCAATTTTAAATAAAAAGTTATATATGTATACATGTAACCCATGGCAGCTCCGATAGACAAAGTGCGAACTCATGACAGGTGGTCCGGGAGCAGAACATATTAAGAGGGTAAGACGGAAACAATGAGGCAAGGAAAAATTAACTTTAATAATTAAAATTGTTTTCATATGCCTAACTCTGGTCTCCATTCAGAGACTGGATACTAATAAGATACTTAATTACAATTAAATATGTTATTACAAGCAGACATCCCCGCCGGCACCAATGAAATTGTTAATTGCAATTTCAAGTGCCGATTTACCACGTTCTCTCCGGTGAAAAAAAACATCATGAGGAAACCTGCATGTCTGAGAAATAAGAAAAAAAAAATTTCAAAGACATGTGAAGTTAGCCAACACACATTCGGGCAGCGCGACGGATATTTCCTTGCCCTAAAACCCTCTCAGAAATTAGAAGAGGCCTGTGCTCAGCAGTGGGACGTAAATAGGCTGCAACTTTACTTTACTTTACTTTAAACAGACATTCATTATAGCTCTATTATAAATTTGTTCCATATAATATTACTTATGCACAAATTAAGTTATTAAGTTTGCATCTTAAACAACACAAAACAAAACCTGTTCCAATAATTATTTTGGAAATTTGAATTATAAGTTAAATCATACCTATATCATTAAATAACTATCTCAGTACAGATTGTCTTAAAATAAACTTGATAACATGAAAGAGTGCCTGATGAAGAATGATGATATTGATGTTTGTTTAATGGTCCTACTTAGAGTATTATAGTTTTAACAAAACAAGGCATTAAAATTTAAGTGTATTAAGATACAATGTAGCAGTATAATATGTAATAATGCAATACCTCACCACACTTTGGGTTGACCGGGGAGAATGCTGACAGGCATTAAGTCCGCCCGTTGTTACCTTAATTGTAAGGTGACAATAAATAATAAATAAATGTATGTAATAAAATATATAAAATCAAAATGCCTAGCAACTGTATTAGCAAATGAGCACCAAGTGAATTTTAAACAGATAAAAAATATGACAAAGATTTGTGTATAAAGTTTGTTTATCTGTTAGGCCCGCTTTTCACTACGGGATATAATATAATATATATTACATCTCGAGATATAAATTAATATCGCTCACCATACATTTCATATGGAACCGTTTACACTTAGCTATAATATATATTACATCTCTAGCTATAAATATTTTTTCGATCGACCGAGCGATATTTTCATATTATATTTTGCCCCCTGTACCCCGCACACCGTTTCGCGCCCCCGCAGTACGGTGTATGGGGTAAAGGGGGTAATCAAATGACCAATGACGAACGCACACTGGTTAAAAGATATATCTCACAGTGTGAACGCCAATTGCGGGATATAATTTATATTTCGGGATATAATATATATTATATCCCATAGTGAAAAGCCAGCCTTAGAGTATGCAACCAATATTACTTAGAAGTAAGTTTGAGTGTGACAAAGTTAACCTGACAGAGAAGAGGGTACAATACCATTGGTTATACTTACCTTAATATTTGCATACCTAGTAATATTTAAAGTGACGTGACATGCATAAGATATTAATTGCAAAAATAATCCCAATTCTGTTCAAACTCAGCATATGATCATGCTATTATTTTAATGTCTCCATGTCTGGATGTTGTTGAAATTTCATGTAGTGTACTGTATTAACTATGTAGTGTCTAGTCTGTCTTGTCTAACTGGTGGACCACGCATCTATAGCTTTTTTTGTATAAATTAGGTCTCAGAAGTGCATGGACTGCGGTAGCCACTTAACTTCAGGTGTAAGTTCATTTGTCAGTCACTAAAATAAAATCTTTTATGAGATAAGTCTTTGTATAAATTGACAAAAATGAACTTAGTGTGACAATCGCTCTGTTCCATTCAGCTAATGCCTTGCTGTACCTCAACTTCAACTTCAACGGTGGTAGAGCCACGCAGCAGTTTTTTTGCTGTTGCACGTATGGGCCTGCTCGAGCCGGGATGGTACCACGACCTCACAGAATACCGGCGTGAAGTAGAAGCTCTGCTTTTGCGTTTCGTCTGGTGAGTGCAGGTGGCAATCTCCCCCCCCCCCCCCCCCCCGTCAACATGGTAGCGGAATTACACGTTAGACTACCCCAGGAAGGTACCAGCAACCCTGGAGAATCTCTCGCTGAGCATCCACGACCATGTTATTCCACTCCTGAGCGTGGGTGCTCAGGCTGCCCCGCGTATTCTAGGGGGGGGGGGGCAAAATTCCGCTCAAAAACATAACTGCTCGGGGCAAACTGAGCAACAAGACCAAGGCGACCCCTGCCACGCTATCCGTGAATTTCTGCAACATCAGGGGACTTCACTCGACTCTAAACGCTGTCCACTACCATCTCGAGACGGCGAAGCCGGCCTTTCTCTTTCTGACCGAGACGCAGGTTTCCCCCGGCTGATATTTCGTACCTCTCCTGTCCGGGGTACAAATTGGAGCACTCCTTTGTGCCTTGGGCTGGAGTTTGCGTGTATGTGAAGGGGACATCTGTTCTCGACGCCTCGGCAGTCTTGAAGGTTCGGACCTGTCCATCCTATGGCTACGCGTAGACAGCGATGACCATCCGTCTACGCGTCTACGGGTGCCTCTATAGGTCTCATAGCGGTAATGCCGAAACAGACCGACTCATTGACCACGTTCAAATGGCTACAGATTCCTTGCTACAACAGGTCCCATCCGCAGAGATCGTGATCCTTGGCGATTTTAACGCCCACCACGCCGAATGGCTCGGTTCACGTTTAACCGATCATGCGGGGAGATCTATTTATGACTTTGCTTTGGCATATGGTCTGACACAACTGGTTACTTCGCCTATGCGGATTCCAGATGTGGAGGATCATACACCTTCCCTGTTGGACCTTCTGCTGACCTCTCATCCGGACGGATATCAGGTTTCCGTCGATGCCCCTCTCGGCTCTTCGGACCATTGTCTGATCCGGAGTGTGGTGCCACTCACGCTCCCCTCGCGGTTGCGTTCTGCAGGTTGCTGCCGTATTTGGCATTACAGGTCGGCGGATTGGAACGGAATGCGGTCTTTCTTTGCATCCTACCCATGGGGGCGGGTTTGCTTCTCGCCGGATGATCCCAGCGCTGTCGCTGACTCTGTCACTGATGTGGTGCTACAGGGAATGGAACTATTTATTCCATCATCTGTGGTACCCATCGGAGGCAGATCTCAGCATTGGTTTGGTCGCTCCTGTAAGACTGCATTACGCAGTAAGCAGGAGTGTTATCAAGCCTGGGCTGCGGCTTCGGCGACTCGGGATGTAACACCAGCACACTTAAAAAGAAGTATAACTTCGCCTCCAGGTCCTTGAAAAGAGTTATTGCCAAGGCAAAGTCAGAGCACATAGGCAGAATTGGCGAGAAACTAGTTCGCCTTGCTTCGGGAACCCGTGCATTCTGGTCTCTCGCCAAGGCTGTCCAAGGGAATTTCTGTAAGCCATCACTACCATCTCTGCACAGGGAGGACGACTCACTGGCCCAAGACGCAAAAGACAAAGCCGACCTTTTAGGCTCCCTTTTTGCGTCCAACTCGACTCTTGATGACGGGGGGAAAACACCGCCGACCATCCCAGGGTATGAGTGCTCCATGCCGGATGTGCTGTTCCCACAGCGCTTGGTTCGCAAAGCACTCCTCTCCCTGGACATCCAGAAGTCGAGTGGGCCTGACGGAATCCCCCCAATTGTGCTGAGGACGTGTGCTCCGGAGTTGGCACCGGTCCTAACGCGTCTTTTCCGGTACTCCTACTCCCAAGGCGTAGTCCCGAATTCATGGAAGACAGCTTTTGTCCACCCGATCCCTAAAAAAGGCGACCGTTCAGACCCGTCCAACTATAGGCCTATCGCGATCACCTCCTTGTTCTCTAAAATAATGGAATCAATTATTAACTGCCAGCTCATGCGGTACCTTGAGGATCACCAGCTGATTAGTGACCGCCAATACGGTTTTCGTCGGGGTCGATCAGCTGGTGATCTTCTGGTCTACCTGACCCATAGATGGGCAGAGGCAGTAGAGTCCAAGGGGGAGGCGTTGGCCGTTAGTTTGGACATTGCGAAAGCGTTCGACCGGGTTTGGCACAAAGCGCTTCTTTCGAAGCTCCCTTCCTATGGGCTTCCCGAGAAATTGTGCAATTGGATCACCAGCTTCCTTGCGGATCGGAGAATCAAGGTCGTTGTAGACGGTGCATGCTCCGACTACAAGCCTATTAACGCTGGTGTTCCACAAGGCAGTGTGCTATCACCAACGCTGTTTCTTCTGCATATCAATGATATGTTGCTAACTGGTAACATTCATTGCTATGCGGATGACAGAACTGGTGATGCCTTATATACCGGGCTGCCAATATTTCTCGGGAAAACGTCGCCGAGTACCGGAACAAACTTGTGTCTGAAGTCGAGTCTTTGCTGAACAAAGTCTCGGATTGGGGGCGACTAAATCTAGTCCAGTTTAATCCTCAGAAGACACAAGTTTGCGCGTTTACCGCTAAAAAGAACCCCTTTGTCGTATCTCCTCAGTTTCAAGGCACTCCCCTTGTTGCCTCAGCCAGTATCGGAATCCTTGGCGTCAACATATCGAATAGTGTGCAGTTTGGAAGGGAAGGCCAAATTGGCCTCTAAAAAGCTTGGCGTGCTCAGCAGAGCGGGACAGTATTTCATGCCGGCACACCGCCTGCAATTTTACAAGGCGCAGGTTCGGCCTCACATGGAATACTGTTCCCATCTCTGGGCAGGGGCTCCCCAGTGCCAGCTCCTTCCACTTGACCGCATCCAGCGCAGAGCGGCTTGAATCGTCGACGACCGAGTCCTTTCCGATCGGCTCGATTCAATGGCACTGCGAAGAGACGTTGCATCTTTTTGCATTTTCTTTCGCATCTACCACGGGGAGTGGTCTGAGGAATTGTTCGGATTAATCCCAGCCGCCAAATTTCACGAACGCACATCGCGGCGGAACTCCCGGTTCCATCCACACCATCTGGATGATTGTCGTACCACCACTGTGCGATTTAGAAGATGTTTTCTTCCTCGCACGACTTACTTGTGGCATCGATTACCATCAGCGATTTTTCCGAACCGATACGACTTAGGGACCTTCAAGAAAAGAGCGTACTCCTTTTTAAAAGGCCGGCAACGCATCTGCGATTCCCTCCCTGGTGTTGCAGCTGTTCATGGGCGGCGGTAGTCACTTACCATCAGGTGAGCCGCATGCTCGTTTGCCCCCTCTCCTATAAAAAAAAACCTGCTTACGAAGCTTGCTATCAAATAATTTATTATTGTCGATATATATAAAACCATAGACAATATCATTGATAAATATTATACTTGGCCTCTTTTTATATTTAATAAGTAAAGTATCAAATGAGCTATCTTTATATTACCAAATAAAAAAGACTATAGATGTCGTAGAGAGAGAATGAACTATTATATATTATATATTGTACATACTCCCTCTACCATAGATGTGTTGTTGGTTATGGCTGAGAGCTAGGATGTAATGCTTCACAGCCTGTAATGATATTAGCTTGCCATACCCTTAAATTTAAAAATAAAAAGTGTAAATAGGCATAAACAGCTATCCAGACAAACAAGCAAAAGAGTAGGCTTATTATTAGCATACTCTTAAACACCTCCAATAATTAAATATAATTGATTGTTTAAGATTATAGTATGTTTATAAAATTCTATTTAAATAGACTACATATCTACTATAAATTATTTGTCAATTACTTTAAATAATTTACCCGCCTGTTAAGTGTGATAACTATGACAAATATCACCTCTGAGGAAGGCCTGACGATGATGGTGATGATGATGATACATTATAATTTTATTAAATCATATTAGTGTAATGCAATATGTTTCATTATTATTATATTAGTGTAGAGAACCGGAGACCCTTTTTACTGGAAATGAGGCATTCCATCTTAGTCCTCACGGGTGACAACGCATCTACATTTTGATTTGTAATAGAGGATAGATGTAGATGTCTATGGGCCGCAGCAACCACTTACCATCAGGTGGACTGTGTGCTCGTTTGTCACCCTATCCTATAAGAAAAAGCATGGAAATTATGGGAAAGGCCTATGTGCAGCAAGGTATTTTCATGGTGCAATAAAGAATCTAAATTCCTATATGTGCTTAATGGAACCTCATAATATGTCATAACCATGCTACAAATATTTTATAATTTTATTTTTTTTATTTTATTTTTTTATATATTTATTAATACTTTTAATGATTTTCACACCGTAACAATTTTTGTTAATAATAATATTATCACCTTAAATTGAGATTTAATATCGATAAACATTCTTAATAAAATTATAAAAACTTGTATCCATTATATTTATATTTAATAAAGTTACGCTTTATACCTGACGATATTCCTAAACATCATGAATAGAAATTAAAAGAATTGTTAAAGAAACACATTTAAGAAAGTTTTTTTACGATATTTTATAATTAATAAATAAAAAGATTGAATTTATCTACGAAAGTTCATTGCTATGTTTTATTTAATTTCTTGTCATATATTTCTTCTAAAATTATTTAAAATTTATAATAATTTATTTTTTAATTAAAATTATTTAAGATCCACGTAATATGTAATTGGCAGTTTATATCTTACGATATAATATACGTATATTATTTTACTGTAATGCTTGGTATCAAATCTCTACCTATTTACCGGCTGTTTTATTTATCAATAAACAACCCTATCTATGATATTGAAAATGTCTGTAATATTAAAAAAAATGCATAAACTGGAAATTGAGGGCGAATATTGATTAAGGGTTCGTAGTGCGCGTGTGTGCGCGCACCCCTCTCACAGATTGGGTGGTGCGCGCGCTAGTGTGTGTGAGTACTCTTCCCATGTGCCAGCAGCGGCGCCGCCTTTGCCGACCGAACCAATTATAAATGTAATGTGTAATTCGCGAATTAGCATCTTAACGTTCACTCCTGTGTTATTGTTAAACGATTTCTTCTGAACGAAACGTAAACGACCGCGTCGCGATGAAATAGAAACATTTTTAAGGGTTGCGGGAAAACGGCGCCGCGTAAATCAATAAATGTCGTAGTGTAGATCGAATGTTTCGTTTAATTATCTAGCCGACAGTGCCTGTGATGTGCAGCTCCTCAGCCATGTGCAGTGTATGCCTATATTTTGTATTTCAGTGATATTGCAGCGTCGATAAGGCGTCGAGTTTCCGATGTTCAATCACAAGTTACCGACTGACTTTCCAATGCAAACCCTTCGTAAGAAAACCAGCCCTTGCAAATGTGAGTTCACGTCGTTCGTAGCCCGATGCGCTTTTTCATTTGAATATGTTTTTTCTATATTTCATTATGATATTTACTGCGTCATGCGGTCTTGTTATATAGCGCTAAATGTTAATTTCAACCACTTATGCATCCTAGCTTTTGAATTCTATTTTTCTGTTTAATTTGCATAAATATTTCTGTTTTCAATGTGCATGGTTCGGCTATGACATTCATTCATAACAAAATCGGCGATGTCATGCTGTCACCCGTGCTGTAATGTCCCCGTGCTAGTCCCATGTCATAATTAGTGAACCCTGGTATTTTGGACAGAGGGTGTGTTGTGGGCCCGAAGCAGTGGTGCGGTGGTGCGACGGGGCGGGGCAAGTAATTAATTCGGTTTGTACAGCGAAACATGCAGGTGTGTCATTTCCAGCATCTATTGCGGCAGTTCGGTGAGTACATCGTGTTCACGTAGTGCCTCTTGCTTCTGTATGCACTTTATTAATCACTAACATTGTACTGCTGCTCGAAGTTTCGTTTGTATATATATGTACATAGGAGGTGCTTTATTGTCTTCATTTTATTACATGCGTGTGTCATCTAAATTCGTTCACCATTTATCTGTTCACCGACATATCGTTCGTCGTACCTAACAGAATTACAGAACGAAATTTGTATTGCGACAAAATGATAACAAGTTATTTTCTTTACGAATTTAGTCATTACCGCATCTCTACTTATCGCGCTATCTATTATTATTATACAAAACAAATAAACTCTGCTCCTTATCATAATTTTGCTGGTTCATTTCACATATCTGTTGAGATGTAGTAGGTATTTAAAAATTATATCGAAAAAATTAAACATTTAATAATAAAACAGCCGGCCAAATGCGAGTCGGACTCGCGCATGAAGGGTTCCGTACCATCGTGAAACATGTTTCTAGTAGGGAAGCCTTTAATTTCTAATTTTTAATTTAGTTTATTATTTGTTGATATGGCGGCAAGAGAAATACGTATTCTGCGAAAATTTCACCTGTCTACCTATTATGAATCATGAGATACAGACTGCTGACAGACGGACGGACAGCGGAGGCTTATTGATAGGGTTCCGTTGGTTACCCTTTGGGCACGGAACCCTAAAAAGTAAAAGACGCCTTCGAAGAGTAGCCCTAAAATCGGGGCCTTAAATCTTTTTATACACTAGGCATTAGCAGTGCTTTTAATCCTTTTCAGTGGTGTAAGGAATATCACAATTGCCTCGAGCAACCACTACAATGTCGTCTAAATAGTTACATTAAAATGTTCATACCTATATGGTACCTCAGAAGTATTATAAGCAATAACCGATTTAGTAAGAAAGAATCATCAAAATCGGTTCATTATTGACGATGATATTGTATATACGTACAAAAACAGACAGCCGAATTAAGAACCTCCTTTTTTAAAGTTGGTTAATATAATAAAAATTCAAAACATCTTTTCGATAATATTTTGTAGTAATTAAATTATCAATGCACAGGTCACTAATTATTGATTTTTTTTTAAAAGAATACCAATTCCAATGCGTGACAATGTATTCATTAACTTAGGTGCAATAATATTATGTATTTTCAGATTTAAAGATCAGAATTTATTAATTTTTTTCACATATTTTGTGCATAAAACAATGATCTTGAAAATTTTTACTAAACCATCTTTGTATTAAACACCTAAATCAAAATTATTTAAATAAAATCTGCGTACGTAAATTAGGGTTGCCATCATCAAATTTTGAAAAAACCAGGATTTAAAGGTAGCAGGATCTAGTTAATAGTAATTCGCAATGGATACTATGTCAATGAAACTCAGATAATGGCCATTGTAATTTTAGGATAGTATTTTCAATAAAATTATTATTATCAGAGTAAAATTGTCATGATAACAAGTTCACTGCTGAACATAGGCGTGTCCTAAGAAATACTGATTAACATGGTTTTTTTTGCGCCCAGAAGCAATGAAGAGGGCTACTCTCCGGGAAGCGGGGAAGGGAGGTATTAAATGCTCTAAGCATACCACGACAGCCGGCTGCCGTGGTTATGTGGGACTCACTGCGAAACCTAAGTGCTTACCCACTACACCACCTGTGAGGCTGGCATTGGCTTGTGTGGCCTTTCTGCCGAATCGGAAGCGACCCTCTTTAGGGAAAAGGGGCCGCAGGAAGCGAGCGAGCGGCGATTAACACTATTCGGAGCCACTTGATTTTATAGACTCCCTGCATATCGTCAGTTCAACCTTTGGCGGGCCGCCCTCCACTTACTCGTAGCTTACCGGTACTCTCTTCGAGACGGCCACTCGAGACCTATTTTTTCTCATTGGTTGTCGGTTCTTCGCGCTACATGGCCGGCCTATTGCCACTTCAGTTTACTGATCCGTTGGGCTATGTTGGTTACTCCGGTTCTACTGCGGACATCCTCATTTCCATTAAATTATTTAAGAAATGAAATGGAATGAATAATTATTAATATATAATAATTATATATTAATATGTAATATAATTGTATAATATTTTTCAACGCCCCCAAATTTCTCTCAAAGTTTCAAAAAACCAGGATGCTACTTAAAACTATCCACTCTCCCCATGACACCCAAAATAGCAGCAGGCATGTCCTGCGAAAACAAGACGGTTGGCAACTGTAACGTAAATAATTTTCGAAGAATACACGGTTTTTTTACTTGTCCAGCCTCTTAAGTTAATCACAACTCGTAACTTTTACGTTCGATTTCCGTCGGCCCAACTGCAATGAACACATGCTTAGTTTTCAAGAAAATATCACGAGGAAAGTACATGCTTAACAAATCTATACACATAAATATACAACACACATAAATAAAATTTAAGTGTCTGTTTGTAATGTCAAAATAACAGCTTTTTACTGTGTACATATGAAAGTATATACGTTACTAATAAAAAAAACTATTTATTTATTTTTTTCTTTGTCTATCTGTTTGTTCCGGTTAATCTCCAAAACGGCTTGACCTATTTTGACGGGAATTTCACTGGCAGATAGCTAATGTTATAAGGAGTAACTTAGGATACTTTTATTTTAGAAAAATAATTAGGGTTCAGTGCAAACAAATTAAAACCCATGAAATCGTAGTATATTCACACAGCTATTTAAGAAATATTTCGATGACACGAAGTTCGCGAACATGTATTAAGATAATGCGGCGAACTCCTTCCTGCTCCCAAAGTCCAAAACCTCTTTCACTTGAATGTATACGCTGTTGCTTTTAAATTCAAATAATAATAATAATATACACAAATAAATAAAATTGAAGTGTCTGTTTGTAATGTCAAAATACCAGCTTTTTACTACATGCATATCAAAGTATACACGGTACATATGTTCCGGCTAATCTCCGAAACGGTTGGACCGATTTCGACGGGACGTTCATTGGCAGATAGTTGATGTTATAAGGAGTAACTTAGGCTACTTATTTTTTACAAAAAGAATTAGGGTTCCGCGCAACATAATTAAAACCCTAAATTACACGCGGGTGAAGTCGCGGGGAACAGCTAGTATCTCTTACAAAGCAATAAGGACCGTGGCCGAGCTCACTTGACTACTCTAGCGCCATCTATTATCTATCTACGGAAGCGGTTGCGATGTATATCGATATGAAAATTTGACGCGCTAAATACATCGTTCTTTATTTAATACATTTCCATAGATGTCGCTACATGGTACCGCTAAGTAAGATTGACGAAGTCATTGGGCTCTAGTTTATAATAAAACAGTGTGAAAAGTGCTTGAAGTTTGCTTCTGCGATAACCAGTCCCCTTGCTACGCGTGACGGTCAAGCCAAATTCTTCCTACAACGGGAGATCCCTTGTCCAGCAATAGGGTTTTACGGGCTGATGATGAAGAAGCAGAATAATATTTAATCTTTGAAACACTAGGAAAGGGACTACTTTTCTACCCAGGGGTCCGTCTGAGTGGGGAACATCCTGTTGTCTATCTCTGCCGCATACTCGTAGCACTCCTTGCCCTGCAGTGTTTCGAACTGTAGAGGTGTAGAGTATAGATATAGAGCCGGTATAATTTAAAGCTGTGAGGCATTCTATCTTAGTCCTCACAGGTGACAACTGACAACCCAACTGTAGCCTTCCTTGTTTGAATATGTGACTGCAGACGTCCATGGACTACTTGACGTTACTTACCTAACTTTTGTTACACAGTGTCAGTTAATTAAGAAATTTGTTTTAAACAATGGTTTATCATTATCTAGAGAACAAAGATCATGTTTAATGTCCATGTCACACCTATGCCGGTAGTTGTTGGGAGCACTAAGCTCGAAGTTGTTGACGAGTATGTTTACCTGGGACAAATAGTCCGACTAGGTAAGTCCAACTTCGACCGAGAGGTCAATCGACGGATTCAACTCGGCTGGGCAGCGTTCGGGAAACTACGACACATCTTCTCGTCAGACATACCTCAAAACCTTAAAACGAAATTGTAGAACCAGTGCGTGTTGCCAGTGATGATATACGGATCTGAGACGTGGTCCTTCACTGCTGGCCGTATGAGGAAGCTCAAGGTCGCTCAGCGAGCTATGGAGAGGGCTATATGTTCGGAGTTTCTCTGCGTGATAAACTTAGAAATGAGTATATCCGCAAGGACCAGAGTAACTGACATAGCCCAACGGATTAGTAAGCTGAAGCGGCGGTGGGCCGGCCATATAGCTCGAAGAACCGACAACCGATGAGGAGGAAAGGTTCTTGAGTGGCAGCCTCGTACCGGTAGGCGATGTGTAGGGCGACCCCCAACGAGATAGAGTGACGACCTGGTAAGACATACAGGAAGTCGATGGATGCAGGTTGCTCAGGACCGTGCATTGTGGCATTTCTTGGGGGAGGCCTATGTTCAGCAGTGGACTTAAGAAAGGCTGTAATGATGATGATAATTATTTAGAGTATTATATTAATACACAACATAATGCGTGAGTTCTTTGATTTTTAATTTTTTGCACTTTATAACACTTAGCATCGAGCGGCCTGTAAGTCGTTTGTAAGAAAAACAAATAGATTTTATAAGAAAAAAAACACATTTGACACAAATCTCTATACCTACATAAAAAATATTTTTACGTAGTAGAGCCATGCTGCAGCTATATTAGTAGTATAGTTGTAGCACGAATGGATCGGCTCGACCGGGGAAGGACCACGCTATCACAGAACACCAGCGTAAAATGGCAGCTTGACACTGCTGTGTTTCGTATGGTGAGTGTAGAGAACCGGAGACCCATTTTACTGGAAAAGAAACATTCCATCTTAGCCCTCACGGGTGACGACGCATCTGCATTTTGATTCTTTATTGGGGGTAAATGTAGATGTCTATGGGCCACAGCAAACACTTACCATCAGGTGGTTGCTGTCCTTTAGTCTTGCTAAAACTCGAAAATGGATGGACCGATTCTGATGTAATTTTTTGTGTGGGTCTCTGGATGGTTTAGATTCACAATTGGACCCGGTAGGTGGTCGAGATCCAGAAATCACCCGTGCGAAGCCGGGGGAGATCGCTAGTAATATGATAAATAGCGTATTTGTAGTAGATTTCTATTTATTTGATCGCGTCTCTTTTATTTTTAAGAATGTAGGTGGAGATCTCTGTAAAACTCAAAACAAAAGTTGATAATTTAATGTAACCGGCACCAGATCGTTCCCCGGCTCAGGAGATACTAAATTTAAAAACAGGAAATTCAATTAAAGCAGCAATGATGCACCGTAAACAGGGACTAAAATAGGACAAATCGTACTCACTTTTATTTTGCACTCCATACTACCATTACATTTGACTTACGTAATCGTTCTCGAAAAAAAAATGACACTTAAAAAAGTGGAATCCAAGTGTCTCCTAAACAAGGGCAAAGGTATTGTACCATAGCACCAGATCTATTATCTCATTTCACCATTTCATTTTTTAATATTTGATTCATTATACTATTTAGTCTTATGCTTATTATTTATAATTCTCGCACCAAGGCTTTATTAGTGTATTGTTGTAGTTTACGCTTTAAAGAACGAATTTACATTTACTATTACCGTTACAGCCTACCAAACTCAACAATATCTCAACATAGGTCTTTGCAATAAATCGCCTCATATCAGGATAATTGCCACAGCTGCCAGGCTTGGCTAGCGAGGGTTGCCAATCGCAGTCTATTGTTTTTCAGTTGTTATCAGTAAGACGCTGCTACCCGTCTTCTGGTTTGTTTCCCTCTGTCGCCTCTTACGACCCCACGGGATATATTATGGGGTAGTGAATATTCTTACATCGCCACTACACCGACAATTAAATTTAAAAAGCTATACGTTTGCAGAGTTTTTATTGTTTGTTTGTTCATTTGTTTTGAGTATGGATGAGTAACATCATAAAGGTCTAATCTAAATATACCATACTTTTGTTAATATCTTTTAATTATGGAGCTCTCCATAGGAATATTGTACTTATTCTTAAATAAATAATGCACACGAAAATAACAGGGCAGCTTGTGATTGTAACTATTTTGTAATTTCACATTTTCTTTCACGAAAATGTACCTTTACAAAAAGAAAAAAGCTTTTATGTAACTAAAAATAATAAAATAATTTCCACATAATTTTATAACCTCAAGCTAAAAAACTAAACAGTTTTATTAAAATTTAGTTATTTATTTTTTTAAATTTTATAGTCTATATTTCCACCCTCAGGGGTGGTTTTTCCCTCGAATTATCCCATTAAACAAAATCATTAAAATCGGTTCACAATGACGAAGATATCGTGTAGATACGAGTACTTACATGCTAAAAAACCGTAGTAGTACTATTTTAATTGTTAGAGTTTAGAAAAAAACGTGCGTGAGTGTCGTGAAACACAGAACGAAGTTGCTTTCGCAGAACGAAGTTTCGTATTATTATTGATAAACGTATTATATTATTGATTAACAAACACAAATAAATGAATTAGCAGCGTCTATTAAAATGAAGCGTCATTTAAAATAATATTTCTTTCATGGCAAGATAAGAAAAGGTGCGAGGGAGATGGATATTATTCCATCTCTCTCACATTATAGAAAGGGGGTCGCGACGAAAATCTTACACTTTTTCTCGCCTATCGCTCATCCGTCAAATTCCTACCGTCTGATAAGGAACTCCGTTCCAAAATTGCAAATTCAAAATAGTAATTCTTTTGGCGCAGACAAGAACGAGCCCGGCCGCTTCCTCGGCGAGGGCGTCTCTTTTCGAGCGAAGCTGATCGGCGTGCTCGAAGTGCCAGAAGCCCGCGGCGATAGGATGTGCCAAGAGGCTCTCGCCGACCTCAAGATGGCCATCCGAGCAGCAGGCGAGCACAAACAGAGGATTCAGGTTCACGTGGCCATTGACGGCCTGCGTCTGCGCGATGATAAAACTGGGGTGAGTGCAACTACTTGGTTCATAAGTTCGACAGATTTGCTGTATGTAACTAGAAGAGTTCCTGTTCCGACCGTGGTGCCATCTTATGGTGATTCAAGTTGTATGCCAAGCATGTACATAAAATGATCTCAGTACTGTGTAAGCTGCGGAGGTGTTTGGTTTTGATATGTTTACGTGTTTGGTGTTTGCGAGCTACACGAGTTAGATCCCCGTCGGCACCCCACATTTGTTACTTGCAATTTTGCGTCCTAATTTACCACGTGAAGCAGTGAAGGAAAATGGAAAAAATCGTGAGGAAAATTGCATATATATGAACTAAATTATGTCGAGGACTTGTGAAATCCTTTAACACATCGAGACTAGTCTGTACTATACTCCACAATACTCAGAAATAAGAGTAGGTCTGTGCCCAGAAGTGAAACGTATTCAGACTGTAACTTATAACATTTTACGTGGTAGAGCCATGCTGCAGCTATATTAATTTTATGGTTGTAGTAAGAATAGTCGGCTCGACCGGGGAAGGATCACGTTCTCACAGAATACCAGCGTAAAATAGCAGCTTAACGCTGCTGTGTTTCGTATGATGATTGGGAGACCCTTTTTACCGGAGAAGAGGCATTTCATTTTAGTCCTCACGACTGACAACGCGTCTCTATTTTATTCGCAAACGAGAAGAGATGTCGATGTCTATAAGCCACAGCAACCACTTACCATCAGGTGGACTGTGTGGTCGCTTTTCACCCCAATCCTATAAAAAAATTGTAATCCTACGGGGTCTGAATACGATAAATACAAAAAAAAAAACTAAGGCGAAACTATTATATAAAAACTGACTGTCGCGTGAGGCCGAAAAATATTCCTTTAAAAATAATAATTTTATTATATTGTTCAGGTAATATCCTGGAAAATACTACATGTTTTTATATTTTTAATATAAAAAGTTACTACTTTATAATAACGTATTCTACTCTATTTTTGATAAATATACTTTATCCTTTTGCGTAAAAATAAGGTATGCGAATATACTTTATTTCGAATATTTACTGTGATGCGCAAAACAAAACACTACGTAATTTTTGCTGAGCGTATTTAATAAAATAATAAAACGTCTTCGTCTTCGTCGTCGTCATGGACAATAGGGTATTTTACACCATGTAAAAAATAATGAAAATACTGAAAATTACTTTCATTTATGACACAATATAAAAGAATTTTAAAGAAAAAATTCTATTAGGTACAGGTTTAGTTATACAAATGACGGCTGCCGCGGGTTCGAATTCCGCACGCGACAGTGTGTATGGCCTACAAATAATAGTTGCAGGTCTGGATGATTGTTCATATACAATTTTATTTACTTAACACACCTCTACGATACAGGAGTATATTCTAGTGTGAGGATGTTTTTTCAAAAACAGCAAAAATTCTCTATCCGTGACCTTTAAAGTTAGCCACGGTTATTTTTTACTAGAAATGAGTAATCTATGTGTATATATAATACTTTGTCTGTGTGTATTTTAAAAGCCAATATTAATAGTTCATTCGTGCTTCCTTACTGTAATTAATATGTACATGTATATAATCAAAGCTTATAATATTACTTTATCTTTTGTGTGAATGTTTGCAGCATGCGTTAGTAATATAATGTAGACGTTTTCTTAAAACACTTTAAGTATAAGTATATTATAATCTTCATAATCAAACGCGCAGCAGTAAAAAAAGTATGGCATGAAAATGTGGTAGAGCTGCAGCATGACCCTTATACTAATAAAGGAGCGTACCATCTTAATCCTCAGGTGTGACAGCCCATCACAAGACCACTGCTGAATATTGACTTCCAGTAATGCCACAAAGCACCAGAGCTGTATCTTTTACCAAGTTGTCACTGTGTCGGTTCCTCAAGCTATATTTATATACTATTCAAAACAAACAAAGAAAAATTATTTTTAATATACATATATAGATCTATATATTATTTGAACAGTGGTAGAGCCACGCGGCAGCTTGTGCTATCGCACAGATGGGCCGGCTCGAACCGGGGTGGGTACCACGACCTTACAGAATACCAGCGTGAAGTAGAGGTTTACTTCTGCGTTTCGCTTGGTGAGTGCAGGTGGCCGGAGGCCCTTTTTACTGGAAATGAGGCATTCCATCTTAGTCCTCACGGGTGACAACGCATCTACATTTTGAATTGTAATAGAGGATAGATGTAGATGTCTATGGGCCGCAGCAGCCACTTACCATCAGGTGGACTGTGTGCTCGTTTGTCACCCTTGTCATATAAAATATATATATATATATATATATATATATATATATATATATATATATATATATATATATATATATATACTTGCAAGTGGACAGTGTGTTTGGTTGTCACCCTTAAGCGACACACACGGTCCGTAAAACTGATCAGTTGAACTTGTGTACATCCATAGAACTAACCGTAAGTGTGAAATCTTAAGTTGAAATTTTTAATTGCTGGCAATACACGGATTTTTCCAGGCGCACGATCAGTTAAACTGATTAGTTGAACTGATGTACATCCAAAAACTGACCGTGAGTGTCAAATCTCAAGTTGCAATTTGTAGCCAGTAAGTGGGAAAATCGTTTTGGTTTACATCCTCCGTTTTGACTAATCAGTTTAACTGACCGCGTGTGTCGAGCTGTACTTTTTACGTATAAAAACGTTATCGGAGATAGAAGTATAACTGGGATATTGTGAAATCAAAAGTCGAAATCCTTACGTATCGGCCTGCCGTCTGTTCTTTTGTCTGTCCGTTCGTTTGTCGTTAATAAAATACATTAAATTCAGGTAAGTATCTATAGTGATGATAGTAATAGAGAAAATAATAATAAAAAGATCGTCGCCGTATATAATGTTTAAGAGATCTGGTTATTTGACCTTTTGTATGAACCGCAATGTTCACTTGACCTTACAGAAAGGTTATGCAGAAAACGAAAACAAATGCATGTTTAAAGTTCTACTTCCGCTGATAATCGTCGGTCAGTGTACGAAGAATAAAGAACCGTCAATGGCTTTTATTCTTATTTATTTATTTAAAAACTTTATTGTTCTAATCATAAAAGTTACAAAGGGTTTCAGCCAGTTAGCATTCTCTGCCAGTCAACCGAAAAATTAGTGGCAGGCACTAAACATAATAAACGTAAATAGATATAACACATATTAAAATAAGACTCATAAAGATAAAAATATTGAATTGTTGTCGTAATTAAATATTTACTGTAAACGCTTTGTTACGTCTTCTCAAGGCTTTGCCATGAATAATTTTCTTTTTATAGGAATAGGGTGATAAACGAGCACACAGTCCACCTGATGGTAAGTGGTGGCCGTGACCCATAGACATCTACATTTATCCTCGTTTGCGAATCAAAATGCAGACGTTGTCACTAAGTGAGGACTAAGTTGGAATGCCTCTTTTTCAGTAAAAAGGGTATCGATAAATTATATAGATTTTTCATTTAACGTGTAAATCTTGATGATTAAACTCTTCTCGATACTCGCAATTAAAAGTTTGTTATGTTCAATTTTTGACACATAATAAAATTACATAAATGTTTGATATTCTCCTGATGATTGTCATCCTATCTTATTCCTAATCTTATTGCTTGACCGTTACATCTGGTACATGATACTGTTAGGTTAGGACAAGTAAATGCCTCTGTGCCGCAGCAAATATTTCTTCTCACAGCCGATAGCTTCGACACATTCGAAATATGTCATTGTAGTCTGTATCTTTCAAGAGACATCATTATCATACAATATTACCAAAATAAATGTTTTGATTTTTCCTTATTAGAAAATTAACGCTTTCAAAACCTGAAACTACTAGCTACGTCAAAAATATGTAGTTATCGAGTATTACATTAAAAAGATCGTAACAGTGGCAGTTTCCCATGTAGTTGATCTAAAAAAATTGTCTTGTTCCCTGGTAGTAGGTTAGCTAATTACACATTTGCACGTAAGATACTTGCGGGTGATAAGGCCTAGCTAAGGGAAATTTTTTTTTTTTTTTTTTATATGGTAAGGGTGACAAACGAGCACACAGTCCACCTGATGGTAAGTGGTTGCTGCGGCCCATAGACATCTACATCTATCCTCTATTACAAATCAAAATGTAGATGCGTTGTTACCCGTAAGGACTAAGATGGAATGCCTCATTTCCAGTAAAAAGAGCCTCCGGCCACCTGCACTCACCAAGCAAAACGCAGAGGTAAACCTCTACTTCACGCTGGTTTTCTGTGAGGTCGTGGTACCACCCCGGTTCGAGCCGGCCCATCCGTGCGACAGCAAAAGCTGCCTCGTGGCTCTACCACTGTTGAAAATAAAAAATAAAAAAATCAGAAAATAAAATCAGAAATATCTAATTTGGTCTACAGATTTTAATAAAAATCATTAGTTTAATACAGTTTATATAAAGTATGAACGAATAATTGTAACATTTTCCATAAAGGAAAACAAAATTAAACATTTCGTAAAACCTTACTAATAGGCCTTATTTTACTATGATAGGATAATAAGGCCTACTGCTTTAGCGAACTCAAATAGTTAATTTTTAATTTATACGTAATATATTTATTATTTGTGATCAATAATCACATGAATGCAGCAATTAAGACATACAATTCTAAAAAAATATAAATTGCCTCGCCTTACAGGACTTAAAGTCATTAGTATAATGGTGAATAAACTGACAAACAAATTCACTCCTCGTGATTATCGTCAGTGCGTCGGTTGTATCTCGAGTTGTATTGAGTATTAGGTAGAGTTGAGAATTGGGTTTATTGTTGGGTTGAGTGTCCTCCCAACCAAATTTCTGTCACAGCGGCCAATCTCACCGGAGACTAGCCCATCAGCACAGTACAGAATTATAGTATCCGAATATATGCACAAGTACAGGTGCACTTTCTATTTCCTCACAATCATCAAATCGCAATCTGACACGTTCCGAGAGAGCTTAGGCGGAGAACCAATAATTTACACTTAATTTAATAGTTTCTAATCTCAAAGCTTTAATTCTTCGACACACTTTGTCTATGCACTGTTTGGACAGCCGAAATCAGGCTTGTTTCAGACTACGACATTAGTTTAATAATGAAAGCGTACGATTTATTTGCATTTATCACCTTTGAAGAACAAGGCAACCACAAACAATAAGCTTCAATGTGTTATTTACATTTGCGTTTAAACATTCGATTGTTTTAAATATTATATGCATATTATATACTTTAATCGTTGATATTAATAACAGATAGTTTCTCCACGAGTTTTTTCGAGTGATTAATTTTTGAATTCATATAACATTTCCGCTTTAATTAGATAACATGACAAATATTGTATTTTTAATAATGTCATGGAAACTTTTATCAAGAATAAAATATAAATTACTATAGCCAAGGCACCACAACTATAAATATGTCTTAAATTCAAATCTGTCTTTCGACTGCTGTCGTGAAACACTCCTAACATAAGCAATTATAACATTCATGGATAGTTATTGCTCGTATTTAAAAAATGTACTACTTTGTTAGAGCTCGATAGAAAAGAGATATATGTAATTACATGACTTTTATACATGGCGGTGTAATAGTAATAAGTAAATAATAAAGAAATTATAAATTAAAAAATAAATTTATATACTCGTAGCTTTTATTTCACATGTTAACTAGAACTCAAACAACACTTAAAGGCCGGTATTTAGAAACAATATCGAGTTTTAATTCAAACTTCACAAGGGAATTTTACGGATTTATATTTATATTAAGTCCAACGTCACAATGTCAAAATTTTCATAGTATACTCCACACATTCTCTGAATACCGGCTAGTGTTGCGAATAGTTAGAAACCTGCGCTACATAAAATTAAGTTAGCTATCTTGCCTTCTTAGTATGGCCTAAAAAGGACTTTATGTGTTATAAAAAATTTATTCTTTTCCTCACGTAACATGTGAATTTATGGTGGTCCATTGAGTTGCGGGCCAAAACAGCTGCAAGGAAGTTAGGTGTCTTTTGTGTTAACTTAATTTATGTAAAGCGTAAGTCCGGTTGTGTATATCCAATTGGTTGTGTATATAATAGGCCGTAGAGTATATCTACAATATATGGGCTGTTGCTACAAAATGCCACATGGTGACACCAATATTGCGTTTAAAAACAAATCTTACCAGTTACGATCGCAGGTGATAGTAGCCAATCTTTCAGTGTTTTCTAAGATACATTTCTGGGAGTGTGTGCAGGAATTGCATGACATAATTCTACCCCCTCCGTTCCGTCATCAATGCACTAGACACTCGGCTAGTGTCTTCATCCCTGATTGGCACAATTTGTTTCGCCGTTCATAATGCATACAGCAAAACAGTGAAATAATTTGTCGACATCTCTCTTTCATCGGATAAGATTCCTTCCTTGATGACCGTGTCATCAAGGAAGAATAGAGCTAAGTCAGTGCGCTTTTATATCTTTGGCTGCATCACCACTTACCATCACGTGGTATAGTAGTAGGCTAATGTTTAATATTACTGGCTTGTAATATTAAACATTAACCAGGTGAAAATTAAGAAGTTAGGAAGATTTTTCGATAGAGATAAAAAAACAAAAACCAAGTACAATAAAATTAAGTGAAATTTACCGCGTAATGTTCTGTGTAAAAGCATAATACTGCTCAAGTATTATTATTCAATAAATAGTCATTTGTTTATCAGCAGCCCATCAAAGTTCATTTCTGGACTCTCCCATATTAGTTAAGAGTTTGTTACATAATACCAACGCTTTTCAGGTTAGATTCGCTAAAAGTTAAAATTACAGCCTTTATACGTCCCACTACTGGGCACAGGCCTCCTCTCATTTCTGAGAGTGTTTAGGCAAGGAAATGTCCCTCATGCTGCCCCAATGTGTGTTGGCGAATGTCTTGGAAATACCTATATTTTTCTTATTTCTCAGGCAGGCCCTTTTTACTGGAAATGAGGCATTCCATCTTGGTCCTCGCGGGTGACAACGCATCTGCATTTTGATTTGTAATAGAGGCTATGGGCCGCAGCAACCAATTACCATCAGGTGGACTGTGTGCTCGTTTGTCACCTTTATACTATAAAAAAATGCAGGTTTCCTCACGATGCACGATGATTTCCTTCACCGCCGAGTACGTGGTAAATCAGCACTTGAAATTGTTATTGGACCGAACCTGGGTAGCTCGCGTACTGTGAAATTGTACAGCGAGCGCTTAGCCCTTGAGCTATCACGACTCTTTAATATTCATCATGTGACGTGGATTAATATAAGGTCACCAAGGTATTATCAGAATGATAAAGTATTGTAGTCAGACGCACACTTTCTTACAAGTATGAGTGACAAACGAGCGCTGCAAACTGTCACTACTGAGGACAAATGTGAAATTTTTCATTACTACCAAACAGGTTATTCTGCTATTTTACGCTGGTTTTTTTATAGGAGAGGGGGAATACGAGCATGCGGTTCACCTGATGGTAAGTGACTACCGCCGCCCATGAACAACTGCAACACCAGGGGAACCAGGGGAATCGCAGATGCGTTGCCGGCCTTTTGAAGCTGTTTACGTTTGGCTCTTCTTCGATTGAACCGAACTATTCGTAGCGTAGGCAAAACATAACTGCGGGTTGGTTGTACCTCTTAGAAAGCTTATATACCAGTCTGAAAGAGGTGTGTTCCCTTGACGATGTTCTCCTGTTCGATTTCTATTACAGCGACAATTTTCGAATGTAATCCGCTATCTACTTAAATAACTCGAAATAGCCGTTGCTGATTGATCTGCATGTAAACTAAAAGGTAGATGAATATTTTATTAGTGTAATATAAAACTTCAAAGCGTGTCTCTTTCAGGATTCTCTGTACCACCACCCTGTCCACAAGATATCATTTATCGCACAAGACATGACTGACTCCAGGGCGTTTGGATATATATTTGGTTCTCCGGACACGGGTCATCGATTTTTCGGTATCAAGACAGATAAAGCCGCTAGTCAAGTAAGTGTAAAATTAACACATGAGTGCAAATCATATTCAGAGTAATTAAAATTACCTTAGAACATTTTAATTTTGTACACTGTCTCACGTCTGCCCGTCTCGTAAACCTCAATACTTGAAAAGAAAAGTGTACTACCAATAATGACATTATGGATCTGAGATGTCCTCCATTGCTGGCTGTATGAGAAAGCTAAATATTGCTAAAGGAGATATAGAGAGGGCTACGCTCAGAGTTTCTTTGCGTGATAGACTTCGTAATGAGGACATCCGCAGTAGAATCAGAGTAACCGACATAGCCCAATGGATCAGTAATTAGTTAGCTGAAGTGGCAATGGGCCGGCCTTTTAGTTTTAAAACTGTGGTAAGCAGTAAGCTTGTAATGGGTTGTAATGTTGATGATGATACCTGTTCAAAATTAATGATTTAACGAGTCTCCGTGACCATGCGTGCTGGGAAGCACCCGAAACGTCAAATACAAATATATATCTACACAAATAAATAAAATTGATGTGTCTGTTTGTAATGTTAAAATAACAGCTTTTTACTAAATGCCTATGAAAGTATATACGGTACTAATAACAAATAAACAATTTTTAAAATTTTTCTCTGTCTGTCTGTCTGCTTGTTCCGATTTTGAAGGGGTTTTCACTGGCAGATAGCTGATGTTATAAGGAGTAACTTAGGATACTTTTATTTTAGAAAAATAATTAGGGTTCAGTGCACACAAATTAAAACCCATGAAATCGTAGTATATTCCACGCGGGCGAAGTCGCGGGAAGAATTAAATGCGATAAAATCCGTAAAAGTAGTTTTATTCAATATTCAAAATTTAATAGGCGCTTTGTATTTATAACGCTTGCCGGCGTAATAATAGATTATGTCATCAGTGTTTTTTCCATTGGTAGAAAATTCCTTTAGACACTTAAGTCCGTCGTTTGTATCTTTTTTTTTCTAACCGAATGCAACAAAGATTTTAAATAGATAGATAAAATAAAATAAGATATCTAATAGTGTTTTCGAACAGAATGCGGAATTATTGTCTCGTATTTGCCAAGACCAAAGTGAACATACTAAGTTATTCGATGGGTAGCGTTTTGACGGGAATAATGATACTGTGATCTTCTGCCTAACTGGCAAGCAGTTTAGTTTTCTACCAACTTCAAAAAGGAGGAGGTACTCAATTTGACTATGTTTTTTATCCATCCGTACGTACCTTCAAGACTGCCGAGGCGTCGAAAACAGATGTCCTCTCTAACGTATACGCAAACTCCAGCCCGGGGCACAAAGGAGTGTTCTAATTTGTACCCCGGGTAGGAGAGATATGAAGTATCAGCCGGAGAGGACACCTGAGTCTCGGTTAAAAAGAGCAAGGTCGGCTTCGCCGTGTCTAGATGGTAATGGACAGCGTTAAGGTTGGAATGAAGTCCCCCTGATGTTGCGAAAATTCACAGCTAGCGTGACAGGGCTCATAACTTTTTTCTGGATGAACAGATTTCGATGATTCTTTTTTTTATTTGAAAGCTGGTGCTTCTGATGTGGTCCCATATAAATTGATGAAGGTCTGACCAATAGTTTTTGAGTTATTCTTAATAATTTACATTGAAGTCCGTTGCACAAAATTTTTAATTATTACAAACTCATGACAATTTGAATTTAAAAGAAGTAATTAATACACACGTTTAACGCGACTAGTCGAAGTCGAAGTAGAAATCAGTCGTAGTTTCCTAACATGTTTGAAAATATATTTAATATAAGACTTTTTAATGTCCTTAAGCAACCGTAACATTCCGTAAAAGTTAATACTTACGCTTGGGAGGCAAATTGGCGGTTGCAGTATCAGTCATCTCGCATCTTAGTAACTGCTCCTCGTCGCCGGACTGGATGTTACGTCTGGAATAAAGAAATCTCTTTTAACCTAACCTTCTAACCATCTTGTTATACCGTTATCTATCGTAAGCTATGAGATATTTCTGGGGTTTTCTTATAGTCGCCTCATATGACGCGCACAGGTTGAATTTACTTACTTACTTGACTTATTTTTAGCTACTACTCTGTGGAATTAGAAACGACATAATATACATTTGCAGGTCGTAATAGCAATGAGGGATCTGTTCCAAGTAGTTTTTGAGCTGAAGAAGAAAGAGGTGGAGATGGCCAAGGAGCAGCTCGAAGGCAAATCTGTTACTAACACTCTCGGCAGGCACAACAGTATAGCTAATGAAACTAAACCTAAGGTATGTTAACGGTCACATGCTTTATTTATCTATTTTCAGAAATGATATATGTAGTTCACCAGAAGTACGTAAGCTGTTACGTGACAAAAAAGAAATTACGATCACCAATTAACATTATTTAATCTGTGCCCCAGTGCCGAACCAACAACATTTTTAATTAAAAAATAATTGAAGAAATGCACATTTAACACATTATAATATGTATAGAATGATGAATGAATGAGGAGGCTCAGGCACTTTTGTTTTGATCTCTGACAATTTTGGCAATTTGTAGACTTGCTACCCAGAAGTTTTGAATGAGAATTAAAACTTATCGAGGTTACCCGATTTGTTTAATCTAGTCAGTCTTGATCACAGGCACAGTGTAGTCTAGGAGATATTTTATAAATACATCCTGTTCTTAGTAGAGAGTGCGCGGGATTTGTGTGAACCTTTGATCATAGAACAGTCAGACGTACTACGCATTCGAATCAAACGGTTTCCTTCGGCTTTCCTAATGCGTATAGAATGGGATTGAATAATTAGCCAGTGTCTGTCTTTGTATCTGACTTATCACGTTGGCTGACTTATTTGATACCCACGTTAAGTGTCTCCTAGGCAAGAGTGAGCCAGTGCGCTTTACAATCTAGGAACACTGCCTTAAAGTTATATTTTATTTATGTACTGTTTTTTTTAGGTGTGTTAGTTAATGGTTCTCTTTGCGGCCTTGTAAATGATTCAAATCAAAATACATTGAAAATGTAGGTTCATAGACAAGACACTTTATTTTTCTTTTCATGTTCCCTTCTTATTTGTACTTTTAACTTTTTGTCTGCTTATAATATTAAAAAGTTTAGATTGTTGCTAAATTTGATCATGAGTCCAATTTTAAGGCACGTTTCACCAATCGTTAAAGTCAAAGTTAAATGGAGTAGTATGCCAAGGAAACAAATAAGTATCGCGTCACTTTTAACAAAAAATTCAAAATTTAGTCTAGCCTCGTTACCGCAAACGTAATCGTGATATAGCTCAGCAGTAGGCACATATCTAGTCTCGGTAAATGCTCTAGACATTATTTCTTCAGCGTTGGATTTCTTGATGATATCATAGATTGCCTTGAAAAATTTGAGTATCTCGCATCGTTTGACTTACATTGACCGCTGGCAACGGATGTCCCCAATGTTAACACGCAAGCGCCAAGCGTTGTACGGTGACGTAAGCGAAATTTTCTTCTCCCAATGTAGTTTCACAGTACCGGCTGTATTGTGACACTCATTTAAAGGAATTTGTTTGTGCGGAACGGTGATATATCGCAATGTAATATTAAACATTGAGTTATTGATGCGTCAATCAATATCGTCTGAGTGCAGAATATGACATACTGATTTTCTTAATAAGACAGTGTCGCGTGGGTCGTGTATAGTGTGAACGATGTCTAGAAAGCGGTTGCTGTACTCTCCCAAGTTTTCATTTTTTAATAGGAGTAAGGTGAGATGACAACTTCTTTCAGTTTTATCAGCAATTGAATTTTATATATCTTTCACTAAAATACTATATCTTACAGTATCTTCATGCTGGTAAACTTTTAGGGGAAGTTGGTAGTTCTTAAAAATATTGTATTTACGTATTTAATGTTATTATTTAGCATTTATTTTTCAATTATATAATTATATCGTTTTAAATATATATATAGTTACAAGAAGTAGACCTAAGTGTTAATTATATCGATACTAGGTGGTACCCGGCGCATTGCTGCCGCAGAAGAAATAATTGTGGAATTATTGTTTTAAATTTGGAACAGTTATATTTTTTAATTAGGATAATTAGGAATGATAATATATTTTTTATAGTAAATAGGTGCAAACGAGCACACAGTCCACCTGATGGTATGTGGTTGCTGTGGCCCATAGACATCTACATCTATCCTCGTTTGCGAATCAAAATGCAGATGCGTTGTCACCCGTGAGGACTAAGATGGAATGCCTCATTTCCAGTAAAAAGGGTCTCAGGTTCTCTACACTCACCATACGAAACAGCAGCATTAAACTGCTATTGTACGCTGGTTTTCTGTGAGAGCGTGGTCCTTCCCCGGTCGAGCCGACGTATTCGTGCTACAACTAAACTATTAATATAGTTGAAGCATGGCTCTACCACGTATAAAAAATTCATTGAAATTGAACGATATTACTTACCCCGGTCATATGACTTTTAAATAAATTTGTTGGTACAATACGCGTGTCACCTACTGAAAGTTAATTGTACTGTCATATTACATGTAATTGTGTCGCACAAATGCAAGTAGCTCATACAGGGTTATTTTTCAAAGAGTAGCTAAATTTTAAACTTAAGTTCAAATATATTAATATACCGTTAATGCAGTTTTTGAAAATACGAGTAAATAAGGCTTCTACTTTTATTTGAAATTATCCCAAATTAAAAGTGATTTATGGGCAACAACGTTTCTGCTTACCAATCGACCCTTACAAATGTGTGCGTGCACAGTAAAATCAGTTAAAATAATGCATTACCACGCATTTTGAATTTAAAAGATAAAAAGGACAGAATGTTTGAGATTTTTTTAATTAATTTTTCTTCAACATTTGCCTATATTACTTATTCTGAACCTTCTCTGCAAATTTGGCCGGTTATTGAAAATAACCCTGTATAATAAATAGGTAGGCTCGATCGGGGTAGGACCACTGTCTCACAGAATATCAGCGTAAAATAGCAGCTTAATGCTGCTGAGTTTTGTATGATGAGTGTAGAGAACCGGAGACCCTTTTCACTAGAAACACGAAGCATTTCATCTCAATCCTCAGAAGTGACTACGCATCTGCATTTTGATTCTTAATTGAGGATCAATGTATCCACAGCATCCACTTACCATCAGGTGAACTGTGTGCTCATTTGACACCCTTATTCTATATTAAAATAAATTAATATGACATGATAAATAAGTTTGCTAATCAAAAGCGTTCATTTATTTGTACGTTAATAAATGCTAATAAACTCTATAATTACAGTTTAAAAACTAATGTTATTCCTTGGCTTGATATCTTATTTCCTTGTCGATTAAACCAATTAGTTTGCATTGCAAATGTATTGAATGCGTCGCATATGAAGACATCAAATTTTTGTTTGTTATTAATTGCACGATTGTGTGAAGTGATGCAGTTATAGGGTAAGAAGCAACAAAAACATTACCAGATATTTCCAAGCCTTAATAAAATTTTCTTCTGTACTAGATTAATCATCTTCATCGTCATTACCTGGATTGAACCCGTACTGTCAGCATACGCGCATAAGTAGCGTTATGTCGTTATATTACCAACGATATTATTATTATTATATTTATAGTTTATTTGGAAATGTTAAATGTTAAAGTTATTGGAAAAAATCTGATTAGTATATTGAAAGCACTTGAATTACGTAATTCAATCATCAACTGATTATTACAATAACCTACTACCTGAAATTTATTTATTTATTTGTTCTACATAATTTATTATTATTTTATCTATACAAATAAATAAAATTGAAGTGTCTGTTTGTAATGTCAAAATAACAGTTTTTTTTTACTTAATATTTATTGTTTGTTCCGGTTAATCTCCGAAACGGCTTGACGGGACTTTCACTGGCAAATAGCTAATGTTATAAAGAGTAACTTAGGCTACTTTCATTTTAGAAAAATAATTAGGGTTTCGCGCAAAAAAACCCATTAAATCCAATCGTAATATATTCCACGCGGGCGAAGTCGCGGGGGACAATCTGTTACAAATAAGTCCACTGCTGAACATAGGCCTCCCTCCCCCATAGATTACCTCATAGGGGGGATATTTGCCATAGTTGTCACACTTGGCAAGCGGGTTGGCAACCGCATTTTTTTTATTATTAGTTGTTATTAGGAATACGCTGCTGCCAATCGCCTGATTTGTTTCCCCTCTGTCGCCTCTTACGAAACACACGCGATAGTATTGAATAGTTGATATTCTTACACCACCAGTTCTATTAATGTGTTAACACTAAATGTTGTTTCACATTATTTAGAATTACACATAATGTAGTTACAGACTCACACACACACACATACATACACACGCGCGCATGTACACACGCGCGCATGTACGCACGCACGCAAGCAAGTCTACTTCTGAACATAGCTCTCTTACAAGGAATGCCAGAAAACTATATAGCCATAAAAGGCTTCGTCGGGCTGATGATGATGATGGTTCTGATGATGATGTTGATGAACATTATTTAAAGTAATTTTATTACAATATGAAATATTGTGAATCTTCCAGTTTAAACTTTAAATATAACATTAATGTAAAACGATGATAATATAAAACTGCCTCCAAAGCAACTTTAGATCAATAAAGCAGCACGTCTAATATAATTATCTAAAACTCATAGTCATACGACACAGACGATTGATATGAATAACTAACTTACACTAGAGTCTATCGTCGGTGGGTGAAACCACTGCAGTGACGGCGAAGGGATCCGAAAGTGGGGCGGAAGGGGGGGTTGCGGAACTCGTTGATCTTGAACAAGAGCTCTGCTCCTTGAGGAGGGGACTCACACAAGTGGAAGGACTGACGCCCTCCACGGATCCCTTTGGCGACTCGTTTTTGGCTCCTTCGCCGGTAAGTCAATACATTACTAAGATTACGAAAAATAATGTTTTATTTTATTGGCATTTAATAATCAATCACTACGTTAAGTGACATGATTGTCAGAATTCCACTTAGAGAAAGTTTCTAGATTCCATACAAATGTTGGTCAAAGTTTTACTCAAGCTATAAATTGCTGAATGAGCCGTGTTAGCTCAAATAGCTGAGGTAACTCACATAGTACGCGAGAAAATTGAGCTTGATTCCCGCTGATATTAATGAAATTGTTAATTGCAATTTTAGATGTAGACGTAACACGTGTTTTAAGGCAAATTAAAATGTCGTGAAGAAACCTAGAGAAATTAGTTATTTTGGATGAATTGTGAAGGAGGAACGCGGCGCGCTTTATGAACTTACTAGAAGTGAGAGCTTGAGAAAGAAGAAAGTTATTAATCACAGTAACGGGACGTATTTACGCTCTAACTTTTATTTACATTTTCCCTTAATGACAACCCTTCTTGCAAAATAGATAAATCAGTTACTCAACATTATTCGGAGTCGCCACTATGCGTATTTGACGCTAGAACATTTTTGTTTTCCTGTTTCCTTCCAAAAATAATTATACGATATTGTCTAAAATGCGATTCAAATAGGAGAATAGGACTGACCTAGTGGTCTAGGTCGTTCACGTTCCTATTCTTATTTAAATCGCATTTGTACATTTAGTGGGCACTGCTTTTATCTGTGTACTTATGTAACCGTAAATATCATGTCAAAAAATTACATAGGTGCGCATGAACAGATGGCCATACCTTACTTTTCTGATATAATTTGTAACAAAAATTGTATGACATGTCCAAATTGTTGTAAATTTACAACTTGCCGAATATCCGCTGGAAACTATCCGAGTTCTCAAGAAAATTTATTTATTACAGAAGGGCCTCCTCCCTCCACCGCCGGGCGCGGCGAGTCGTGGCCGCAGTACTCCAGCCAGGACAACATTCAGTCCAAACAAGCCCTCCGCGTTGTCTTTCGACTTGAGTGCAGTCGCCGGTGATTTCGAACCCAAACCATCTCCATTACCGCTAGTCGAAAACCTACCTGACCCACCTGTGAGTATTCTTATTCTCATGTTAACTGTATACTGCACTAGTATTTTTAAGATGTTATTTGGTTATGGAATAAATAAATACATTACAGGGTTGATATTTAATTTTTTTTTTTTTACAAATAGACATCCCTGACGACGAATTCAATTTCATTTAACTGCAGTCATTTTCTTTGAAATTTTGACACTGAATTTTAACATAAATATGCCTTTAAAAAACTACCAACTGATATCCAATATTTCATGTTACTGTAAATGTATCAATCTGGGAGTTTTACTAATTTCTTTGTATCTATTTATTCCTATGAAACTAAAGATATATTCGATCTGACTGCATGGATATTAGAATATAGGATGAGTTGTCGAAATGTCCGTCCGATGCTTACTATGGCAGTGCACTGTTATGCTGTGGATTGAGTCAAAACTTGGAAGGCCAAATTGTCCGTCTTATTATTTTATTTTTAATTTCACCTTCGATTGGAGTCCTCTGTGCTTTCTGTAGTGATTTTGAATTACTGTTTTGTGCTACTTGTTATATGTAAATAATATAAAAAATCTACACACATGTCCTTTCGCCTTTCGCTTATGTCCACAAAGCATGGTCCGTCACCCCCCCAATTGCTGAGACCCGGCGAGATTAGAATGTTGTGCGACCTACCCGTTGTTTCTTCCTTCTGTGTTGTAGAACAGCACAAGGACCGTCGAGGATTGTCATGAGAATACCTGTGTTACAGGTGACCCAGCCCGCAACGTCCACGACTTCGTCGATCACTTACGACGTATTCACCGAACTAGACCCTCTCGGCACCGGCCGGAGTAAACCTTACGTTGACAAAAAACTCTTCTTTCAGGAGCTCAAAAATCCGCCAAAGAAAGTACTCAAAGACCTCGTACCGAGCACGCATACGCTCCTATCCGATATAGTGCCGGTGACCACCGAGGCCAAGAGCGACAGTTACGGCCCGACGACCACGATGACGTCACTGACGCGGCACTCTGGCGGCTCGGTGGCCGTCGCAAAGTCGTCCCAACCACCAATGTATACAGGGGGCTTTTTCAATTCAGACCCTTTCGCGGAGACCGATCCGTTCGATAACACAGATCCGTTCTCGGACACATTCAAAGAAGATCCGTTCACGGGCATGTCCGAGTTCCCGAAGCCTGGTCTATTGCGAATGGACGATACGAAGCCGAAATTGAGTAAAGGACTTACTTTGGATAAACCTGAGATCAGTCTCGATAGTGGAAAAAACGCCTTCAACGGACCACTTCAAGTTACTCTACCGCCGGAACCAGCACCGAAATCGCCTAGAATGCAGAGACAGGTATATTAAATACGTTCTTATTATAGTTTATAACATCATCATCGTCATTATCATCATTCCCGCTTATTATAAATACACCCCTAGGCCTAGACTATGTACAACAAAGCTTGGTCCTGAGCCATCCATACAGCAACTACCTGCACATTGAATGAAAATGAAATACGGTTAATATTATAACTTAGCAACACTATTCTTTGGTATAATAAAATATAATGTGCTATCTCATCTGTTCCTAAATGAGTATAGTCAAGACATATATTCAAAAATCACTAGTACCTCGATGTAATTTCTCAATCATACCATGTCATACGCGGAAGTTTCAGTTTTTTAAAATCAGGGCGTACATTTAAAGAGCCATATAAAAATTACATAAAGTTTGCTCAAAAGGATACAGGTCGTAGGCGTAGCTACTAAAATTATTACTGACACTTGGTACTGACCTTGGTGGAAACTGCCAACGCATACCAGACTGGCCACCACATTTTGAGCGAAATGCTATGCTCTATTTATTGATTATAACTTATTTTATTATTTATTAACTTATATGATTTTGCTAAGCCGAACGTCCATTTTTATTTTATACTACCACCTCACCCTGGCTTCGCCTGGGTAGGATTTTTAGATTTAAAATAATTTTGATTATTTGTCTTTGGACAATTTATTTTATCAATCCTTATTTTTGCAAAAAAAAATTTTAACCTTTTCACATAAAATATAGCTTAGATTCAGTGGCGAAGCTAGGGCTCCAAACTAGGGCAAGCACAAGATATGGTTTTGTTGTTTTTAGCAGTTTTATAAAAATATGCCAATCATGATCTGTCTCCACTCTTCAGTTTCATATTCAGTGCTGTCGAGGACGTGTTTAACAAAGCACACAGAAGGCATACTACTGCTAGATAAGATTGTATGACATATCAGCAGTTGCATACCTTCGGTGGTTTTGAAAAAAGCCGTTTGAGTTTGCTTGAGCGAAAGAGTAAGATATTTAAATACAATACATGTACAAAATTAAAAAAAAAAATTATTTATATTCAAAATCGAATCGTCTCTCTTTTTTTAAGAAAAGATTTGATTACGTCTGCGTAAAATGTTGATGAACGTTTTAATTGTACCAATAACTGTTTATGTGAATATGAGCCGTTTTTTCTGAACAAAGTTTAAAGATTTTTACCTTTCCCTTGCCGATTAGCACTTTAACACACTTCAATTCATCACAAGGATCACTATTATCCTCCATTTTCACGAAATACGAAGTGAAGTTGCAAACGTAATAACGTATGGCTCGCGCGCCCCCGCGCTCGACTAACTTCATAACTAAAGTCAGGCTTATCGCTCCATACTAATTGCTATATAAACAATTGTAGTTATATTTCATTATAGAACATTTTTGCCACAGGTTAGAAAGGGAGAGCGATCGTCTTCTCGAAAAAAAAGCCCACGCGTGCAAGAGAGACGACTAATCTTTCAACTCAACTCCTTTTTTATGACAGCAGTACGGCGCAGTTTTGCCGCGGCGATTAATTTTGATAGTCCATTGCGTGGAGGAGCGCGCGAGAAATTTGAAATAATTTGAAACAGTTTACGAGTTATTTTATTAGTTGATATTATTGATTAAGCAGTTTGATAGGATAAGCCCGACTTCTCGGCTTCTATGGAGGCTTCGCTACCGCCTAGATTACTAAGTTCGTGAAGTTTAATTAGCTCGGCTCAACTCAGCTCAGCTCCATATAAGGCAGTTATTTCGATACTATAGACAACACTTTTTCTTATCTTGCCATGAAAGAAACAATATTTTATTTTCAATGACGCTTCATTTTAATAGACGTCATTTATTTGTATTTGTTAATCAATAATATAATACGTTTATCAATAATAATATACTACTAAAGAAACTTCGTAGCAACCGAGTGTTCCATGACATATACGTATGTTTTATTAATTATAGATCGTTTTTTTTTTATAAATCGTAGTATTTATGCCATCTAATTGTACACTGTGGCGTACTTCGGCAGTAAATGATTTTTTCCTTTTTGTCTTTATACAATTTTACCAGGATTACTCGATACAGTAATAAAACTAATTTTACGAATTTTATCGCGGGTAATTTAAGTTTTTTTAAATTTCCGACAGGGAATCTACTTACTTGTTTTTTGAAATACTACTGAATTAATTTAAAATTAATTAAAATTGGCTTGTAGTTGATATAATTTGTTCTCGAGATATACAAAACGAAAAGTTTTCACTAACGTTCGACCATACAAATGTATGAACGAACACGCATAGACATATTTTAAAGTACACCTAGACGTTAGGGACGGGACGATATAACAAGTGATATATAAAAATTTGGACTTTCGAAAATTGGACCTATTGCCCACAGCTTCCAAATAAAAGTTATAACATACCCCTCGTTCTCTGATATCTAGAGATATACATAACACACTATAACAAGATTTAAATTCATATACAGATGAAATGATTTTTTCCTTTTTGTCTTTATACAATTTTACCAGGATTACTCGATACAGTAATAAAACTAATTTTACGAATTTTATCGCGGGTAATTTAAGTTTTTTTAAATTTCCGACAGGGAATCTACTTACTTGTTTTTTGAAATACTACTGAATTAATTTAAAATTAATTAAAATTGGCTTGTAGTCGATATAATTTGTTCTCGAGATATACAAAACGAAAAGTTTTCACTAACGTTCGACCATACAAATGTATGAACGAACACGCATAGACATATTTTAAAGTACACCTAGACGTTAGGGACGGGACGATATAACAAGTGATATATAAAAATTTGGACTTTCGAAAATTGGACCTATTGCCCACAGCTTCCAAATAAAAGTTATAACATACCCCTCGTTCTCTGATATCTAGAGATATACATAACACACTATAACAAGATTTAAATTCATATACAGATGACGGATACGAGCACAATACGGCAGCGTCCGCAGCCTAGTTCAAAGTTGAATGTGGACAGAATTTCTCCACCCCCCTTGCCGCCGAAGAAATTTGGAGAGATTTACTTATCACGTCCCTCATCTCGCCCTACATATGAGCATGAGAGCGAGGAAAATTCGGAATCCGGCCCTCCTCTACCGCGGCCTGCAAGGAAAAGAGAACCTTTGGTACGTGGTATAAGGTTTTTTTTTCACTTGTTAAATTGTGGACGAACCGAGAACTGTTTGCAGAATACCAAGTCGACGACTTTGCAGCCATTATTCGCAAAAAAAACCACATCGCTGATATTTAGAGCGCGAGGCAGTCCCAATAGCATTCTGCAAACCCTGGCAGATAGGTATACTTCTCCGCTTTGGGCCTGCTTTGTGAGGAGGGTTATTTTAAAACACAGTTATTTAAATTAAATCCAAATTGACCTTATCTGATTTTATTTTGATTGTATTTAATCTAATTTAATTAAGACATTATTTGATTTCGATTGATTTTTATTTGATTTTTTGTTTCATTGTATTTTATTTTGACATTCCTATTATTCGATTATTATTTTATTTTATTTTTGATTTAATTGTAATTTAATTTTGGGTATAGGTTTGATTTTAGTTTTGATTTAATTTAATTAAATTTATTTAATGTTCTCAATTACTAACCTAATATAAGTCATACTAACAACTTATGGATCTTTGATATCTGAAATAAAGAATTATTATTATTATTATTATTATAGAACGCATTCATGTTCGAAAACCGGCTCGCCTCCCTCGGCACGAAATCTCGGTGGGAATGGTATCATAACCTATTTTTACATACGGATTTGAACAAAATTAGGTTTTGTTTCTTTGTTAAAATGACGAACCAAATGACAGTTTTTCTGACGTTAAGTGGGTACTGCAGCCAATCAACACTCATCTAGAGGCATTTCATCTTAGTCTTCAGGGGTGACAACGCATCTGCATTTTGATTCTTAATCGAGGATAAATGTAGATGTTAATAGGCTACAGCATCCACTTATCATCAGGTGGATTGAGTGCTTGTTTGTTTAGTTTATAAAGTTGTTTGACGGGGTGTCGTGGTGGCGGGTGCAGGCGGAACGCAGCGTCAAGCCGCGGCAGTCGTCGGGCGCTGTGAGCGGCAGCAGCAGCGGGGACGAGTACCTGACGCCGGCGCCGCCGCCGCTGCCCGCCGCGCGCCGCTTCGACATCACGCTCAGCCAGCTGCTCACCTGCACCATGGACGAGCTGGCCGCCAGGTACCGCCCACCCCACCCCGCGCCGCTTCGACATCACGCTCAGCCAGCTGCTCACCTGCACCATGGACGAGCTGGCCGCCAGGTACCGCCCACCCCAGCCCGCGCCGCTTCGACATCACGCTCAGCCAGCTGCTCACCTGCACCATGGACGAGCTGGCCGCCAGGTACCGCCCACCCCACCCCGCGCCGCTTCGACATCACGCTCAGCCAGCTGCTCACCTGCACCATGGACGAGCTGGCCGCCAGGTACCGCCCACCCCAGCCCGCGCCGCTTCGACATCACGCTCAGCCAGCTGCTCACCTGCACCATGGACGAGCTGGCCGCCAGGTACCGCCCACCCCAGCCCGCGCCGCTTCGACATCACGCTCAGCCAGCTGCTCACCTGCACCATGGACGAGCTGGCCGCCAGGTACCGCCCACCCCAGCCCGCGCCGCTTCGACATCACGCTCAGCCAGCTGCTCACCTGCACCATGGACGAGCTGGCCGCCAGGTACCGCCCACCCCAGCCCGCGCCGCTTCGACATCACGCTCAGCCAGCTGCTCACCTGCACCATGGACGAGCTGGCCGCCAGGTACCGCCCACCCCAGCCCGCGCCGCTTCGACATCACGCTCAGCCAGCTGCTCACCTGCACCATGGACGAGCTGGCCTCCAGAACAATACCACATAAAGTCCGCGCGTTCTATATTGGCCTGTCTAAAGTTGGCTTTCCAAGACATTCGCGCACTGACGCTAAACGATAGAGATGTGCCACTTCATATTCACTCCAAAAATTGCTTAGGGAAACAGTTTAACAAAACAATTTATTATTATTATTAATAAATATCTTTATGTATTTCAAAAAAAAATTAGACCTGTGGTAGTTCAGAGGCCAAGCGCTCGCTGTAAATTTCATAGTACACGAGCAACCCAGGTTCGATCCCCGCCGGCACCAAACAAATTGTTAATAGCAATTTTAACTGCTGATGTACTACGTGCTCGGCGGTCAAGGAAAACATCGTAAAGAGACCTGCATGTCTGAAAAATAAGAAAAAAAATGTTTCGAATCCGTGAAATTCGCCAACACGCATTGGTACAGCGCGGCGGATATTTCCTTGCCCTAAATCCAAGGAAAAATTTGGCGCTTTTAGTATCGAATGTCGCACCTTTGACATTGCTGCAGTCTGGGTATATTAACATCTGTCATGAACGAGATAGTATTTTGCCATCATGTGACACCTAAGAGACGAAATGTAGAAATGGATTCCTTTGAGCAGCCATTAAAATTTTTATTAAAAATCAACTTCCAACAAAGTCTGCAAAGCATCAATTACTGTTTTTAGTTAAAAACTTGCTGAGTATAGCACTTCTTATAATATTACAATGACAAACGAGCTGACAGTATACCTAGTGGTAAATAGTTAGTTCAGCACTGGGATACCTACAACTAACTTCAAACAACGATGGTCAGAGACGCGTTATCACTTCAGGAGGACTAAGGCCGGTTTTATATTTGTCTGACGTGTTGTGCCGTGATACCCAGCTTTCACATCTATAAGTTGTGTTCTGACGCCCTCTGACGATATTTTGAATCAATACAGTCTTAGCTTTCGTAGAGTTCATACGTTCCCAATGTTTTTCCATGAATCATCCGACTCTGATTCAGATTATGAAGAACATATTAAATTTTTGGTGCTGGCAACATCTAAACAAAAATCCTATCAGGTCATCCATACTTTAAATTAAAAAAAGTATCTATATTTTATATCGAGACAAAGATACATGCGGTTCTGACGCGCCACAACACAACACTGGCGCGTACACACTTGTCTGATCTGATGTGTGTTCAGGCGGCCGCTCCCCCACCTTCACCAATCTGATGCGTCGCATCAGAAGCCATCACAACACATCAGGACACACAAATATAAATCTCACCATACTAAATGTATGAAACCGATACTGTTCTGATGCATCACAACACAACACGTGAGACAAAGGCTTAAGATATATTGCCTTACACCATGTAAATTATACAGACGTTCACACCGGAACACATCAGTGGGGCCAATGCAGTTCGGAAAAGGCAAGAGGGTAGTACCAATTGATATAATAAACTAACATTTATCAATATTTGTACAAAAAAAATTGTGTAATAAGTATGAATTTAAAATTTGCTCGCCTGGATCAGTTAGAATGTAACGGTACTTATACTATGCAAATAAATATTTATGAATTACCACCCAGCCCAGAAGGGTGGTAACAAAGTGATCTACTATCCCAAAAAATACTCGGAAACGAATCTTTTTTTTTAATCTATTACGTTTATTTATTTTTGTAGAATAAGGATGAGAAACGAGCACACAGTCCATCTCATGGTAAGTGGATGCTATGACCCATAGACATATATACGTATTCTCAATTGCAGACCAAAATGCAGATTCCAGTAAAAAGGGTCTCCGGTTCTTTACACTCATACAAATATTTTCTGTAATATATTCTATAAATATAACTAACACTTAAAAAAAATTACAATATTACAGATTGCGGGTACCTGCAACAACGCTGTCGTCCATGACCTTACCACAACTAACGGAATACCTCAGATCATATTTAGCCGCAGACAATGACAGATCAGTAAGTATGTTATACAAACACTAATTTTAAGTACTAGCATCGCGTAATTGGCGGTGAAAGAAAATGTCGGCGAGGAAACGTACATGTGTGAGTAATAAAATATTTCGACTCTAATGTGGTAGAGCCACTATAGCTCACTACTATATATACTACAATCTACAGTTGCAGTACGGCTGGTTCGGCTCGACTGGAAAAGGACCACGCTCTCATAGAATACCAGTGTGAAATAGCAGCTTAATGCTACTCTGTTTTGTATGGTGAGTAGAGAACCTGAGACACTTCTAATTGGTGGTCCTCAGAGATGATACGCATCTACGTTTTGATTTTTAATCGAGGATAGATCTAGGTGTCTATGGACCACAGCATATACTTTTCATCAAGTAGTATGTGTTCGTGACACACAGCACCGATTGTAGTACATCACTATTTACATGGTACAACCCTATTGTAACCTTATATAAAGCTGTCAACTCGACATTTCGCTCTCTTACATTGGCGAGCCGTGTGCAGTATAGACGCAATTATACAGAATTTGTACAGTTTATAATCTATATAATAAAATATAAAATAAAACAATTAAATTAGTTGTTTTAACGTAATACCACCACAACTATTAGGGATCTACCCTAACATTGGTGCCGAAACTCGGGAATAAGCACCAAGACAATAGGGATTGATCCTAACAGTATGCTCGTTTGCCACCCTTAATTTATAAAAAAAAACAATGTGAAGTTTAACACGCACTGGAGCAGCGCGGTCGACTATTTGTTTCATAACTCTTTCAGAGATGTGAAGAAGCTTTTGTCCTATTAAAGACAGTTGTAAGGTAGATATATTTAATTTACTTTTATTTATTTTCAGCATATTCACGTAGATCCTTCTGTGCGAGCAGAAAAAGAAAAAATAGTATCAATAGTTCCCCCGCCTTCGACGACGCCGAAAGATAAACCAGTCTTGTCTCTAACATCAATAGCAGCAGAGTTCAAACCGCAATTTGAAGACAATTTCGCGCCGCCTGAAACAACTGAAGCATTTGTTGCTAATTTTGACGACTTCGAAAAGAAGGCAAATTCAACGTATGACAGATATGCAGTATTCAGAGAAATACAGGCGCAAGAGCTTAACGTAATATCTATTCTAGACCCTATTGACAGCGAAAACAAACTTGAATCCGATGTTAAAGAAGAAACGACCGGTATTGACGACTTACTACAAACAGAAAAAGAATCAGACGAGAAAAAAGAGCCTACACGAAGTCCTTTAAAAACATTGGATGAATTAACTTTAGATTCATTTAACATGTTTAGAAACTCCGTTAGTCCAAAACCTTCGATCGACGCTAAAATAGAAGACATAAAGACTGTTATGAAGAATTTACAAATGAATGAGAAAACAAGACGAAGTGTATCGCCTCGTGACAACGGTGTTACAGAAGCAAAGCAGGAAGACGCAAGTGATAAGTACGCAGCGTTACGTGAAATAACTATAACTGAACCACCACCAGATGAGTTTGAATCCATACCTCCAGAAATACCAAAAGAAAGAAAGAGGTCAGATGAAAGATCTGACGGTTTTGACAATTCTGACTTTTTCGATTGCATTGACAATAGCTCACTCTCTTTCACGCACGTGGAAGACGCATTTAGGAAGAGTCCAGTAGTCAAAGAAAAGGATGAACAAAAGAAAATAGAAGAGAAAAAGGAATCTCCAATGGAAACAATTCCAGTTAGAGAAATACAAGTTCCCGCGCGTCTTTCTACGGGATCCATCAGTGACGTTATTAGTGGATCTTCTCCAGACACGAAAGGTATATTTATATCATTTCAGCTTAATATAATATAAAAAAACCAAAAAGAATTGAAAAATAAATAACATCTAAACTGTATTACTAGGATCTATATTTATCTATTATAATCGAAATCTAAAGTGGACATGTGGGTGTAATCATGATTTTATACGCGGACAGCGAACGTGTTAATAGTATAGTTGTAGCACGAATTGATTGGGTCGACCGGGGAAAGACCACGCTCTCATAGAATACCAACGTAAAATAGCAGCTTAATGCTGCTGTGTTTCGTATGGTGAGTGTAGATAACCGGAGACCCTTTTTACTGGAAAAAAGGCATTCTATCTTAGTCCTCACGGCTGACAACGCATTTGTATTTTAATTTGCAAACGAAAATAGATGTAGATGTTTATGGGCCACAGTAAACTTTTAGAAAAAGAAGTTTCATTTTATTTGGCTCATTATTTTAGTAATGGTGGCTATTTGTATTTGCGTATTTGCTGTATTTGACAAATAACTTTCATGTGTGGAGAGTATATTTGCCATACTTATTGCCGTATTTGCCTATTTGGCAAATATATCCAATAACAAATACGGATTACCGATCGTCTGTCGGTTTTTCAAAGCTCATCAAAGGTGACAAATAGGCAAATAAGCAATTATACTGACCACACATGGTAGGGCTCATAAGCGCGCGCACTGTCAACCAGGACAGACCTGTTTATAACCTCTTTATATGTGATTATTTAGGTACCTACGGAAAATGAATTGGGACAAAGAAACCGTCGTCTTGCTCTTGGTCGTTTTTTCATCACTTTGTATTTTTTACTCATAACATATAATAGTAACATGCGTTCAAATAATAAAATCCAGCAACGTCCATTTTGTAGGTACAACTACTTGCTGCTAGCAAACATGTTTAATTTTTTGGTATTTGTCTGCATGTGTAGACGGTTGTGTCGCTTATTTGTCTGTACGTCGAATTTTTTGTCAAATACGGCAACATGCAATCACAAATACAAATAGCCATGTGCCACCATAAGATTTGAGCATGTGTTGAAATAGTTGTATGACCGACAGAGAAGTGCGGGCGCGGCGCGGCGGGCGCGGGTGCGGGTGCGGGCGCGGGCCCGGGCGCGGGGGCGGGCGGGCGCGCGGGGCGCTGGGCCGTGCTGCGCGGCGCGGCGTCGGCCGGCTCGTCCGACTCGCGCGACTCCGAGCCGCACGCGCGCCCGCGCCGCCGCGCGCACCACGCCGCGCACCACTCCGACCATCCGCACGCGCGCTCTCACATCGGTTAAACATTCATCCTTTATATATTATTTAATCTTTTATTCAATACCCTCGTACCGTTGTACTTTAGCCAGTGTCAAGTAATAAGAAATAATCTGTAACACCCTATCTAGCCTTCAAGGGCTGAATTTTCAAAAATCTTTTCTTAAGGTGGATGCTCCGATAGCCCGCCCATATATTTGAGTCTGGACATATTATACGCCAAACACAGACACTATATGTTTAAAACTAATTATATTATCACGTTTCTACACTGAAATGTGCACACGGTTGACCTTTTTAGAAAAGAAGTTACAGTATTTAAAAAAAAGCAATTGTGAAATCTAGGAAAGTTTTAACACTTCTTTTAGCAGTGTGAATGACTTTTGACAACTTTGACAAGCAAAAGCGCCAAAAGCATAGTTTAGACATTGGCACGCTGGATAGCGTGAAGACGATTTTATAATTCTTATAAATCAATATCTTATATACAAAATTGATTTACTTCCTTTCCTACAGTTCATTAAAAAAAAACAATAAAATAACATAAAACTGACGACCATGGACGGCAATGTAAACCATTTTATTTCTGTTGTGTGACAACATAAATACCATTATTCGTAGGTAGGTATTATGCAACTATGCCGTCCTTCCTAACCTTGGCCCACATACACTACGTTGAAAGAAGAAAAAGCGTTGCCAACTTCATTCGCTTCTTTGCTTGTAATAAAATACATTCTAAAGTAATTCTCGATTGTCACACGATAGGATTTACGCGCGGAATTTCTTGCGTGTTATATATTTTGTATGGTTTTCATTGATTCAATTTGCAATATTTGTAGTATGTATTTGATTCCAATGTAATAAAACATATTGTAATTTATTGTAGGTATAGTAATTAATTATTCAAATTCAAAATACGCAAACGTGTCGGTGTTGAGTACAAAACTACAAAGTCAGTGTTTTATATTTTAATTTGTTTAAATATTTTTTGGTCAACACTAAATAAAATTATAAATCGAGATAAGCTACCAAAAATAGTCACAAAATTCATTTTGCAAACATTTGCAAAATATAGTTTTATTTATTTATTTAATCCAAAAACTCTCGTGGCTTACAGAAAATCCAATTACACAAGGTTAAATTTTACATGCAAAAATTATTATATAAAATTATAATATGCTCTTAATTAAATTATATATATATATATATATATATATATATATATATATATATATATATATATATATATATATATATATATCTCATCTAGATTTGATCAAGATCTGACCAGTAGTTTTGGAGTTATCCTTAATAATGCGTATTAATTTTGAAGTCGGTTGTACAACATTTTTATTTTCATTAGTTGTCTCTCTTCCTCTCTTTTTAAAAAATGTTACCTCCATCCTAGGATTTTCTCCCGTATCGCAGGGACAGTTTACATACATAGAACAGATCCAGAACAATTATTTGGAGGCCACACAAAAACTTGTTCTGTCCGGGATCCGAACCGCGGCCCTTAGAGCTGCAACTGATTACAAAATCACTGCGCCACGGAGCCGTCACTTGTCTGTTTCAAATTTTTTGCTATTTACAAACATGCGAGACGCGACTTCATTATTAATGAAAGAGTGTCAATGAGAAGTTCTGTTACTTTCAATCTCTTTCTATTATCGACCAAAAGTTAAATTACAGCCAGTACATGCTGATCTTGCATTAGTAGGCAGTCACTAGTACTGGGAGGTCTACTTACACTGAACATTATTTTAAGCTCATTGGCATTATAACCGAAAAAATCGAAAACTGTGAAGCTGTAGTCGGGTTATTAATCAAATATTAAATCTGTAACTATGGCGTCAGTAATTAAGTACCTAATTATCTAAATCTACCTATAATTTTTTTTATAGGATAAGGGTGACAAACGAGCACACAGACCACCTGATGGTAAGTGGCTGCTGCGGCCCATAGTCATCTACATCTATCCTCCATTACAATTCAAAATGTAGATGCGTTGTCACCCGTGAGGACTAAGATGGAATGCCTCATTTCCAGTAAAAAGGGCCTCCGGCCACCTGCACTCACCAAGCGAAGCGCAGAGGTGAACCTCTACTTCACGCTGGTTTTCTGTGAGGTCGTGGTACCACCCCGGTTCGAGCCAGCCCATCCGTGCGACAGCAAAAGCTGCCGCGTGGCTCTACCACTGTTAAAAATAAAATATTATCTTTCGGTATCCTTAGGAACAATAATGAATGAAAAGTCGACATTCCTATTGTTATTTAAGCATCCGTATGCTGTACAATACCTTTTAGCTTTTTGAGAGGCCATACTTGGACAAAAACTCAAAAATAAATATCAAAAGTGCCTAAATACTTATTAGAGAAAAATAATTTTAATGTTAACCTAAAGCCGCGTATTGATTACGCGCTCCTGGCACGCGCGCCATGAATCACCACGCCGACCAGTGCGTCCGCGGAACGTGCTCCAAATGTTCCAAGTGTACCAACTAAGCGCGCCTGGCACGCGCGGCAGCCGTTCCAGTGTTTGACCGTTCAATGGATGGATGTCAGTCGTGTACGAGCAGCTGTCTCTTTCATAGTTCCATGCATCTTCTCTGAGCGCTATTATGATAAAAACGACTTTTGCTTTTGCACAGTAGTTCTTTTGAACCATATAATTTTATCAATTTACGGCAACTCTGGTTATCCATAGCTCGGAACGCAACGAACACACGAATGATGAAAACAACCGTCCCAACTGGCACCTGCGTCTAAACTTAACTACTTTGATGCGCGGTAAAAACCGACGCGAGATGGAGCGGTCCGCTCAACGTTTGAGCATTCCAACGAACAATTCCAAAGCTGTATCCATTTCGCGCAGCTGAAGCGAGCGCCAATATTCGACCTCTTGGAGCGCATACTCGATACGCGGCTTAAAGCGCGCGTCAGTACGAGTGCGCGCGTGACAACCTCACAGAAATTACGTTATTTGTTTCAGTTCAAACGTCATCGTCTTCACGTGATGTGTCGCCGTGGGACGAAGAGCCGCCTCCAGTGGCACGATTGCAGCGGCCTACTTCTCGGCACCGAGAGAGAGACTCAAGGTATAATACAATGGACTTTTAGACGGAAAATGGAACACTTGTAGTGCGTATTCGATATAAATATGTTTATACAAAATAGTAGATAGTATACAGATTAAAAATTATTATATAAATTATGTTCCTCTTAAAATATCCAGACCGGAAGAGGACTTGCGTTAAAGCTCGAGGCGTCTGGTACTATCTACAATCTGTGTCAAGCGTGGTGATTATGAATTCCCTACCCATAGTACCAATAATCTCCCTACTACACAGTAAGAATAATAAGGTATTTTGCACCATGTAAAAAAAACAAGAAGTACATATTTATGATAGGTTTTGTTAAAAGTAAACTAGAAATGTTGATTTCTATTCATAAATGCATTATAAATTTTATTATAAAATTTTAAAAATATTTTTGAAGTGAAAATTCTTTAGTATCGTTGTGATTTGAAACGCGATGAAATAAAAAACCGACACTAGAAAGAGCCAAGCATACATCTATATGATTTAACCTGCGAGAGAATGAGGTAGAATCTATACTAATATATTAAAGCGGAAGAAGTTTTTGTTTGTTTAAACAATCTAATCTTTGGAACTAGCTTTTTTTTATATTCTACTACTAAGCCAGCGCTTAACTACAATCACACCTGGTGGTAAGTGATGATTGATGTAGCCTAAACTCGTGAAGAACAAAAGCCTACTCACTCTTGCGTTGAAGACACCCACACTGTAATCGGATGGAAAGACAGACAGATGCTGGCAACTTATTCCACTCTTTTGCTGTACGCATGATGAACGATGTAGCGAACCGATTGGTTCGAATGTGTGGTAGGTCAACAATGAAAGAGGGAAGGAATTAATTAAGCAATTCCTGCGCACACTCTCCGAAATGCATCCTGTAGAAAACCGATGAACCGGCCGAAGTTTAGATTTGAGGATATCTCAAACTCTAACAATTGAAACTTCGGTATATTCCAGGATACATTTCGGAAAGGAGCCAAGGCGAGCTGGCTCCTTTTTGCACTGAAGAAACACGCTTGTATTTTGGAGGCGTTGAATTTCACAAGATTGGCATCGTCGGTCCATTCGGAGACTGCCTGTAGTGTGAGATTTACACGCTCTACCATAGCTTCTCTTTCGGACTGAATTTGACCCCGACTGGTCGAAGTACTTGGTTAGTATTTCTCCACATCTGTGCTATCGTCTGCATACCCATAGATACCGGACATAAGCAGATTATTAATATACAACGAATTGCGGATAAAACGAACCCCCGAGGAACACCGGCGTTAAACCCATATTGCCGGTCACTAAGGAGGTCATTCAACAGAATGACCTCCTTAGTGGCCTATATTGAATGCCCGCTTAATGGCATGCCTAGAACACTAGGCATGCCATTAAGCGGGCATTCAATATACGCTCCATAATCTTGCAGAGTATGGAGGTAATTATGCATTCAGGCACAACCCACCAATGATAAAGATAAATATCGTATAACTTTGCAAAATCCTTTTTTTTTTTATTTTTTTTTTTTTATAGAATAAGGGTGACAAACGAGCACACAGTCCACCTGATGGTAAGTGGTTGCTGCGGCCCATAGACATCTACATCTATCCTCTATTACAAATTAAAATGTAGATGCGTTGTCACCCGTGAGGACTAAGATGGAATGCCTCATTTCCAGTAAAAAGGGCCTCCGGCCACCTGCACTCACCAAGCGAAACGCAGAGGTAAACCTCTACTTCACGCTGGTTTTCTGTGAGGTCGTGGTACCACCCCGGTTCGAGCCGGCCCATCCGTGCGATAGCAAACGCTGCCGCGTGGCTCTACCACTGTTATTATTATTTACTAAAGCAGTGACGTCACGAGCTGAACGGCATGGCGGCTAGCATTTTCGTGCGATAAATTAAAAGTAATTTTTATGGCACTTTTCGGTTTAAAACATATTTATAAAAATTATAGTGGTTTATTATCACTCTAGGATTTATTAAAGCAATATTTGAAAATGGGTACATACATATAATACCCTATTGTTATACACAGTTGGCACAGATTGCTAACCACAGTACCTGACGTCTCGCACCTTAAAGGGGCCTTTCCTGATCCGTCTATCGTCTAGGCGAGCATGGTTGAAAAGCTTGTGGTTTCATTCAGCGCAATGTTAGAAAAAAAGTCAAAGCGAAAAGAGAGAGAGATAGCACCTGAGCGCTCGGATGGCATTTGGTAACTTTCGCCGCTCAGTCGCGGGCGATCGGCTACATTTACTAGGTACCATATTATTTTATTATACTACTCTTTGTCTAGTATGAACGTAGCGCTTGGCCTCGGAGACGTGTGTTGTTTTTTACCAATCTAGGTGTACTTGTGCTATTTTTGACATCATGGAAATTATTTATAACATACATTAGCTTTTTCTTATTTCATGTACTGGGTTTTTCAATAAGAACTTTGTTTTCTAAAACAAAATATAACAAAGAGTTTAGATGAAGATGATTCAAATTTTTATTGTATTACGAAGAGAAAAGTTTGGCAATTATGTTTGAAAAATGATATCTGGCAAATGTCCACCACGACCACGCTGACAGATGTCGATTCTTTCATCAAAGTTTTTAATCACTTTTTGGCAAAATGGCGGGTCTATTTCGTTAATCACGTCACGGATTTTGAGTTTTAAGGCCGCGATCGATTCGATTGGCTCCGTATAGACTCTGTCCTTAACATAGCCCCACAAAAAATAATCCAGTGGTGTTAAATCACACGATCTGGCTGGCCATTTAACAGCTCAATTTCGTGAAATTATGCGATCGGGAAATTTGGTTTGCAATAAATTGATCGTTTCGTTGGCTGTTTGAAATTGTTGCTGTTGGCTGTCTGAAACCACATGTTTGTGATATCGATGTCATCAATAATAAGCCAAAATTGAGATGTTAACATCTCGCGATAGCGTGATCCATTGACCGTTACCGCATTTCCAGCCTCATCTTCGAAAAAAAACGGCCCAATCACGCCTCCAGACCATAGTATAAAGACACCAAGTAGGCTATCTCCGGCCAATCCGCGATATAATTGCCTACTGTCTCAGGGTTGTCACTGTCACCAAATCATTAGTTTAAAGCCCGGCCCTTGCCAAAAATAATACATTTCTGTATAACTAATTCAGTGATCATTAGTCGATAAAGTTCAACAATGGTTTTCCTAACAAATACAGAAATGTATTAAGATTCAGAGCAGTATTTTTGTATGAAGACAACGTACTTCCCTCTCTTTATACTATGTCCAGACCACATAGCGCACCATACAGTGACACGTTGAGCTTGCAAAGGCTTCTCAATAATCGCTTTAGGATTTTCATTTTATTGACATTAGCGTTTGGCGCGAACAAACCCCGCCCCGGACATAAGGACTTATGTCCGCGAGCAAACCAGCAATCGGGACAGGGTCGCGACGGCACGTTGCAAGACCGAATCTACAACCAAACCTAGGCCACCTTAGGCACCCCATCAGATCTTGCAACCTTAACCACCGCCTCAGACGTACCGCACCAATATGGGCAAGCCGGAGGGTCGAACCTCCACTGGATGCCCTTCCTGGACATCGCAGCACCTAAATAAGTCCTGTTACTGGACAAAAGTCCGACGACCTCTTTCAAACACCTGTCTGTGCCCCTATGAATCGATCCGCAATCCGACCGGATCAGGTCTGCAAACAGCGACGCGATACGAAGCGGCGCAGCATGGACACCTAGGCTTCAGTGCAGAGGACATCCACCAGTTCCACATGAACGTCGTCTGTGGGGAGCCAAACGAAACGCACAAATAGTCCTTAATTTTCAAACAGTAGGCATAATCAAGCCATCTACTATATAACTATTCATTTGCTCCAATAGTGCGGCAGCTGATTTCCATCTGATAATCTACAAACTAGCTAGCTCTTTAGGAAGGTAGTCCTATGCTCATATTTCAACTAATTTTTCAAAAGCATCAATGTTCAACTACAGAATTAATTCAAACAAATTAATCACCGATGCACATAGGTCAACTGGCAAATTAAACAAAACAATAAATGTAAGGGACAGCCCTACTTCTCATTTAAATATCTTAGACAGTGCCAACAAAATGTAAACCAAAAGAGAATTGACTCTTATTCCCTTCGGCACAAATAATGTTATCCAATTTAAGCCTTCCTTTTCACAAAGCAAAATGATTAAACACAATCACAAAACATATACACAAATATCCAAACAGCGCGTCATTCAATTTCAAATGAATTCAAATTTTCCTTTCAGCAAAACAGACGCACTGAGCAAATATATTTACAAAAACATATGCACACATATTTAAGGAGTATATTAAATTCAACCTTTTAATCACAACCGCTACAAATATGAAAATTTCGCGGAAAACCCAAAAGCATTTTTAATTTTAATTTAAAGAATTTTTAACCAAGTGCTCGACCAAACTAAATCTAATACCCCTTGACAGCGTGATTCAACGCTCCAGGGGGGCCCTAATCTTCCCACCACCAAGTGGAGGCCACATCGCGTGAACCCAAGACCAATAGAGCGCAAACCGCTAACAGTCGCCTCTCGGGTTGTACGCCTTCACTGAGGCTGTCGGCAACAGAACAGTTGACAAGTGGACTGTTGACGGCTCAGGGCTCAGTGGAGGCGGCCGTGGTGGGAGCTAAGGCGGCAGCTAGCTAGGGCTGCCTCCATCAAATGGGGAACGGTGGTACACCAGTCGCGGCCACTCAGCTAACGGGAGTGAGAAGGGTCTAGCGGACTGATGAATGGCCGTGAAGTTCCTCTCCACACGCTGGGGGGGGGGGGTGATGACACCCCCGCCCCTGGGGGAATTACCCCCCGACTGGTCGGGGGAGGGACCCTTTCAAACCTAGGGGCCTGGTGGCTGGCAGGCGGGCGCCGAGAGTCGACCGTCAGAGGGCGTGGCTGAGCGCCCCCGCCCGTGGGGGTCGAGGGCCTGGCAGAGCCCCACAAAACTGCATGGTGATTGCCCTGGCAATGCAGACAGGGCCGCCGGTGCGGACAGTCTCGCTGGAGGTGCCCCTCCAAACATGAGTAGCACCAGCGGCGCTCCTTGGCGATAGTTCGCCTCGCCGGAACCGGCTTACTTAATAATTTCGGGCACGACGTTACCCGGTGATCAGATGCTCGACAATAGGAGCAGGGGGGCGCCTCTCTGGCCGCTAGGCCACTGTAAGATGGTAGGGAGCGACGCCCTCCTGCGGGGGCTCCGATAGGCCTGGGGGAGGGAGGTTGACGACGACTTGCCCGGCGGATTCCGCCTCTCACTGGGCACGGCTCGTAAGTCGTCGACGGTGCCCGCCGCGTTCTCAATCTGCCGGCACTGCTCCTCCAAAAACCGCAGCAGGTCATCGAAGGACGGAATATAGGAGGCCCCGTCCCCGCCGTACCTCTCCTCAAAATGTATTCGAAGGTCGAGAGGTAGACGGGACAGCACGATGCGGAGCAACAAAAAGGCCCATTCGCCCACTGGTAAATCCAGCCGCCTCAACGTATTACAGGCCACCAAGACTGGTATCACCAGGTCAGGACGTAGTCGGGGCCGGTCACCAAGCAGCGGGAGGCTTAGTAGCTGCTTAACATGTCCGTCCGCAATTCGCCGAACGTTGGCGTATCTTCTGGCTAAGAGGTCCCGAGCAGTCTGGTAGGCGTCGTCCGATAATCCCAAGTGACCGACGAGGTCCAAGGCCTCCCCCTCCAGTGAGGCCAGGAGGTACGCCATCTTCTGGCTCGGGGTCAAGTCACTCCGGGCGTCTACTAGGCTGTCGAAAAGACCAACGAAGGTCAGCCATTCGGAAAGGACCCCGGAGAACCTTGGCAGGTCCAGAGTTGGGAGTCGTCCCAACAGCTCCGGCTGAGGCTGCTTCCGAGAGGACTCGGGCAGGTCACTCATCCGAGCTTCACGCGCCTCCTCGGCATACCTGCCTTCAGCCTCGATCAACTCGTCCGTGAGCGAAAAGAACTGCTCGTAGTCCGCGAAGCAGGAGTCCAGGATTCCCTTTTCCACATCCGAATCCTCGAGCTCAGCGTAAGCCTCCTCCACTGCGGCCCTTCGAGCATCGACCTGCTCGAGCCGCTTCATCAAGTTATAGACCCTATCCGGTCGACTTATCAAAGCATGGGCGCTGATGGCCCAGCGTAACTCAGTCCGCAGGCAACGGATTAGTCCTGCACCGAATCGGGCGGAAGGAAACGCCCGGGTGCTCCCACTACGAGGATCGACCGGAGGACACGGTGGAGCACACCGTGGAGGTGTGCCCTGCTTGGGCGGAGCACCGCCGTGTCCTCGTAGCGGCGATAGGCGGCGGCGACCTCTCGCGTCCGGCCCTGGTCGAAGCCATGGTCCGGAGCGAGACGGAATGGGATGCCGCCACCACCTTCTGCGAAGCAGTGATGCTAGCGAAGGAGGTGGCGGAGCGGGAGAAGGAGAGAGCTGCAGCTTTCCTTTCCGGCCGCCGCGGGAGACGTCCCGGGCGTCGGGGGATACGTCGTGGCCCCCGGCCACCGTAGGCGCGGGCCTGTGGACGGCGAGCAATGGGTAGCTCGCCGTCCGTCCGTCTAACGACGACAGGCCGTGTCGACGGCGCGTTTTGTTCCATGCGCGCCTCAAAGAGCTGTCAGCAGCGTGAAGGGGCCCGCAAGGGCTGACGCCTGCCGGGGCTGCGGGCTGTTCGAAAGAGATACCGTGGCGCCGGAACGTAAGGGTACTGAAGGAACACGGATGGTTTTTAGTCAGTAAAAGTCTGACACTCCCTTCCGCTCCACCCAGAGCGAAAGGCGTCATTAGATGATTTTCCATCCCCAAAAAAAAAAGGCAACGGATTAGTAGCTTGGGCGATGGCATCACTACTAAATACAAATTACGACGCGGCTCGAGCACAAATTACAAAAATAACAAATAACAAATACAAAAAAAATTTACAGTTAATAAATGCAGTTCCTATCAAATCGAGTTGAATAGAAACTACACCAATACGAACCACTACTTATTAAATTAAATATAAGTTAGCACAAAAGAAAAGACACAAATCAAATTAACAAATAACAAATACTAGTGCGATCAAATCAAGTTAAATTCAAATTGCGCAAATACAAATTACAATACAAATAAGATACACGTCACGGTCGATCAACAAAAAATGCCTCGCTCGGAAATCGACCCTTCGATAAGCAATCCACTACAACCATCCGACAACGATAATTATCCGATTACGTGATAATAACCATCTACCTACACAACGCATCTCTCTAGAAAAACTCCCGCTTGCGCAATCTACGGGCGTGGCATTAGCAAATACCCGCCAATGACAAAAAAAGCAAGCCACAAGATAACAAAGGAAAGAATTTTAATTTTACGTATTACGGACGGGCGTGATTGTAGACACAAAATTAAACCAATCAAACCAACGCTCCCTGCCACCGAAATTGTTTAACTTTTATCAAACACTATGGTCGGGATCGACCGGGGAATCAAAACCGGACCACGCTCTGCTACCAGAATGTTACGGCTTGCAGCTGCCTATCTAACAGTAGGATCTTCCGGGCCCATAAGCTGAAGACCCTACAAGCAGATGCAGGTCGGGCCTCCTAAAGTGGCCTTGTGGAATGTTTCTAATTACAATAAACTATAAGGGGGAGCGTTCTATCCTACTACAATTCAACAGGGAGAATAGTAAAACCGAGCTTACTTACCTATATCCAAGACGACTGGTCCCTGAGGGTTCGGTCAGGCCGCATGTGGTTGTAGGGTGCATGGGAAGTACGGGTTAGTGATGTGTATCTGTGTGTGACTGGGTGTGGTAGACCTGATTAGACCGTTGCCGTCGGCAGCAGCTCGGACTTCAGCACCGCTCCAAATTGTGGTAATCTTCCGCGGAGCCGCCCACAGTCACTTTCTTTGTTCGTCACGAGGACAGTCCATTAACTTTATCGTACAATTAACTAACTTCCAGAAGCCACTAACTCTAGTTTGTTATAAGGCGTAACACACAACACGAATACAGAATCTATGTATTATCTATCTAGTCTATACTAAAACCCGTTACTATAAGCAAAAACGTAACACACAGCACGAATACGAATGTCCGGGTCAAAGTTCACTACCGTTTCGCGTGGCAACAATTATTTCTAGAATAGTAGTTAATATTGTCGAATGCACTTACATACGGATTCAGAGTTAAACACAACTAAGTCCCGGGAGGAGCTCTCAAACAAGGAATGCGCGTTACGAATCCTAGACAGTATATTTACTAGACGCGCTTACACTATTCCGCGTTCCCGCACAAAAATGACAGCGTGCTGTCGATAGCACTGCTTGCAAAAGACTCCCTGGCGCCGAGCCGAGCGCTCTCTGGCGTCGATTCTTGACATTAGCGTTTGGCGCGAACAAGCAGAATAAATTCTTTATTCATCCAGTCTATCTGTACTGAGAAAGCTGAAATTAGGTAACGTACCTTACTTGTATACAATGTACGTACCGTATGTAAATGTCTACAATTGTATGTTTATGGAGGTACTAATTTGTTGACTGCATCGTTGGTCTAGTGGTTGTAGTAGTGCGACTGCTGATCATCAGGTCCCGGGTTCGAATCCAAAAAAATCAGTTATTGAGTTTTTCCATCAAGAAATTTTCAGTACCAGCCCGGAGTCAGGAAGTTGGCGGTGTTTCACCCCCGTGCCTCGGAAAGCACGTAAAGCCGTTGGTCCTGCGCCTGATCTCTCTCCGGTCGTGTCGGTTTACCGTCCCATCGGGCTATGAGAGTGAGGGAATAAATAGCGCACCTGTGCTTGCGCATACACTTGGACACTATAATCTTGTCCTGCGCCGATGTCTGTATATTCTTTATTTTAAAGAACTTATCACACTTTATAAACAATACATAATTTAACCCGGTGGTCGAGAAGATTCCGAAGAATAATTAGTTGTTCTGTACTACTGTAAGGTCACATATACATCCGTCAATACAATCCGTTTCGGGATTCCGTTTCGAAATTCCGAACGGGTCGGCCATACACAACATACGGAATCCCGTTTCGCCCGCAAAATTCGAACGGAAAACTACCGTATATGTGTGACGGGTCATAGATTTTATATGAACTTGCTGCGTTCGGAATCTCGAATCGGAATTCCGTATGAATGTAGCGGGCCTAACTATATACTCGTAAGTGTTCTAACTAAGTGTATGTTCACAGAACTCGATAAAGTGTAATCTATAGTAATTTTTTTCCGCGATTTCATGTATAATCCAATACTCATTCATAGTAAAAGTAGCTCATAATGATGAGTACAGCGACCCCTTTTTCAATTCCGCTGTTGTATGAAGTTCGTCCAAGCGTGTTGAACGGTGGGTGTCGAGAACGCGCTAGAAAAATTGAGAGTCCAAATTAAGCGCTGCGATAGATGGCACGCTGTCATTTTTGTCGGGAAATCGGAAGCGGAATACGACACGCGCATCTAGGAAATATACGGTTTAGGATACGTAACGTGCATTTCTTCTTGTTAGCTTCACCTTACTTACGGACTTATTGTATCTAACTCAGAATCTGTATAAGTGCATTCAACAGTAATAGCTAGTGCGGTATTTGATATTCTAGAAATAACTGTGGCCACGCAAAACGTGGCTTCTGTAAGGTAGTTAATCGTACGACAGAGTTACTGGACTGTCATCGTGACTGCGAAGAAAGTGACCTGAGGTGGAAAGGTGCTGAGGTCCGAACTGCTGCAGAGGGTAACGGTTTAATAAGGTCAATAACACTACCAGCCACACCCAGATACACATCACTGACCCTTACTTTCCTAGCACTATACAACCACATGCGACCTGACCGAATCCTGAGGGACCAGTCGCCTTGGGTAGAGGTAAGTAAGCTCCCTTTATTAGAATAGAACGCTCCCCCCTGATTGTTTATTGTAATTAGAAACTTTCCACCTTTGGCCTGTAGCAGGCCCGACCAACACCTGCTTATAGGTTCTTCGTCTATGGGCCGCGGAGGACCCTACTCCTGGGACAGGTAGTTGCAGGCCGTAACAGTTACATATTTATACTGTGCTAAAACTAAGATAGGTTTATGTCAAAATTCCTGCGTCCATGTTTCCAACAATCAAAAATAGAAAAGTACCTACTTAGAGTAAATAAATTCTTACGCTTATTCTTTTTTTGTTTTGTAGGTCCATTCTTTTTCTCTTCTTTGAGCCGAGACGTAAACGCGTTTTATTACCTTTTAGGGAATCTGGCTGCAAGTTATCTGTAAATTTCAGTGTGAATATCATCGATTTATAATGTTGTTTGAAAAAATATGTCTTTCCGACATTAGCTATACCTTGATAAGTAGGTTAGTTGTAGTAGTAGTATCTGTACATATTATCAACATGTGGTCAATAAAAATTGGTTTGGTATTCATTAATGCCAGATTCGTTTCACATTCTAAAATTAATAAACCTTTCGCAAGCGAAATCAATGTCCGGTATAAAAAAAATAAGATAGTTATAATACACTAACAATTAAACACCGCATTCACATAGCTCAGTCAACAAATTCAATACCTATTACCTACTAACAATTCCCAGAGGCTCGAGAACCGAGCGGGTGCGCCAGCGGCGTTTGTCATTCAACTCCCTCGTTTCTCTCCGTCCCGACCCCGCACGACTCGTCCCCCGCATGCCTCTTACCGCCACTTGACTAAGAAGCTTTTTAACAGTGGTAGAGCCACGCGGCAGCTTTTGCTGTAGCACGGATGGGCCGGCTCGAACCGGGGTGGTACCACGACCTCACAGAATACCAGCGTGAAGTAGAGGTTTACCTCTGCGTTTCGCTTGGTGAGTACAGGTGGCCGGAGGCCCTTTTTACTGGAAATGAGGCATTCCATCTTAGTCCTCACGGGTGACAACGCATCTGCATTTTGATTCGCAAACGAGGATAGATGTAGATGTCTATGGGCCGCAGCAACCACTTACCATCAGGTGGACTGTGTGCTCGCTTGTCACCCTTATCCTATAAAAAAAAATAAAAGAAAAAGCAAGTAAGAACGCGATAACATTAAACGAAAAATAGTGTGCGGAAATTTCATAAAACTTATTCCAGGAAATACGTGTTTTTCAGTAAGCTTTTACAAGTTTGTGAAATAAATGTTTGTCATTTAGAATCTCCATTACACTTGCAAGGTTTATATGAAAATATTTTCTTTACTTTTACAATCTATGAGTACATTTATGAACGGCCAAACTTCAAGTAAAATTTTTGCAAAAAATCAGATTTGAGGAGGCTTATACAGAATTTGTTTTTCCAAATTTAAATTTTTTTGTTTTCATAGAAACCTACATATAGTGCACAAAATATTAGTTAAAAAATTTGAAAGAAAGATCTGTTACAAAGCCATAATCACGTACGTGCGTTTGTATGAAAAGTAAGACGGGTGGGCCGCTCTTAACGGACTTCTTTTGTTGGTCCGGATATTCAGCCTCTGGTAAAAATGAAGACGGTTATACCGCAATGCATTGAAGGTCATATTAATGTCCTCTGAATTTTAACTTAAGTCTTACGTCGCACACGGGATGAAATGAAGCAATGGAATATCTTATCCTGCCACCACCAAGTGTTATCAAAAAAATAATTGAATAAAATATAGAATTGAGTTAAGTAAAAAATAATTACGGAACCAAATTTCGAGAAATATAAACAGACCATTAACATTTTGGTAAACATGTTTTGACTAAATTAAAACTTTAAAACCAACTTTAATTTTCGCCTTTTTCTGCCTGGTCTTCCTAAAAGTAACAAACGAGTAACAAGACTACCCGTACCTAGGGTCAGGACCGTGTTTGCAAGAAATAGCTACAACTTTTGTGCACCAATGCTCTTTAATAAATTATTTAACAAAGTTAAAACTGTTATTAACAGAAATATTAAAACGGTTATTAATCTTAATAACCACGAATTTAAGAAAATCCTAAAACAAACTCTGAACGACTTGAATTTTTTTTTTTTTTTTTTTAGTTTATTCAGGACAACAAACAATTACGATGCGACTGAAGATTTGTTCACGAAGATCACTTAATAACACACACACTCACACACACACACACGCACACACACACACACACACACACACACACACACACACACACACACACACACACACACACACACACACACACTTGCGCGCGCGCGCGTAACTTGGCCTTAGAATAGAATTAGTACCATATTATTACTTTTATATTATTTTTATTATTTCTTTATAATACTAATATACATTATAATACTTTGACAATAGATGGGGAAGTCTGAGGCCTGTAGCACAGTTTTAACTAACGCAGGCTTCAGAGCTCAAAAATAACTGTAACTATAATGTAATGTATGTTAAATAAATTTCATTTCATTTCATTTCAATTTTTTTTTGGAGTAGAAATAACAACTAGAAAATTTCACATTTATTGACGCTGGTTTTAGGCTAGAGATATCAAGACCTCGGATGAGTAGCGGTTTATAAATTTTGTGTCATCTAGAATTGGTGACTCATCTTATCGTGTAGTTTTAGGTGAAACTTATTTTTAGCTTTCTTAGAAATTAATGGTTTGTTATGTTTTTACAGGCAAAATTCATCGGGATCAAGAGAGTGTCTTGATTCCGGCAGTGGACGTGAAAAAGAAAAAATCCGGGATAAACGGGAAAGAACAAGGGATAGGGATATTAGCAGAGACGGCAGAGATTCCGCTAGAGATCGGCGAGACTCTGGTAGTGGGAGGGACCGTCGAGACGTCAGCAAAGATAGAGATCACAGGGAACACAGAAGGGATCGCAGGAGTAGAGAAAGAGATCCTGAAACCTGGGACAGAGATAGAACGTACAGTAGAGACCGGGATTACAGAGATTCGCGGAGTAGAGAAAGACTTTCTAAGGATTACAGGGAGAAAGAACGAGAGAGACATAGGAAGACCCGGCATTCTTATGATGAGGATGAAGAGTGAGTTGCTTAGTATTCTAAAATTATTAAGTATCAAATTTAATTTTAATTAAGATTTTAAAGGTAGACTAGGGCAAGTGTGACAAATGCAAATTATGCGGCATAAATGCGGTTTTTGGTTAAATGCCATCTATTGAACAACGCAGAAACTTTTACGCTATTGACTATACCGACAGTTAAGTATATAACTGAAACTATTTTATCGACAGAGAACATTTTTTTAAAACTACTCAACTAGCGAAAGCCCGCGCATTTTTAAGAGCCGAAGTTTTTAAGTTTTTCGATACGTCTTTCAGTTATTTTAAATAATATACAAGGTGAGTGATAAAGAATAATATTGATACTTATAGTGTAATATGTTTCTGAGACCTAAAATCGACTATTCCTTGAAATACGGATACAGTTATACTTGGCACCTAATACCTAACATTGGGGTAAGTGTGACAGTGTCACGCTTACCCCGGTCATCTTGTATGAGAATATCATAACTAGTGATGGGACAGCCTATTTTTTTTAACTGAATTTCCAAAAACGAGGGTGCTATTTACCTGTGTTCTTCTATGTATTTATATTTAAGTATTTACTTTTATATTTATACTTAATAAGCAAGCGAGCGAAGCGTGTGAGATCTCAGAGTCACATTCTACGAATATTTGTTTGTATGTTAGTTTGTACTTGTGTTTATATGTATATATGTTTTATACGTACGGTGATACGGTTTTGTATGTACAGTGAGGTATGTTTTGTAGACTTATCTGATTTTAATTAAATTTAAAATGCATATATATATATATATATATATATATATATATATATATATATATATAATACAAATAAAAAACTGATGATTTTTAGATATGGAGGGGGTCAAAAGGGTGAAGATATCAGTTCATGGGGTATGCTTTTAGCCTAAAACTAATTATAGAAAAAGCATCATTTATGTTTATTTTGTTTGATTTAGATGGTAAGAAACTATATAAAAAAAAAACTGATAAATACTCTCGAGAAATTCTGCTGGAGGCTATCAAAACTGTACGGGAGCAACATATGACACCGTTTAAGGCAGTCAAGGTTTACGGTGTCCCTAGAACAACCATAATCGCACACCTAAATGGTGATCGAGGTGTGAAATCGAACACTCATGGTAGGTCAACAGCGTTAAACTCAGACTTGGAAAAAAATATGGCTGCAATATTCCACACCATGGAACGGTATGGTTTTGGTTTGGAGTACGCATTTAAGCTCTGATATAGTAGACATTATCAGTGACAGCGATTCTGGAAGTGTTGAAGTAAACAATTCTGTCGAGAAAAAAACAAAAATTTTAGAAGCAAAAAGGAAAAATCAACGCACACTCTTACGATACAACCTGATATCCATACAGAACCAATATTGAAGCGATAAATAATATATTTATTAATAATGTTTTTATACAACAGAAATAGTATAATACAAGTACATACCAAAGATTATATTATTTTATTATTGATTGTTAAGGTTTCTGATTTAAAGTTATTTTTCACTTAGCATTGTTTTTATTACTCTTTCAAAACATTTAGGGCAAGTGATACATAAATCCATTTATAGGCACATCACTATATCGGTCAAAAACTGTCACACTTACCCCAAACGGGGAAAAATCCATTGTTACATAAAAATGGACGTTCAAATCGTTCTAATAGTTCATAAAATATATGAACATTAGTATCATCTCATCAATTTTCTCGAAAATTATAGATAATAATAAAGTAACTACAAAAAGAAAAGCGTACTGTCACACTTGCCCCATTGATGGGGTAAGTGTGACAGTCTTCCACCTTAATTAGTTTTAACTGCCTCAAATTACAATATGCTACTTATAGATATTAAAATGTTTAATCAAACAAACAACCACTTAACAATTGATGTTTTGAAACGGAATTATCTACGTTAAACCCTTACAGAGTAGAAGTATTTAAATGTTCATTTTCGTTTTAATTAATTTATGTCACACGTGCCCCGGTTGACTCTACGTTATTTCAGCTATATGTGGTGTTTTATATACTTTAATTGCGTATAAGATACAAACCCGAAACAATAATTTGTAGACCAAACAAACACGCAGCCCACAGCGTTTCAGCCAAATGCTTAGCCACTGCCGTACCGAACTGCATTTCTATTTAAAAAACGTTAAGGTCAAATTCATAACAAATTTATTCAATTAAGTCTTTTTTTAACTCTTATGAATGTCAAAATCTACACTAGTTCGCAAAAACAAGACAACTGGCAAGAATATCTGAGGTCTTGCTTTAGATGCGATGTTGCCATTTTGTTACAAAACAAAATCAATACAATATCAATATTAACTTTATATTATAGTAGGTTTTTAATAAAATTTCAAAAGTTTTTTAGATTTTATGCTTGATTTTTGCACTAAATACGTCATTTTATTAAAAATAAATTTATGTGCATTGTTTTTGTTGTAGCTACAGTGATGGTTGTGGTTCAGGGCGTTCTACACCGCGAGACCGATGGCCCGAGCAGCGGTGGCGAAGAGATGGTAAAATATAAGTATAAGTAATAAATTTAGTTACAACTTAAATATTTTTTTTATAGGAGAGGGGTCAAACGAGCATGCGGCTCACCTGATGGTAAGTGACTACCGCCGCCCATGAACAACTGCAACACCAGGGAGGGAATTGCAGATGCGTTGCCGGCCTTAAAGAAAAAAAAATATATTTAGTTACTAACAACTTAAATAAATTTAGTTGGTCGAGCAAGTAGATGAATTTGTGTATTTGGGATGTGTATTTAGCAGGGATGGTAGATATGATAAGGATATAGAACGACGAGTGAACGCAGGAAATAGAGTGAATGGCGCTCTACACCTTATTGTGAGTTTGTGAGAAGTCAGAATGTGTCCAAAAAGGCACATACGGTAATTCACAATGCCCCTACTTTAAGAGCCCTCTTACATTTCGGCGTTTTGCAAATTTAGACATTTTACGCACCGAGCGGGCGGCGAGCTACGCGACTGATACTTTCTTTCATATCTATTCACTCGCTCGCACTATATTACTGTGAGTATGGCGATTAAACGATCTTGATCTTCCATAATACAAGTTTTTTTAGGATGGACTTCAGTGGATGGAAAATTTTTTGGTGTGTCATTTTAATGTTATCTTATTAATTGAGTATTATATAGTTTTATAATTTATTATTTATTATATACCATTTTGATATATTTTTTATTATATATGAAATTTAGTGTCAAAATAAGTACACATAAGTATTTTAATTGTTACGCAGTAATCGAATGTTAATAATCGATTATGTCTACTACCGGTAGAATAGTGGTATAAATAAATAAATACTACGGTTGCAACCTGTTTTAATAAATAAAACAACCATTTGTAAAGCTGAAATAGGACATTTAACTTCAATAAGACCGTCACTGTATAAACTATTAGGTGAAGCCCTCAAATAACAATGATCTAGGTCAATGAATAGAAATATAGAGACTTGTATCGAAGCTTTTATTTTAATAACGAATATGAATTTTATTTTATATAACGAAAATGTATTCTATAATTATTAAAGTGTAGGATATTTCAGAGATAAAAATATTTTTTTGATGGTCGATATTCAATAGAATCTACAAATCAGAGCTCCCAAATCATGTCTTCAAGAGTTTTTGCCTAAACATGCATCGGGAGAATGATTATTACTAAATAAATAAATAAGTTATCTAAAATTCGCTTTGAGCTTATTTGACAAGAGAAAACGAACTAATTTACCAAGTAATTGTTATTTCAAGCAACGAACGATAAACATATAATTTCAACGAAGAAACCTTGTAAATTCGCGTTTTTTTGTAATACGCCTCTTAATGTATGGTAGTGAAAGTTGGATGTGGCAGAAGAAGTACGAGAGTAGAATCAATGCTGTAGAAGTGCGATCATTAAGGAGTATGTTAAGGATAAATCTGAATGACAGAGTAAGAAATTGTGTGATAAGAGAAGAATGTGGTTTGCAAGATGATGTTATGACCACGATTAAGAAGGGAATGCTTCAGTCGTTTGGTCATGTAGAAAGAATGAATGAGGAAAGAGTGACAAAGCAAATTTATGTTTCAGAAGTGAACGGCAGAGTCGGTAAGGGACGCCCTAGGCGAAAGCTTATTGACCAAATTGGCGATATATTGAAAATGGGCCAGATTAGGAGTACCCTTAACCGACAAGCGTGTATGCGTAGGTATATGGATGTGGAGGAAGCGAGAGAGGTGTGTCAGGATCGTGCCAAATGAAAGTCCATAGTGTCTGCCTACCCCTCTGGGTGACAGGCGTGAGTGTTTTTTTTATATGTTTAACAGCACGCCGTACTATGTATGGCGTATAATGGCGATGTTGACCGTGGAGTGGCCTTGTAAGAATATCCACACGACAGGAGAAAGCAATCCAGAAGTCTAGGAGGCAGCAGCATCTTCCTAATAATAACTTAAAATTAAGAACTGCGGTTGTCCACCCGCCTACCAAGTGTGGCAACCGTGATAAATCCCCACTACGCGACAATTTATGAAGGAAGGAAGGCTTATGTTCAACAGTGGACTTTGATAGGCGTAATAGTAATGGTAGTATTAAAACTCAGCTTTTATTATGTACTATTCTATATAAGTTCTCAGTGATAACTTTAATGTGTAGTAAGGATTTAAACATCAATATCATTGAAAAGGACGGGAGGAGCAAGTGGACTATAAAACTGAAGTGTACTGACTATAGTATGTGCCAAATCGATTGAGAAAAACGGACAATGACCTTTCGGTCGTTTAACCAGGGGTTACAAACCTTCAATATATAGGCACATTTTATATGTAGTACTTTCTTTATTTATAATGATTTTTTTATAATGATTGATATAATATATATTTATTAACTATTATTAAAAAGTTATGTGAAAGATCGCTGTAGAAGAAAAATCATCTATTGTTATAAAGTACTTTATTCATTTAACAACAAAAAACATTAATTTATAACACATATAAAGATTCGAGTGATAACGACACCGAATAAGTACGTACTTATGCAAAAGATAAAACTTTATTTTTAATATTATATAAGAACTTTATTTTTATTCGGTGCAATCATCACTCGTATCTTCACTTGATGAACTATCTGTAACATTAATTATAAAGCGATCTGCAGTTTGGTCAATTCTATCATCCATGCCACGCATTTTTTGTTCAACCTTAAGGACATGCTGAACACAGTTTTTCCATATATCTGGCGTGATTTGAGTTAAACCATCTTTAAGTAAATTTTTAACATCTTTTAACTTGAAAGTTGTATTTTTTCGTGCAACGTACCCTTTCACATCTGCCCACACAAGTTCAATGGGGTTAAGCTCACAGTGATAAGGAGGTAACCTTACCACTGTGATGCTTTTTTCTTTTGCCATCTCGTCGGTGACGTAACTTCGATAGTTATCTTTAACTGCCTTTATTTTTTCCATTAAGTGGGTCTTTGTGTCCGAGGGCACGTATGCGATCTGTTTAGATTCTAGCCATTCCTGCATATTTTGTTTCCGCCAAGACATTGTTGGGGTTTTTTCTAAACGTCTGGAGTGGTAACTAGCGTTATCCATAACTATGACATCGCCGCTTTGCAGTTTTTCTATTACTTTTCTAAACCAGTCCTCGAAATGGAGAGCGTCCATACTCTCATGGTAGTCACCAGTAGATGATGATTCAAATACCCAATCACATCCTTCCAAAAAGCCATTTTCATTGCCAACGTGTACAACTATTAATCGCTTTCCTTTACCCGAAGGGGCTTTCGCGCCAGTAGAGTAGCCTTCTAACCGTGATTGACGAGAAGATTCAATTGTGGTGTCTTCCCATACCTTTCCCATAGTATGACCTGCGTTAATCCATGTTTCGTCAAGGTAAAAAATGTTACGTCCCTCGTTTCTTAATATTTGTATTTCTCTCAAATATCTGGTACGCCACAGAACTATCTCTGGGCGATCTATTAGACCACTTTTTCTGTTTCTCTTTATATATTTGAATTTTAAATGGCGCAACACACGTCGCAGGGAAGTTTTGCTCAAGTTTGGCAACTGGTCATCTTGATTTATACTGAGCAAAATTTTGTCTAAAGTCGGTAATTCTCCTGCAAGAAAGAACTGATGCACTTTCGCTCTTATAGCCGATTTATCAAAATCGTCCAACTTGTCAATTACAGACTTTTTTCTTTTATTAATTATTCCCTTTTCTGGTATTTTATGGGAATCTCTATACACGCTTAATACGCGATATATAGTGCTCTTGCTGACTCCTGAGATCTCCGAAACCTTTTCTACCATATTAACGTTTGAAGGATACACGTCTTCGGGCCAGGTGTTTTTGACATATTTGTATACATTAATGATAATCTCTTGTTCCCCGACCGACAAAGTGGTAGGTTTTCTCTTTTTTACTGGTGACGTTAAAGGTGCTCCAGAAGATGGGCCTGTAAATAAATGACAAAAATATACTACCATAGTACTACATCACATAAATACATATTGTTTTAGAAAATAAATACCACATGGTCACATAAAAAGAGCGCTTTAAGAAATAGAAAGGCTACGTCGTCGCATTTGTACCTATTTGTACGTACCTGCTACGTTTATTATGGGTCGGCGACGTCTCTTTCCACTTGATGTTGAAGGACCGGGTCCTTCACCAAATTCTCCTGAACTCATGTCGATTTAGTAACGACCGTCACAGTAAAACTAATATAACAGATTCAAAAAACAAAAACTTAACGATATAACAAATTTAACAGTAAAAACTCAACTAAAACAATGCAATGAATGCTATGAATTACCCGAGACGTACACACGCAAGCGCTATCCGAACACGAATGAAAACAAAATGGCGGACCGGCCCAAAAAAGGTGACGCATCTCTGGCTGCCATTGTCACGTTTCTTTTAGAACGAACTGACGTAACGCGCGTTTTGTTTATTTTAAAGGGATGAATTTGCAAAAGCTCAATATGGTGATTATATTGCTTCAAATATTTTTTTAATATGAAACTGTTATTAAATGAATTGCTGCGTTACTTACCATAAATTGAAATATAAAATATAACACATTTTTCGCGATGTACCGTAAGATTTTACTATGTTTATAGGAACCACAGACAATATTATTTAAGAAACAAAAAAACAAAACATATGTGCTGACCTAGAAGTGGGAATAATATCAATATTTAAATATTGTTATCACATCTAAATTGAGATTTTGTAAGTTACGCCTTTTGACACTCGGCTCATATCTGAGGTCATTGTCCGTTTTTCTCAATCGATATGGCACATACTATAGTCAGTAGTATTTTTTTTATGTGATAAGAGTGATAAACGAGCACACAGTCCACCTGATGGTAAGTGGTTGCTGCGGCCCATAGACATCTACATCTGTCCTCTATTACCAATCAAAATATTTTTATTATATTTTTTTAACAGTGGTAGAGCCACGCGGCAACTTTTGCTGTTGTACGGATGGGCCATTGCATGCATTTTGATTTGTAATAGAGGATAGATGTAGATGTCTATGGGCCGCAGCAACCACTTACCATCAGGTGGACTGTATGCTCGTTTGTCACCCTTATCCTATAAAAAAATGCAGATGCGTTGTCACCCGTTAGGACTAAGATGGAATACCTTGTTTCCAGTAAAAAGGGCCTCCGGCCACCTGCACTCACCAAGCGAAACGCAGAGGTGAACCTCTACTTCACGCTGGTTTTCTGTGAGGTCGTGGTACCACCCCGGTTCGAGCCGGCCCATCCGTGCGACAGCAAAAGCTGCCACGTGGCTCTACCACTGACGTATGACTGATATATATGTTATATATATAATATACAGTTGTATGACTGATCGAAATTAAAGATTGTTACACTAAAGAAACAATTTATTTTGTGTTTACAATAATCGCAGCAGTAACTATTTACAAACTATCATTATAACTACGCTATAGAGGTGTATTGGGGCACTAGAGGGTTTTTTTCTTCTTTCTTCTTTTTCTTGATTAGAGCTCTTTTGCCGCGAAGGAATCGAATGCTTTTCGGCGTGCGGGAAGGACGTGGCGGTAGCTCTTATCGCCATAACGTAATGTATCGTAAATATATATATATGTATGTATACTAGCTGGCCAGGCAGACGTTGTTCTGCCCTTTCCAATGACCCTTCCTATGAAAAAATCCTTAAATTCGCAATAAAAAAATATTGAAAGTCAATTATCGGAAAAAAAGTATCCTTTCTCTCAAGTTGGACAAAACTGCACACAGTGTACAAAATTTCATTGAAATCAGTTCAACAGTTTAGGAGTTCATCGCGGACAAACAATGTGACACGTAATTTATATATATATATGTGTGTATATACGGTATTGCAACCATGGCAAAATCCGCAAAATGTGACAATCTATTGGGTTGGCATATGTTAAGCAATGGGCTTTTATATCAGTTCCAAATTAGTTTGATAAAATTAAATGCATTTTGAAAGATTATTTAATTTATTATTGTTAACTTTTGTTCCAGAAAGAAATTATGGCTCTTTAGGTTGGCGCGAAACCAGACGGCGGCAAGAAACAAGACAGAATGAGGATCCAAATGACCGAAGGTAATTATTTTTCAGTTTGTTTTGTACAATTTAATTGAAAAAATTGGATTGGAAAACGTACACACTGCACACCTTATATTTAATGTACAAATTAATCTTAAACAAGTTTGAGTCAGAAAACCGACTTCAAGAATAAAGAGCAATCTCTGCGCGAAACTGACAACAGTTGCAAGTATTCTTGATCGCGCACATGTGCCTTTGCGGTGCTTTTGAGTGCACGCGCTGTTATCGAAACTGATGGTGCCGACACTGTTACCGCCACGCGTTCGAAAATACGTTGCGTGCTAGTTGTAGTAAAAACACGGATTTTAAATAAACTAAAATAAAAAATAAATAACAATAACATTATGATTTTTTATATTTACGCGAACTCTTTTTTAACAGTGGTAGAGCCACACGGCAGCTTTTGCTGTCACACGGATGGGCCGGCTCGAACCGGAGTGGTACCACGACCTCATAGAATACCAGCGTGAAGTAGGTTTACCTTTGCGTTGCGCTTGGTGAGCGCAGGTGCCCGGAGGACCTTTTTACTGGGAATGAGGCATTTCACCTTAGTCCTCACGGGTGACAACACATCTGCATTTTGATTCGCAAACGAGGATAGATGTAGATGTCTATGGGCCGCAGCAACCACTTACCATCAGGTGGACTGTGTGCTCGTTTGTCACCCTTATCCTATAAAAAAGAAACTCTACACATTTAAATAAAAATAGTTTTTACGGATTTTTTTATATTCTCGATGTTTCGAGCACTTTACAGCAGGCTCATATGTGCAACTTAAAGCACACTACGTCACGGTGAACGAATGAAGCCAGTCACAGTCGAGCGAGTGCCTGCTGTACTGTCATGATGTACTGAGATGTCACTGACAAGGTTGGCTACATCTTGAAGCGTGCCGAAGCAGATTAGTCAGTTTTTACCATCAGTCTAGTGCAATGTCCCTTTGCAAGATGCAGGAGTGTACAAGCTTGATTGTGAATATGGTCTCTCTTATATATGACAAACTAAAAGCTGCGTTAAAAAACACATAGCTAGTGTGAAGAATCGACGCTCCGGGAAGTCTGTAGTCTGTGAACATGTACAGGATCGCTCCCGTCACTACATCAGATTGGATAGACCACAAATCCTCGCTAAAGAACATCGATTCCTTCCAGGAATCGCGAGGCTTTTGAAATCAAAAAATATCCTAATTTCAATAGAGAAGATGGCTGGATGCTTGGGATCCTATAATTAATAAAATTAAAGCCCAACCCTAGCATACAACTGCAAGACTTCAAAATACTATAAGTTCATACTGCGTAATTCAGAACAAAAATTAATAATTTTAATCTAGAGGTAGCCGTGGTTAACTAAAAAAGTTGACAAACAACTAATCCATGAAATTAATTGCAGTCACAAAGTTTCACCACACCACACTGCAATACAACTCCATCCAAAGCATCTTGATGGCTGGTAATCAATCGCCGGATTTCTTAGAAATTTTGTTTCAATGGAGACTAGTCATCTGCGCTGGACTGGATTATAGAGCACGAGGACGGAGAGAGTTCAGTTACAGAACCAACAGCTTTACGTGCTTTCTGAGGGACGGGAGTGAAACATCGCCAACTTCCTGACTCCGGACTGCTACTGAGAATTTCTCGACAGAACTATACGTGGTAGAGCCATGCTGCAGTTATATTAGTAGTATAGTTGTAGCACGAATGGGTCGATTCGACCGGGGAAGAAGAGCGTCGTCTCTCACAGAATACTAACGTAAAATAGCAGCTTCACGCTGCTGTGTTTCGTATGGTGAGTGTAGAGAACCGGGGACCCTTTTTACTGGAAATGAGGCATTCCATCTTAGTCCTCACGGGTGACAACGCATCTGCATTTTGATTTGTAATAGAGGATAGATGTAGATGTCTATGGGCCGCAGCAACCACTTACCATCAGGTTGACTGTGTGCTCGTTTGTCAGCCTTATCCTATAAAAAAAAACCTAGTAACTGATTTTTGGCAGATCCGGGATTTGAACTTGGTACTTCATGATCAACAGGCGTACTTACGACCACTAGAATGACGAGGTATCTAAAGTTATACCAACAATTGACACCCAACTCATTATAATAATAAGTACGCGTAAGGAAACGCATACTTATTATAATAATGCTATTATGTACTTATTATTTCTAGGTATGGATCGACTCTAGGCTGGCCAGGACGTCGATCCACAACAAACGCGTCTCGACGTGACAACGACCGTGAAACACGTGACCCAGTTCGTGACCCTGTTCGTGACTCGACTCGTGACCCGGTTCGTGACCCGGCTCGTGACTCCATCCGTGACTCTCGACGACGCAACAGACGCGAGGAGAGGCCGCGCAAGGACTATCGCTTCTCCAACGATTTTTCGCCAAGGGACCAACACGCCACGCCCTTCGATAACGACTTTCAAAATACACCCACGCCTAGTACGAAGAAACGGTCGCCTTATTCCAGCTTAGAACCGGCTAGGTACGTAAGAGAGCGTTGTATTCAATTATTACCGTTTATTATTACTATAAATAATTAGAAAATCGCATTGCACACTCATCAGTTTGCCTAATAATACGCAAATCTTAAGAACTACTACTATTATTGGTAGGGACATTACAATTAAATATTTTGTCTATAAAAGATTAAAATGAGGGCTAATAATCTTCCGCTCACTAGATGTCGCTAGTTGACACTTAAGTGAAGTTTTTTGCTACACAATGTCATTTAACTGATAAGTTAGTTTTAAATAAGAGTTTATTAGTTTCTACAGTATTATATAAATACACAAAACGATACCTCAGTGGTTTGCTCTTTCATTTATCGCACATTTTTAACTTTTTTTAAAAAAAATCTACTTATAGGAATATAATATGTGATTTGGTTTACTTATTTTTAATCAAATTCATATAAAATATAACAAATAGTATAGAAATAATTATTATCCTTCATATTTTTCGAACAAATTAACTTCGCCGCTATGAAATCTGTCAAATAATACACCTCATATTTAAGTGGCGCCGTCCTGGTGGCAGAAAAAGTCGTGGATGCTCTTCATTGAAAGAAGCTAGTTCACTGAAGTCACATTGAAATTTCACACAAGTCAATTGACATACTTTTTATGAGCTGTCAAAACATAAAATATAAAGAAATTGTATGGTATTAGCATGTAATAACTCTAAATTATGTAGGTAAGATATGTAGATAATAGGATGATACGAATTTACCACAATGCACCAAAATATTAAATAAAGAAAAGGTTAATTATAATTTCAGATTCGCATTCGACCCTGAAGAAACAACGGCGTCTCCAATATCGGCGAGTAGCATGCGTGCTAGGGACGGCGACTCGCCGGCGACACGATTCCGGTTCGACTCCGATTCGATGTCGCCACGTTCGATGTTCGAAGACGATTTCACGACGATCTCAACACCACGGGGACGAACAGCGTCTATAGCTGAAGAAGATGAAGGTGATGTACCACCGTTGCGTTCAAAACCTCCCATACAACCGCACAGGGATATAAAAAAATCTGAATCGGTCAACATATTTACGCGGGAGTCGGATCCATTCGAGGGAGACTCTTTTTTCGCTTGCACGGGGTCAGATCGTGTTGCAAGACGAGAGAATTGGCCCGGCGACTTTCAAGGATTCGATAACCCATGAGCCGTCCGCTCTGTTTCGTCGTTACACTGTGACCAAGTTATTAAACATTCGGCTTATAAATTGTGTTTTTGAACATATATTCTTTTCAAATCGTTAATTATGTGATTTAGGTAAATAGCAGCACATACTTATAAGTATTTTATAGTGAATACTTCTGTTTATGCGGTCATTATTCACGGTTATTTGTCACAAAAGAATTTCGGTTCCATACACGTTTTGGATCTCATAATTTAGTAATGCCCGTTTGCACTTAAACCTCACCTTAATTGTTCAACATCAAAAAGTTTTTCATGTCTGTTGTTTTCTGTAGGCATAGCCTTATAGAATTTTGTCTGAAATTATGATATTTCCTTCTGTTTTTAAAACAGTGTGATTTTTGACACTTTGAAGTAATCCATATTTGTAAAATGTAACTGGCTTAATATATTATATATTTTATTATATCGAACCTTGATTCGATCTGTAATGTTAACTTACACGAATGAATGGTCAAACTATTGAAGCAAATTATTAAAGATAAGTTATTGATTCTTGCCGACATCGAGTCTTTCCGACTTACATCCGTAGTATGAGTCCCTTAACATAAACAGTAGGTGCAATTAAAATATATGCTAATGTCTTGCCTTATAAAGCACTTATTAATCAGGAACTCTGCTTAGTGACAGTGCAAACGGGAATAAAAGTATTTATATGTGTGAAGATATCACTGTGAAAGATGTGTATTATAATATCTTATACTTAATGTTAATCAGGAACTCTGCTTAGTGACAGTGCAAACGGGAATAAAAGTATTTATATGTGTGAAGATATCACTGTGAAGGATGTGTATTATAATATCTTATACTTAATGTAAATTGACATAATAATATATGATAAATGTTTAAAATCTGTTAAATGCATTAAGTTTGATATATAAAATTCGTTTAAATTCGCAAGGCGGCGCTTACTTTAATTCCTAGTTAAATGGATGCCCGCAGTCTGAATTCCATGGCCAGGTGACCAGGTGCTGGCATCGCTAAAATTACTATTTGCAATTTTAATTGCTGATTTATCTGTGAAAATCATGTATTATTACTTTGTTATAATTAGTTAACTTGCGCTAAAACAGTGGCGATATTTTCTCAATAATATTGCCATGTCAAGAGGCATGTGCCTACAGGAAGAAATGTATACCATTATAGGCTTATTACTTTACATTTACAAAAGTTGTTAATTTCACTTGTGAATCAAATTCGCTATAAATAATTATATTTAAAATTTTATATTCATTAGTACTTAATTATTTATTTTAACATAAACCTAATATATAATTTAGCAAGAGTTGCTATTTAAATTTTGAAAATACATACATAATATGTGTATAAAATTATTCACAAAATTATGTATTTTACTTCATAGCAATAACCATGAAGCAAATACAAAGAGGAGGTGTTGTTATTAGATTTCACGATGTAACAACACGAACAATTTGCGGGGTGAGGGAATGTTAAGCCCCGCCCACTTTACACTATCTACATCTACCGATAAATAGTAAAACTACTCGAATCGTTTTACATCGATGTTGCAATGTAGTTTAGCCAGCTTGACGATAGATGGCGGCCTGTTCACAAAAGGATTATAAACTATAAAAATAATATTTTGGCGATTAAAAATGTCTTAATACAAAACAAAGCACCTTCGTATGATTATTTTACCAATACTGAGCTCTACGTACCTTTATATTTTTAGTTCCCATGACACAAAGTGTCTTCATCTAGTGTCGAATATATTTAATTATATTTGAAAGCCGACGCAAAGAGGTTATTCTTGAACTATTTTAATAAATTAGGTGTAAAATTACTTACAAATGAAATGTGATGCCATCCATAGCATCAGAGCGTCTATCTGAGTAGTTTTTATACGATAAAACACAACATTTCATTCTTTTCTTCTTAATACTACAAAAATACACCGATTTACGATTTTCAACACATAAGCGCACAGAACGAATGCTGACTGTAAATTAACTAAAGCCACGCCCACTATGATGACGTCAGGACCTACTTAGAATCACAGTGCACAGTTGCTTATGCCGTCTCCTCTTTGTATTTGCTTCATGGCAATAACTGAACTTTTGTACTAAATGTCTCGTAGTAACGTTACACATTCAATAAAAAAAAAACTTAATTTTTCGATAAAAAAATCAATGACATTATCTCAATATTCCTTGCAAAATGATGAGGGTCGAAATTATTTTACTAAATAGAAACTAAAGAACATGTGTTACACAAGTGAAATTCAGCCCAAAATAATGCGCAGCCCATAATATAAACCATTATTTAGGCCTTATAACTTTTAACCCTAGTGTTATTTACTATGTAGAGGCATATAAGAATTTGAATTGCCGTTCAAGTTTTTATATGGCTTTAGATGCAACCTGTGATATATATAAGCAACACTTTGATATTTGTTTTTTGCTTTGTAGTGTGATAGGTTTTTTATATAAGTTTATCATGAAATATCATATTAGATTTAACATTGTCATTTAAATTAGTCTATATGTGACATAATATAAACATTTGTGGCATGGAGATAAATGAATCTTATAAACTCCGTTATTAAAACACTTTAATGTCATTATACACGTACAAATTAATACAATTTGGTTTGAACGCGCGAATTTAACTAAATATGGAGCTTGCACTACGCGGCTGGGACCGACTGTCTGTCTATGTGCACGCGGTTAAAGGAAAATAAACGAGGTATCCAGAAATGTTTTTGAATAAGCCGCGTCGCAAACATTTAGGCGCGATGCACATTTCTCAGTTTTGATTACAAACTCGTAACATATAAAAATAAGTATTGCTTATGGAATGATCCTTAACCATGGGCTAAAATCGAGATCTGAAGAAAAATTGCTCGAAACACCAAATGAAAGTCTCAGTTTGGATCTACTAGTAATCTCTTTATACCTTCTTTATCTCTTTTTACATTACAATATACATAAATCTCGATCAGTCGTTAAACCAAAAAGGTATGATGTGTAAAAACCCTCTTTTTATAGGATAGGGTGACAAACGAGCACACAGTCCACCTGATGGTAAGTGATTGCTGTGGCCCATAGACATCTACATTTATCCTCGCCTGCGAATCAAAATGCAGATGTCTTGTCACCCGTGAGGACTAAGATGGAATGCCTCTTTTCCAGTAAAAAGGGTCTCCGGTTCTCTACACTCACCATACGAAACACAGCAGTGTTAAGCTGCTGTTTTACGCTGGTATTCTGTGTGTGTACCCTTAAATACCTCTTACAAATCTTCATGAGTATTGTTGATTTATTTTCAACTGATTTCAAAAAAAGGAGGAGGTTCTCAAGTCGACTGTATTTTTTATGTGTGTTACCTCAGAACTTTTTTCTGGGTGAATCGATTTTGACAAATTCTTATTTATTTAAACGCTGGTGCTTTTCATGTGTTTCTCAGTAGTTTTTGAGTTATCCTTAATAATGCGTATTTAATTGACTTCAACTACATTGATTGTGTTCTCCTTTTATTTATATTGAAGTCTGTTGTACAAAATTTTTAATTTTAAGACTTGTCAAGTTATTTTATTTTCTAACTGCGAGAGGTGAATTCTCATATTAGTATTTGACGTACGTATGGTGACGTTTAGAAAGAATATTACGTACATCAAAGACTTCTATGTTTACTGCTAGAACAACAATTCAGAACAAAAACTTAGTTACAGCTGCGGATCGGAGTATCGACTGTAATTTAGTGCGCAATGTATTGAGTTCACAGAGCCCGTTAGTCGTATATATATATACAAGTCTACTACACCGATAATATAAATCAAATTGCTATATTATTTTTTATTAGATATCAAACTCAGCTAACATGAGTATTGAACACAATATTTTTTACAATAACTATTTATTATTGACAGTAAGTATGGCAAGTACCTATACAACGTTATTCCTGATATTGAATTATGGAGTCTTAATTCGCAAGTCATCGTACTACAATCTACATCAATTGTGTTGCCGCTATTTTTGTAATTACTGTCGATTGAATTAATTAACTTTTATACTTCAAAAATAATATATTTAACAACTTAACATGCTAGTGAAGCCCAGTCGGGCAATTTATTTTAATAAAATAAAATAATAATAATAAGTTTATTAAGTAGTTCATGAATAATTTTTTATTAATTTGTTGTATTAATTTTTTTGCCACAAATTTAGATATAAATGAAAGAATAATTTATTTATAGTAGATTTAAATATATTTTACTAACAATTCCATTTATTAGTAATTACTAATAAAAATAGTTAAATTTTGGAATGAAAAAAACTACTTGTGTGATTGTGACGTCATTATATCCGTTGAGGCTGTGAGCCAATCGCAATCATGCTATACTTTTTTATTTTCTATATTATTCGGATCACATGTGTCATTACAAAACGTATATATAACCTGTATTTATGCAATGACAATTTTTTTTTTCATTTTGACAACGTAAACATGAGTGTTTTATAATTTCAACATGCGGTGGCGTTACAAAAGCGATATAATAACGTCACTGGCGTTTGAATTAATATTTTAGAAAAACCATTTTTAATTGTAAAATTACATTAAGGCATAGCACGCACTACGATTAAACATCACATCTGTATCTACAGATGAGGATTGTGGAGAATACTGATACTGATAGGTTTCTTGTGGCTGGGTATATGTTTGATGATACAATGATGAACTACATATTGGCCCTCGTAATTGAGATGGTTGATTCAAAACGTGTTGCGATGGTAGCGGAGATAAATGAGAATGTCCTGTTTTTAAGATATTAAGTAGTTTAATCTTAGCATAATGCTTTTGATCTTCAATTAATTTACGTAACTAACGGTGCAAAGTTTTTTTCTTCGTCGTCTTTGTCGTCCTGTACTTGTTGGACTTATAATATGTCAAATAATTGTTTTTCATAATCTGTTGAATTGTTGTCTCGAGAACAGTTCTTCATTCGCAGTGATATTCTATTGTTATTAGTAGATTGGGATTCCTGAGCTGGAGCAGACGATGTTATATTATCCTGAGTAGAAACCGGCGACGATACATTTACATCCTGAGTAGAAACTGACGACAGTACATTACTGCTCGTTTTTTAGAAAAAGCATTGTATCGAAATGGACAAATTTCTTTTTCTTCTTGTCCAGATTTGCCTTGTTGTGCTGCCAATTCTTTACCGAAACAATCTTTCAGGTTTTTCCATTTTTTTTTGTATGGAGTTTCCTGAAACCAAATAAACAAAATAAATATCTTGTTTACAGGTGCCTTGCTACGGGAAATAGCATAAAATTGTTGTACTTTGAATACTTGATTGGCGCTACAACTATCAGTGAAATTATTTATCATGCATGCAAGCGATTGTGGTTATATTTGCAGTCTATTTATTTAAAAGAAACGACTAAAGAATACTGATAAATATAGCACAAGGGTTTTTTTTTTTAATAAACACACTTCCCAAGTTGTATCGGCGTGATTGATGGCATGCACACAAAATAATCGAAAGACCCGATTATACCGGCTCAAAATCATTTAATTATAAGAAGTTTTATTCGATTATTCTGCTTGTGATTGCCGATACTAACTATAGCTACGTATACGTAGCTATTGACGTGGCTGCATACGGATCCAATAGTGACGCCAGCGTGTTCTGGAATTCAAGTTTTAGTAGAAAACTTTTAATAAACCAACTGAATTTACCAATATACTCAATAACACCGAATTATAACGAAGGATCTGAAATGCCGATCAAGCTTTTCCACTTTTAAAACATTTGATGAGACCATACTCAAATAGAAAGTTATAGTGAAAGAAAATATTTATAACTACCGACTTTCGTATAGCAGAAGAACAGTTAAATATATATTTGGCATTATGGTAGATAAATGGCGAATTTTTGACAGGCCGTTAGATACAAAACTTGTACTATGCGATTACATAGTAAAAGCGTGCTGTATATTGCACAACTTCTTACGAAAATGCGATGGCAATAAACCAGAAAATTTGGGCTGACTGGAACATTCGGAACTACGAAACTTACACTCAATTAGACTTCGTCCTAGTAATAACGTCATACAAATACGAAATTTATTTGCTGACTACTTTACATCTCGATCTGGCGCTTTAAGTTGGCAGTACGATGCTATATAAATAACTAATTGTAATTAATTAGCTTTTAATAATTGTTGTGTATAGGTAAGTAAACATAACAGTATGTAATGTGTGTAGCGATGCGCGGCCGGCTGGCTGCGCCCCGCACGCACTCCGCGGCTCCGCGGCTCGCGCTCGTGTCGATAAAGTATCAGTGCGTTCACAGCCAGCCGTTGTTATACTAGTGTTGTGTTCCGTATCTAACAATAGTTTTTTTGTATTATTTAATCTTTATTATATTTCTTCTAGTATTATTCTTTGCCTCCAATAAGCTTGTCCATTCCCTGCACACATTTTGATATACACTAACAGTGGTAGAGCCACGCGGCAGCTTTTTCTGTCGCACGGATGGGCCGGCTCGAACCGGGGTGGTACCACGACCTCACAGAAAACCAGCGTGAAGTAGAGGTTTACCTCTGCGCTTCGCTTGGTGAGTGCAGGTGGCTGGAGGCCCTTTTTACTGGGAATGCGGCATTCCATCTTAGTCCCCACGGGTGGCAACGCATCTACATTTTGATTTGTAATAGAGGATAGATGTAGATGTCTATGGGCCGCAGCAACCACTTACCATCAGGTGGACTGTGTGCTCGTTTGTCACCCTTATCCACAAAAAAAACCTGCCAAAGCCGTGCCTTAATATTTCTCTACAGTCGTCTTACGTCTACAGACGTTTCTGAGTCGGACGACATGACAACTTTACATTAACACCACAAATAACGACTGTCCTCTGCGCTCGACTAGTCGAGACTGATTAAAAAACCGAACGTGGTTAGCCGCTGTACGTGCGCTACCATACTAAAGGGTTTTTCAATAAGAGCGGGTAGATGTTGAAATGAAATAAAACAAGCTGTGTGTGAGGTATTAACAAAATATTTTTTTTATTTGAAAGGCCCACATGTGCCATTAAATGTGGAATATGACATCGTTTAAATGCCCGCATCGGCTTCTTACAGTGGCACGGATCACAGTGGTTCAATTTTCAATGACTCTTCTGCATAGATCCGGCTTAATTTAAGGAATGGCCAGTGTTATGTTCCCCTTTAGGGCATCGGTAGATAGTGGTTTGTTTGCATAGACTGCGACTTCAAGAAACCCCGCAAGAAAAAGTCTAGCGGGGTCAAATCGCATGACCTTGGTGGCCAATTCACATCACTCCTGCGAAAGATAAGCTTACCCGCAGATCTCTCATGGAGAATGTCAATCGTGGCGTCCGCTGTGTAGCACGTAGCGCCGTCCTGCTGGAATGTGGCGTCTAGGTTCATATGATTCAATTTGGGCCACAAGAAATTGGTTATCATCTTTCTGTAGCGCTCACAGTTGATGGTGACCACCTCACCAGCGTCGTTTTCGAAAAAGTACGGAACAATGACGCCGCCGGCCCAAAATTCACACCAAACGGTAACATTTTGAGGACGCATTATTACCTGGTGAACCTCGCGTGGGTTGCTGTCGTTCCATATACGGCAATTATGCTTGTTAACACAGCCATTCATCAACAAATGGGCCTTATCGCTAAAGATGATTTTTCGGCCAAAATTGGGGTCCTCTTCCCAACCATTCGAAGCCCAATCAGCGAACAACCGGACAAGAACGTTGTCTATGGTCATGAACTTTGAGGTCCTGGGGCAGTTGGATCTTGTACGGGTGTAGGCCTAAGTTCCGACGCAAAAATCGCCAAGTTGAAGTCTGCGCAGACAGAGTTCTTGAGGAATAGTTTGCCTCGGGTTCTGCTGTACACTCACGGACCGCGACGATCTTCTCGGCCGATCTTGTGTTCCTTGAACGTACGGGTGTTGGCTGATTGTTTACCGAACCGGTCGTTTCAAATTTGACCACCAAACGGTGAAGAGTTATCACGTCTATCGTAAAATGAGCGTTTGCACTGACGGGCACTCATTTTGACAATAAAGTTACATCATTTAAACGTGGTGTTCAACCAAATAGCTTGTCATGGTGGTTTGGTATAAATCACTGAATAATAAACAAAATATTTAATAGATGTCACCAAAACAAAATGGCCGCCACGGGCCGCCAAAATCTAGCCGCGCCAATTGAAAAACCCTTTGTTACTTTGGGATGCATAAAAATCGCGCTGTTACAAACCGCTATCATAATGTAGCTAGTTACGTTTTAAAATAAGTTACTGAAAAAACCCGAAAAATCAATTGTTATTTCTTTAATATTTACATAAAGTAAATTTTCAAAAAAAAAATTATAAAACATGTAACTTCTCTATTTCATTTTTGTACACTGGCAATTCCAAATAATTTCATTAATAGATATCTATTTTTTTTTATAGTATAAGAGTGACAAACGAGAACACAGTCCACCTGATGGTAAGTGGTTGCTGTGGCCCATAGACATCTACATCTTTTCTCGATTACGAATCAAAATGCAGATGCGTTGTCACCCGTGAGGACTACGATGTAATGCCTTGTTTCCAGTAAAAAGGGTCTCCGGTTCTCTACACTCACCATACGAAACACAGCAGTATTAAACTGCTATTTGACGCTGGTATTCTGTGAGAGCGTGGTCCTTCCCCGGTCGAGCCGACCCATTCGTGCTACAACTATACCTACTACTAATGTAGCTGCAGCATGGCTGTACCACGTAAAAAAATCTAAATGAGAAACTGAACAAAATATTTTGATTCAGTCAATAAGAGATCAAATAAAACATAATTTGTCCTCAGCTCCTTTAAAATTATTAAAACGAGCTAATTGAATAATTAACTTCTGCATAAGTTACACATGAATATATCTACTATAATTAAAAATTTTGTACCACCGACTTCAATATAAATTATTAAGAATAACTCAAAAACTATAGGTCAAACCTTGATGAAATTTATATGGGACCACATGAGAAGCACCAGCTTTCAAATAAAAAAAGAATCATCCGAATCGGTTCACCGAGAAAGTTATGAGGTAACACACATAAAAAACACAGTCGAATTGAGTACCGTCTCCTTTTTGAAGTATGTAGAAAACACTTGGGTAAAATCCTGCCATTGTCCTTCAAAGATATTCGCTTTGTTTTAAATACAGAGTTAGTAATTGGACACACAAATTTATATTAAGATTGTATTTTATTGTAATAGGAAATAATATACCTACTTAGATTATTTTTCTTCTTTAATTTCGTGTATTGACACCATTTTTGATCTTAAGTGCTCTGCACGCGACTAATGAACTGTCGCTAGATTATGTAACTGCAGATCCGCAAATTTCGACGGAATCAAAGACATGTCGTTGAATTCAAAGGTCCACATACGCAAGACATAGGGGCAGATTGTACTCATCGGTCGTCTGTACAATTTTCCGAAGGGTATGTATATGGTCTATGGTGCTAAAGCCTTTTCGAAAACTGGCTTGTTCGGGAAGCTGGAAGTCGTCGAATCTGCGTGCGAGACGACTCGAAAACAGCGCTTAAATGCGGCTCAGAAGGGAAATCGGTCTGTAGTTTTCAAAAGAGCGTTGTCGCCTTTCTTGAAGAACAAGACCAAGTACTAATTAAATGAAACTAATTTTTACGGATTTTTTCGCGTTTAATTTAACTTTTTACTTCCCGACGTTTCGGGTGCTTCGGGTGTTTCCCGTGATCACGGGTGCTTAGCACCCGTGTCACGAGTTAACATCCGTAAAAATTAGTTTCATTTAATGTGTAGTCTTCGCGTAAATATAAGAAATAATTATGAAGACCAAGTACTGGTTTTCCACCCGCTTTCAGAAGCTCTGCTGTAATTCCATCCTCACCCGGGGACTTGCCATTTGTAGGGTACTGGAGAGCCATACTAATCTCGCTCGGACTGGTGTCCGGAATATCCTCGGCATAGTGTCGGATAAGACTTGCTCTCATATCGTTACTCAAATTTGCGTGTGGTTTCAACAATGATGTGTGCAGCTGCCCATAGAACCTTTCGATCACACTCAAAATCTCAAGTGTCGGAAACCACGTTGCCACACTCGGTCTTCAGCTCGACAGTTGGCTCTTTCTGTCAGACAGATCTCTGGCAAAGACTGGAGCCCTGGTTCAATATGAGCTGTATTAAAGTTGCGTACGTCCCGCCACATGCATTTGGATATCTGCCTGTTCAGTTGTCTGTATGCTGTCAAATCTGCTGAAGACTGCAGCTTCATCTCCCGTCTAACATCCTGAAATTAAAAGTGTGATCGGAGAGTTTTTGTGTTTCTTCTGCGGTGGTTCTTGCATAACTTAGCTCCGACCGCATGGACAGTTTCCACGATCACTGTTATTCATATCATCAATGCATTGCAATCTTCTAGGCACTGAAAACGATTTTATAACTCGAGCTGAAAGTTTTCGGAACTTTGGATTAGACCAAGGGGGGCGGAGTGTTGACTTCATTAGACGTGAACTTAACGTTTAGGTTCAATGTGCCTCTCACCATATGGTGATCGCTGCCAGTTTTCACCCTCGTAATCATTGATACATCAATGAACAGTTGCCGTCTATTCGTCTTAATTAAGTCCACCAGGTCCTCTTTCTGTGAGGCCGCTTCTGGAAGAAATATTTTATCATAAAGAGTCCTTCTTTCGTCGGTTGGCTGCTGGCCCATTGAGTTCCGTTGCCCTATTCCGAATTTCCCTACCTTCAGCTCACCATTCTCTCTTGTGCCTAGTTTTGCGTTGAAGTCTCCCATTAACACATAGTATAGTGGGTTTTAGAGGAATGCATGGCTCTAGATATATCCTCATACATTTCCTCCATCACCTCATCGGGATGTGCCGAGATAGGTTGGTGATTGGAACCTGCATTACCTTCAGTGAATACCGTTAGGTCATTATTATTATAAGGTTGTGTACCTTATTATGTATAAGGTACGCAACGCTTGTCGACACACTCCAATCTTTACAACGTTGTTAACGAGAGACTTGTGGACGATAAATCCGACACCTCCTTGGGACAGATGGCCGCTCTCCCGGTAATAGAACAAGTTGCCGGATTCGAGGATTACCATGTCCTCCCCCTGTCTTCGGATCGCGGATAAATTTATAATACTCTAGCGCCTGATGGGGTAGTTGGTATTCTTGCCCGCCACTACACGGGAGAGACCCACGTTCAGCTGTGAAATTTTACAGTCCATAAATATTAAAACTTAGTCATACACAGTTTTTTTTTTAATTACAATTTGCTAGATTACGAACAGTATAATATGATAACGAACTTAAAAAGTTTTGCATTTTTCAGAAATGTTTGTATACTTTGATTATAGTTTATAGTCAGTCTTATGAAATTGTATTTTCTGTGATATTTTTTTTTGCCGTCGTTACTTTTAAAATTGTTGGTTTATATGTCTGATATTAAAATGAAATCTGATAGGTAATTTTTAATTGTTTATTTTTTGTATTAATCAATCCTTTTTTAAGTAATGTACTCAAGTTAAAAATTGTTTGATGAAAAATTAAAGCATTCAGTGATATTAAAAAAAAGTTTTGTTATTCGTCTGAACATTGAACATATAATAACACATTTATTCCATTGAGTTATAAGTACTACTAGGTACGTACTAGAGAAGCTATTCTAAACAAAAAACGTGTCGCAACTTTAAGACAAAGGGGGCCTGCGCGGGGCGAACGCGACGTGGACTGATTAAGGTATTTGTTGCAGCGCTAAAAATTCGTTATATCGACTATGTAACCAAACTAGAGATGGGCAATTTGTTTCTGCCCGGCGGGAAAAATTGGCAAAAACCCGGCATTTTGGGCATAAATTTATTTTTGTCCAATATATGTCCAATTATAGGGCAAAAAAAAGTAATACTAAAACGTGGTCAAATTAAATTTTTAATATAAAATCGTACTTATTAAAGAAATAAAACAAGGAATTTTCATGATTGAACACGTTTTTATTTTAAAATAATAACATTGATATACTTTGTCACGTGAAAATCTTAACAAGAATCAACAATATAATTTTTATATAAAAAATATTAGAATATGTGCTTAATTAATAAAATCAAACAATATGTACTAATCAAATAATGAAAATAATATGACTTCTAGCATTAATAGGAACAATATTCTTAAAATTCTAAAAATCAATATTATTATAGTTCGAATTATAATCACACTAGAGAATCATTGTTAACACCCGACCGGTATAATAATTAAAATATTTTTTTTATTGCATTGCAAGTTCCATTAGCCTTATCACTATCGGTATCATATAAACATTCGCTAATATTTACGAATTCAATATGATTAGTTTGTCGTGAAGTTGAAGCTACTGGTTCCATATCTTTCCATATATCCTCCCTGAGAGAAGATTCCATATCCTCTTGCATGTGACCCTCCATGGCAGCATCGTGCAACATATCATCATCTGTGTCTTCCATGTCGGACCTTTCTGGAATACTATCTTCACTGTAAACACGATTAATGTTTTCACCTTTATTTAATAAGTTCCAATTATACGATAAGAAAGTTATTTTCGCCGCTCTTTCTGATGTGAGACGGCTTCTTTTAGCACTATGTATGAATCCCTGTGTGCTGAACGACCGTTCGGTGGCTGCTGACGTGCAGGGTGCAGTCAATACTCTAAGTGCAACTTTACTTAACTGACTTGAGCCACATATCCCCTTCCACCATAAAATGGGATTTACCTTCTCAGCGGCCTTCCAAGTAAATGGTTTGCTCCAAAGACCTTCTTTAGCTTTATATTTAGCCAGGTCAGCAAGACGGTCAATGTTGCAATGCTCAGCGAGGTTATAGATTAATTCCATGGCTTCAGTTTCTTCCGCCTGATTTAGTTCAATGCCTGCAGATTTAGGATCAAACAAGTAGTCCGCATAATGTATGGGTTTTATGCACTGCTTAACTCGTTTTTCAATATAAGTTTTTATGTTCTCCTTGCTGTCGTCATCCAGCATTGTGATTGTTGGTAACACAAATTCTAACTTTGATTTAAGGTTTCTTAGCACCATAAATACTTCATGTATATTGAATTCGTTGCCTTCTAGTTTAAAAATACTTTCTGCTATAGGCTCAAGAACAGTGATGGATTGTTCTATCATAGACCAGAAATCTTCATCTAAAAGTGTAGATTTAATATCGGGCGTTGGCTGAAGGTTTTCATTAACAGCAAAAGTCTGTAGTGCAGCTTTATTAATTTTCAGACTTTTTAGTGCACTGACATGACTGCCCCATCTTGTCTTACAGGATAATTTTAGACTCCGACTAGAGCTTTTTTCTTCTCTAATTTTACTTAATAAAGCACTTAAGACTTGACTTTTTTTTAATATTTTTAATAACATCTGTTGCGAGCTCTATGAAAGCTTTAACTTCGGGTGCTTTTATTATATCGACGCACAATAAATTCAGAGTGTGAGCAGCACAGTTCAATGGCACAATATGTGGGTATTTGTTTTTTATCATTTCGAATGACTTTTGGACATTTCGTGCGTTGTCTCCAATAAGGACCACAAATTTACTCACTCCGTAAGATTTCATTACTTTTTCAGTTTCACAACTTAAATACTCACTTGTGTGCCGATTATCAAGTGTGTTCAGACTTTTTATAAAAACAGGTTCTGGCTTGGATATTAAAAAATTTATAATGCCTTCATTGCAAACATCAGTCCAGCCGTCGTATTGCAAGTGTAGAAAATTTGATGCTTTTAAATCATCACTGATTTCTTTATTCATCTCTTTGTATATTTTTTCTAGATATTTAGTTGCAATTAGACTTTCTATTAGGCAATTTAAAATTTAATTTTTCAAAAAATTTTAGCCACAATGGGTGTTCTACCATTGCTAGAGGTGTTCCCGTGATTAATAGAGCCTTCGCAAACTCTTCTCTTAAATCTCTACTCGGAGAAAACATCGACCGAGAATATTCTCGGTCGATGTTTTCTCCGAGTTCAATAAAGTGGTTGTGGGTTCTGGTGTTAAGTTGGATTGTGACTTACTGACATCGTTAATTTGTTTTTTTACGGCTTGTGGGCATTTAAAGCAGGTCAGAAGATGTTGCTGCATTTTTATTACATGCCCCATTTTATAATGCTTTTCGCAAAAAGAGCACTTTACAGAATTGTCTGGTAATTGATGATAGTGCCTCCATATAGTATGATTTTTTGATCTTCCCATGGCGCTAAAACAACAAATATTTTTCATAAAGCAAACACTTTAGTAATAAGTGAGTTTATTTGTAACTTATTTTACAACCATTTTTAACAAAATTTCTTATTTCTTGTTGTACATCAAAAATATGCAGAGGGTATTAAACATTTATTACTTTTACTCGGAATATGTGATTAGTACACAAAAAAAAGAAAGACTGACTTACCTTACAAGTAGCAGTAAATTATCACACACTTAATACTAATAATTGCATAAATTGGTTAACCGGCACTAGAATACAACAAACAATGGACACAAATAGAATGCACGTGCGGTAACTGCAACTGACACAGGACGACTAACAACAAAATGGCGGCGCGGTGTGTTGCCTGGACGCATCCCTCGTCTCGCACCTCTCACTCACTCACTCGGCACAAGTATTTCTTGCCGCTGCGGCGTAATTCGTAACATTTATGTCGTAAACATGGTTTTGTAAAATAAACATATTTAAAAAAAAGTATGCAAATGTATAAAATAACACCTTTAAATAATTAATCTTAACTAAACTTAACAAGTTAGACCAGCTTCCAATGCTAACATAAATCTTGTAAATCAGTTTTGGTACAAAAATTTATGCCCAAGGACAGAAATTTATCGGCGCTTATTAGGAATTTTCCCAATTTGCCAAAAATGCCCGGGCATTTGCCCATCTCTAAACCAAACCTATTAAAATATGCAGCGCTAGATGGCTATAGAGTACAGTTTTTATGCGACCAAATCGTCGCGTTTCGTTCAATTGCGATTTTCCACCGCAGAAGTGACAGATTTTGTACCTTCAAAATGTAATAATAGCTAAATAATTAAAAAATAAAGTAGAAAATAAAAAAAAGTTTTTAAGCGTTCATTAAAGATCTCTTGCCTACTGAATATTTATTAACGTTACGTCCTTGTACACACTGATTCGTATTCTCGTATTATTAGTGCCGTTCCGTACACACCCACACCGTATGAATGTCGGAGCCCTAAAAATACATTAACGTAAAATGTACGGATTGCATTACGGTTCAGTCGAACAAAGCATAAGTGTTCGGATCGCGAAATCTAGTCTACAAGTTCTACATTTATCTATAGTAAGTTTCATGAGTATAACGACTAAATATATGCATAAACTTGATCATGAGCAATTCAATCAATTTTAATTGTAAATTAAATTGCAATTTCAAATAAATGTAACATGCATTTCCACAGAAGTTTCTAAATTAAAATTTAGTCGGTGACAACAAAGCGTTGATTACTTGCCAGTGTCCTTTCTCTAACTTGCTGATCATTCGCTCCTTAAAGGAATTTATTGATTGGCGCGAAGATGTCGCTAACTCTTTTTTCATATTAAATGATTTCTGGTCTTAGTATATAGCTATTCCCCGCAACTTCGCTCCCATGTAATTTATTACGATTGGATTTCATGGGTTTTAATTTTTTTTTGCGGGGAACTCTAATTCTTTTTCTAAAATAAAAGTAGCCTAAGTTACTCCTTATAACATCAGCTATCTGCTAGTGAAAGTCCCGTCAAAATCGGTCTAGTCATTTCGGAGATTAGACGGAACAAACAGAGACAAAAATTTAAAAATTGTTTTTGTTATAAGTACTGTATATACCTACCTACTTTCATATGCATTTAGTAAAAAGCTGATATTTTGACATTACAAAAAGACACTTCAATTTTATTTATTTGTATAGTCTTAGTATATATTATTATGTCGTGTTTTTGTTTGGATTTCCTACATAGTAAATTTTTTTTAACTGCGTGCAACAAAAGAGCTTTTTCTGTGTACGTAACTGTAAAGTTCTAAGCATCATTCAAGGATTATTTTTAAAATTTCAAACGTTCACAATATGCAAAAAATGCCAGCTAAAATGTAATCATAATAATTATTATCATATTCGTATAAACGAATGTTACCTATATCTAGTGATTGTAATAAAGTCAGTTTTTGTATTTATAAATATATTGTGTACATAACGTAGCTAGAGGAAAATAAAGATGTGCAATTATTACCACCTCTATGGCGCAGTACCAAAGGTATTCATGTTCTGTACTATTGTGTAAAATACTCAGTTAATAAAATTGTAACAAGATAAAATAACTTTTATTAAAAAAAATTACAAGTTTTACTCTTATTAAACCGTAATAATTAGTAAATATAAGAAATCATTGTGTAAACCATAACTTAAGATTTAGTTGACTCATCAAAATGTTGAATCCCATAGAAATATTAAATATATTGGTAAATCCAATTGGGCATACCTTAAGCGCATTAAAAAAATTACGTATAACATGATTATACGGAATTTTTAAAGTAGTTTAAATACATTTCGACAGCACTATCGGCTTCAACATCCTCGAAAACCATGAAAATGACACCCGTGATGAAAAAATTGATACCTATTGCAGCCGCCATCTTGGATTTACATTTCGACAACCCTATCGGCTTCAACTCTCGAAAACTATGAAAATGACACCCATGATGAAAAAATTGATACCTATTGCAGCCGCCATCTTGGATTTACATTTCGACAGCACTATCGGCTTCAACTCTCTCGAAAACCATGAAAATGACACCCATGATGAAAAAATTGATACCTATTGCAGCCGCCATCTTGGATTTACATTTCGACAGCACTATCGGCTTCAACACCCTCGAAAACCATGAAAATGACACCCATGATGAAAAAATTGATACCTGTTGCAGTCGCCATCTTGGATTTACATTTCGACAGCACTATCAGCTTCAACACCCTCGAAAACCATGAAAATGACACCCAAGATGAAAAAATTTATATATTTTGCAGCCGCCATCTTGGATTTACATTTCGACAACACTATCGGCTTCAACACCCTCGAAAACCATGAAAATGACACCCATGATGAAAAAATTGGTACCTAATTCAGCCGCCATCTTGTATTTACATTTCGACAGCACTATCAGCTTCAACACCCTCGAAAACCATGAAAATGAAACCCATGATGAAAAAATTTATACCTATTGCAGCCACCACCTTGGATTTACATTTCGACAGCACTATCGGCTTCAGCACCCTCGAAAACCATAAAAATGACACCCATGATGAAAAAATTGATACCTATTGCGGCCGCCATCTTGGATTTACATTTCGACAACCCTATCGGTTTCAACACCCTCGAAAACCATGAAAATGTCACCCATGACAAAAAAAAATTATACTACTTGCTTTTAGTACGTACTACTATTATTTATTCTGTGCTTTTAAATATTGTAATAAAAAATGTCTTATTATTATTATAATTAAGTATTTAAGAAATTTGGTTATTCGAATATTGTGTATTTGTACAGCGATCTTTTCGAGCCGCTGCAAACAACCGAAACAATGTCCACTCACGAAGGCGACTGAAGCCAAACCACAGAAAAAAAAAACAAAAAACCAGCACATACTATATAGAAACACTACCAAACCAGTGGTATACAGTCCATACTATAATTTTTCTTAGAGGTATTATTATGTCATGACAGTTTGTCCATGTTGCAGTCAGAAGTCGCTTTTGCATGCCGAGCGCAAAGCGCGTGGGATGTTCTACTAACGCCTAAAAATCAAAATTCCACCGTTTTGTCGCATGAAATCGTATCCAGCAATCATATTATACATATAAATGATATAAAAAGCACATTGTTAGAAAGATAAATGATTGTTGAACTTATTAATATTTTTTTTAAATCGATTAATTGCTATTTTAAAATAAAAAATGGGGTTTTAGTGGCTCATGGTGTGGATTTACCATGTCCCCAAGGCTTGTAAACACTATAACTTTTGTAAATATCAATTGTTTAACTCAATCTATTTATTAATCTCTTCATCTATCATGTGGGAAGCCACTGAATGTAAATGTCAGTGTAATTTTGTTTTGTTTAGCTATAATTAATTTTTTTCGGCTCGAAAATGGCGAAATTTTCGTTGATTTGGTAGCCTCGTATAGAATTATTTCTGTAAATGGGGAGCTGCAGCCACAGAGTAGTTTACTCACTAACTCAGTTGGCCATCGCCATAGATTACTATATATATCAGTTCGCCGCATTAGCTTGCTACATTTATATTTATCTATGGTTCGCCGTCAGTCGCCGTCGTGAGTGGACATTATTTCGGTTGTTTGCAGCGGCTCAAAAAGATCGCTGTACAAATACACAATATTTGAATAACCAAATTTCTTAAATACTTGATTATAATAATAATTACAGATTTTTTTATTACAATATTTTAAAAGCACAGAATAAATAATAGTAGTACGTACTAAAAGTAAGTAGTATCAATTTTTTTGTCATGGGTGAAATTTTCATGGTTTTCGAGGGTGTTGAACCCGATAGGGTTGTCGAAATGTAAATCCAAGATGGCGGCCGCAATATGTATCAATTTTTTCAATATGGGTGTCATTTTCATGGTTTTCGAGGGTGCTGAAGCCAATAGTGTTGTCGAAATGTAAATCCAAGGTGGCGGCTGCAATAGGTATAATTTTTTTCATCATGGGTGTCTTTTTCATGGTTTTCGAGAATGTTGAAGCCGACAGTGCTGTCGAAATGTAAATCCAAGATGGCGGCTGAAGTAGGTACCAATTTTTTCATCATGGGTGTCATTTTCATGGTTTTCGAGGGTGTCGAAGACGGTAGTGCTGTCGAAATGTAAATCCAAGATGGCGGCTGCAATAGATATCAATTTTTTCATCTTGGGTGTAATTTTCATGGTTTTCGAGGGTGTTAAAGCCGATAGTGCTGTCGAAATGTAAATCTAAGGTGGCGGCTGCAAGGGGTTTCAATTTTTTCATCATGGGTGTCATTTTCATGGGTTTCGAGGGTGTTGAAGCCGATAGTGCTGTCGAAAGATAAATCCAAGATGGCGGCTGAAGTAGGTACCAATTTTTTCATCATGGGTGTCATTTTCATGGTTTGCAAGGGTGTTGAAGCCGATAGTGCTGTTTAAATGTAAATCCAAGATGGCGGCTGCAATAGATATCAATTTTTTCATCATGGGTGTCATTTTCATGGTTTTCGAGGGTGCTGAAGCCGATAGTGCTATCGAAATGTAAATCCAAGATGGCGGCTGCAATAGGTATAAATTTTTTCATCATGGGTGTCTTTTTCATGGTTTTCGAGAATGTTGAAGCCGACAGTGCTGTCGAAATGTAAATCCAAGATGGCGGCTGAAGTATGTACCAATTTTTTCATCATGGGTGTCCTTTTCATGGTTTTCCAGGGTGTCGAAGACGATAGTGCTGTCGAAATGTAAATCCAAGATGGCGGCTGCAATAGATATCAATTTTTTCATCTTGGGTGTAATTTTCATGGTTTTCGAGGGTGTTAAAGCCGATAGTGCTCTCGAAATGTAAATCTAAGGTGGCGGCTGCAAGGGGTATCAATTTTACATCATGGGTGTCATTTTCATGGGTTTCGAGGGTGTTGAAGCCGATAGTGCTGTCGAAATATAAATCCAAGATGGCGGCTGAAGTAGGTACCAATTTTTTCATCATGGGTGTCATTTTCATGGTTTGCAAGGGTGTTGAAGCCGATAGTGCTGTTGAAATGTAAATCCAAGATGGCGGCTGCAATATATGTCAATTTTTCATCATGGGTGTCATTTTCATGGGCTTCGAGGGTGTTGAAGCCGATAGTGCTGTCGAAATGTAAATCCAAGATGGCGGCTGAAGTAGGTAATAATAATAATAATAAAGAGTTTTATTTGTCACAATTCACACATGGTAGTTAAAAGTGTACAAAAAAATTTATCACAAACTTATCTAGCAACATACGTAAGTAAAAACATACATTAAAAAAATGAGACAAACTGGCCTGTGACTCAGCTATGTGATGATTTGAGGTCACCGCTGGTATTCTGCCACAGCCAACTTTTAAAAAACACAGTATCTTAACCTAATCTTGGCATTGACGTGAAACAACGTAAAGAAAATATAAACATATGTGCTATGTAAATCGGCAAATTTAATATGATACTTAATTCCTGCCTCCAATTTTTGTTGTTCAAGTAACCATACTTTGCATTTCTTTCTAAATGATTTTACATTCACGATCTCCTGTAAAGGAGGAGGTATTTTATTCCAAATTTTGAAGGCAGCATATTTGAAACATCCCTTTGCTTTAACACGCTTATAAGTTGGAAGTTTATATAATAGTTTACCCCTTTGTCTCAAACGTGTTATTTGACATTTTGGAGATAATTTTTCATATAAATAATGAGGAGATTGCGAATTATTTAACGAGTGTACGAAACAAGCATATTTTAGTTTTCTGGTGTAACCCATATTTAAAATATTATTTTTGAGTAGATAAGGAGTTATGTGGTTAGTCTTAGGTATGTCAAAACAATAACGCATACACGCATTTTGAACCCTTTGTATTCTTCCTATAGTTTTCTGTGAAAGGCAAGGACCATATACCAAGTCGCAATAATGTAAGTGTGACAAGACTAGACTGTTGCAAAGACGGAGCCGGATATTTGGTTTTAGAAACGAACGAATTTTGTAAAGAGATTTTAAAGATCCAAAACATTTATCTGTACGTGTTGTTCAAACGTTAAACCTTCATCCATGTTAAGGCCTAAGTTACGAATACAATCTTCTCGAGGAATAGTTGTGCCACTGATCATGATAGTTGGATCAATTTTTTTGATTAATGCAACCTGATGACGTGTACCCATAATTATACAAGTACTTTTTTTAGGATTCAGTAGTAGGCCATGAGACTTTGACCAAAGCTCTATTAATTTTAGATCATCATTGAGGCTGGTAACCGCTGTTGTAATACTGTCGGTTTTTGGTAACGTGTGGACGTACAATTGGGTGTCATCGGCATAAAGGTGATATTTGGAGTGGTGAACTACATTTTTTATGTCTGCTGTGTATATGGCGAAGAGTGTTGGGCCAAGAATGGACCCTTGTATAACGCGTTTAGAAATTGATAGGGGCTCCGATATATCAGCAGTACCTTCAATATTGATGCATTTTACTTTTTGACTACGCCCGCAGAAGTAAGACTGAAGCCACGAACATGCCGATTCGGAAAAACCAACGTTTTTTAATTTTGTCAGTAAAAGTGGTATATTAATGCAGTTGAAAGCCCGAGTGAAATCTAGTAGAACTAGAATGGTACCTTGTCCATTATCAGCGGCGGTAAGAATATCGTCCGTTATGTGTAATAATGCTGTGGTTGTGCTAAATTTTTGCCGAAAACCCGATTGGAAATCTGGAAGGATGGCATTCTCTTTCAGATAGTTAGTAATTTGTGACTGTGCACACTTATCAACTATTTTTGACAAAACAGGCAATATACTTATTGGCCTGAGGTCGTCAAAGCTGTCTATCTTCTGTTTCTTAGGTAAGGGTATGATCAATGGGCACTTCCAAACATCAGCAAATACTCCTTCTAACAATGATTTATTAACGATGGCTTCAATAGCAATCAAAGAGTAGGGTAATGTAAACTTAATCATATTCATGCTAATTTAATCACATCCTTTAGAGTTAGAAGAAAACGAATTAATAATCTTATGTAACTTTGAAGCAGTCACTCTATTAAAATTGAACTCAGATAAGTTACTACGACAATTACTTTCAAGTTTTTCTAACTGTTTTAAATCAACCGGTAACACAGGAACGCTATTTATAAAATGTCTATTCAGTTTTGTGGAATCCAAAAGATGTACAGGAATTGATTTACTTGCACCATTCTTAATTGTTTTAGTAATATGACGCCACATTAAGGACGGATATTTAATATTATTATTTACAAATTGGGTAAAATATGCTTGTTTCTCAACACGAACAGCGCAATTATATAGGTTGCGCATGTCCTGGTAGAATTTATAAGCTGATTCGGAATTACTTATTTTAGCTTTACGACATGCTTTATTACGAATATTTCTCATTTCTATAAGGGTATTGGTCATCCATGGAGATGGAGATTTATTAAATTTACGTGTACATACAGGGGCAAAAGTATCTACTAAGTCTAAGATAAGAAAGTTGAACAAGTTAACCATTTCATTAAGGTCATTATATTCCAGTATGAATTCCCAGGGCGTGAATGCAGCTGCATTATTAATATATTTGGCATTATCTGCCAGTGGCCTATATTGGACGGTGCGGGGTTTTATATTAGAAACACTAATAGGGAATGTTGCTATTACTAGTCCGTGATCACTTAAGTCATCATTATGTATTACATCTACCGATATGGGTTCCAGATTAACTCTAGTAAATATGACATCAATAAGTGCCGAAGTATGTGGTGTGATACGATTCGGCAAGTTAACAATTTGATGTAGCTTGTAAGAGTCAGTCAGAACTTCGAAACGTTTAGGTAGGGTTACCAGATTGTTACGATCTATACAGTTTATATTAATATCACCTACAATAAATCTGTAGGTGAAAGGTGAAGGACCTTAAGTCACAATCTATAAAGTTTACAGCAGGCCCCATTAACGATGACTAAAACCTCATGGAAGTATTAAAATGAGCTTTTATAAAAAAGTAAATATCGGATCGTAGTCAAATAAAAACCTAGGATTACTTTATTTCTTTAACTATAGATTTTGATACATTTTGGACCCACTAAAGCCTCCGAAGGCTTTTTCTTTGGACTTAATGTTTTTTAACTTTGGTTAGTATTCCAATAATTAAATATTGCCATGTTTGTTAAGTCCCAATATCATTAATAAAATTGATTACAAAAGGGTAAAATAGTAAAAATATAGTTACTACCTGCTAAAACATTCAGCTATGTCAATAAAAAATATCAGTTATTTTGACAACTTTATTTGTATTATAATATATCAATCACGAAAACAATTCTGCAAAGAAAAAATATTCCGGTTCCGGCAGGTCATGCGCTGTACCATCATGAACCAATTTTTTATAAAAGTCGTGAAAAATGGGCGGAACCAAAGCAAATTGCAAAGCTTTTAGCAAGTCTAGATATATGTTGGTTGTGATCGGCTTCCAATCTTATCTTATGGGTTGCAGTGCGGGTAGGGTAAAATCTTCCAAAGATCTTCTTCGATTTCTGATCAAAGACCCTTTTTCAAATTCATTTTGACTAAAAGAAGTTTTGTAATACCATATATGCCATAGTCTTCTTTCTTGAATTGCATTCATACTATATTAGTGTAAGGCACTGACTGACCCATATCTCACTTTTTGCGATGTACAAGGGAGCTGAGGTACCTTCTTGGAGAACGAGTAAATTTTTAAATGCGTCCCTTGACGGATGAGTCGATCGCGTCCGTAGGCTTCAACCACCTAATGCTAGGCTCAGCCTATATGTGCACCCCGGGTGGTGCTATACAAGCGACAAAGTCGAAAGAACAGACTTGGCTCCTCGCCGTGTGGTAGAGGCGTAAAAAATTACCACCCACTACTTTCGCAACATGAGGCAAAAAAGTAACGACATGGCCCCCCAATTCCCGGCGCCCCTTTAATGGGGCAGGGGTACGAAGAAATTCCGGTAGAAAAACCGGCGACGAGGTTCGCCAACCGACACGTTCTGCCGAAGGGGCGAAAAGTGGATTGCGGTAGCTTGTCTGGCTACGTTGAATGTATGTGTAACAATGAATGATAAGATGGATGAAGTATGCGATATGATGTATGATAGAGGAATACATGTGTTATGTGTAAATGACATGTATACCGGTCTGGTGTAGACGAGACCGTGCGGGCATGCCAGGGAGTCGGTATCATCCTTTCAGAAAGAATGGGTCATTTGTGTAAAAGATTATGAATGTGTAAGCCCGAGACTGCTATGGATACGAATGAAAGTGGGCTTAATGAAGTTGTTTGTTCTAGGGGTCTACGCCCGAAACATTTCTAAGCCCACTTACATCCGTGAGCAGTTTTGGGAGTTTTTTTTTATAGGATAGGGTGACAAACGAGCACACACAGGTTGCTGTAACGCATAGACATCTACATCTATCTTCAATAAAGAAATAAAATGCAGATGCGTCGTCACCCGTGAGGACTAAGAAGGAATGCCTCGTTTACAGTAAATTAGGTCTCCGGTTCTCTACACTCACCGTACGAAACACAGCAGCGTTAAGCTGCTATTTTACGCTGATATTCTGTGAGAGCGTGGTCCATCCCCGGTCGAGCCGATCCATTCGTGCTACAACTATACTACTAATATAGCTCTGTGTGGCTCTACCACGTATAAGTTGTTATAAGTTGGTAAGGATGGTGCTAATGAAATGCAATGGTAATGAAAATATTGTATTAGGAGATTTTAATGGAAGGGTTGGGGTGAAAAGGCTTGGTTGTGAAAGGATATTGGGAATGTTTGGTGATGAAAGCATAAATGAGAACGGTGAAAATCTCCTCATCGTATGTGTGGAAAAGAATATTTTTGTGATGAACACTTTCTTTCGTCATAAGAAGATTCACATGTATACATGGGAAAGATGTGATGATAGAAGCATGATAAATTTCATAATTGTGGATGAAAGAATGAGGAGCGCGGTGGTAGATACAAGGGTTTACCGGGGGTCCAACGTAGAGACGGACCATTATTTGGTCTTTTGCCGAATTAATGGTCTATTCAGACTTTGGCGGCATCGGACATCTGTGTCTACCACTGCGTTACAGCGTATAAGAACAGATAGGTTACAAAATGACGGTGTGAAAGAGCAGTTCAAATGTAGATTGAGAGAAAATGTAAGTGGTATGGATGAATTGTGTATGAATGATTTAGACTTGGAGACTGTGTGGTATAATGTCAAGAAAGGTTTGGTGGATGCAGCTACCAAATTATGTAGTGTAAGTAAGAGAACGAATGGAAGGAAAAATAGCATGTTATGGTGGGATGATGAGGTACGGATGGAAGTTGAAGCAAAGAAGAAAGCATCGTTGATACCCGCGGCAGGGCGAGAGTAGCGGGCGGGGGAGTTAGTGCAAAAGAATCGTAAGTCCCACATAATGTCGTTTAGTACTGAACTGTGGTCTATAATTGAATGCTAAAGGATATTAAAGAACTTGACGACTGTTTACTTTTTATTTACTTAGGGACTTAATGTTCAATTATATTTGCTAACTTAAAATGATACGGCATTAGGACATAATGTCTTTTACCATTATATAAATTCTAATTTTTCTAATCAGAATCTGTAAAAACATGAAAACGGCCAAAAATGGACTTAAGGTTCTTTACCTTTCACCTACAGAAATATGTACTCGTATTCAGATCCTAGTACTGATAAAGATTCATGAAGGGAATCAATTGCAATTTCTTGACTTACACACTCAGGACGATATGCAATTCCAATTAACAAACTGTGGTACCAAATTTTTTGAGGTACCAAATTTTTCATCATGGATATCATTTTCATGGTTTTCGAGGGTGTTGCAGCCGATAGTGCTGTCGAAATGTAAATTCAACATGGCGGCTGCAATAGATATCAATTTTTTCATCATGGGTGTCATTTTCATGGTTTTCGAGGGTGCTGAAGCCGATAGTGCTGTCGAAATGTAAATCCAAGATGGCGGCTGAAGTAGGTACCAATTTTTTTTATCATGGATATAATTTTCATGGTTTTCGAGGGTGTTGCAGCCGATAGTGCTGTCGAAATGTAAATCCAACATGGCGGCTGCAATAGATATCAAGTTTTTCATCATGGGTATCAATTTCATGGTTTTCGAGGGTGCTGAAGCCGATAGTGCTGTCGAAATGTAAATCCAAGGTGGCGGCTGCAATAGGTATAAAGTTTTTCATCATGGGTGTCATTTTCATGGTTTTCGAGGGCGTTGAATCCGATAGTGCTGTCGGAATGTAAATCCAAGATGGCGGCTGAAGTAGGTACCAATTTTTTCATCATGGGTGTCATTTTCATGGTTTTCAAGGGTGTTGAAGCCGATAGTGCTGTCGAAATGTAAAGCCAAGATGGCGGCTGCAATAGGTATAAATTTTTTCATCATGGGTGTCATTTTCATGGTTTTCGAGGGTGTTGCAGCCGATAGTGCTGTCGAAATGTAAATCCAACATGGCGGCTGCAATAGATATCAATTTTTTCATCATGGGTGTCATTTTCATGGTTTTCGAGGGTGCTGAAGCCGATAGTGCTGTCGAAATGTAAATCCAAGATGGCGGCTGAAGTAGGTACCAATTTTTTTTATCATGGATATCATTTTCATGGTTTTCGAGGGTGTTGCAGCCGATAGTGCTGTCGAAATGTAAATCCAACATGGCGGCTGCAATAGATATCAAGTTTTTCATCATGGGTATCAATTTCATGGTTTTCGAGGGTGCTGAAGCCGATAGTGCTGTCGAAATGTAAATCCAAGGTGGCGGCTGCAATAGGTATAAATTTTTTCATCATGGGTGTCATTTTCATGGTTTTCGAGGGCGTTGAATCCGATAGTGCTGTCGGAATGTAAATCCAAGATGGCGGCTGAAGTAGGTACCAATTTTTTCATCATGGGTGTCATTTTCATGGTTTTCAAGGGTGTTGAAGCCGATAGTGCTGTCGAAATGTAAAGCCAAGATGGCGGCTGCAATAGGTATAAATTTTTTCATCATGGGTGTCATTTTCATGGGTTTCGAGGGTGTTGAAGCCGATAGTGCTGTCGAAATGTATATAAACTACTTTAAAAAAAAACCGTTTAATCATGCTATACGTTATTTTTAATGCGAAGGCATGCTCAATTGGATTTACCAATATATTTTAAATTTAGCCATGCTTGGCCAATTAAGAATCAAACAAATTAATGAATAGTTTAAAATACAATCGAACCTTGCTAACTTACTATTTTGTTACAAAACAAATTTGTAATTAAATTTTTAGTATAATTTATTTATTTTACATTATTCCCTATATATAATGTACTCTGTGAGCCAAACTAAACTACTCATTACTACTCTGTGGCTGTAGCTTCCCATTTACAGAAATATTTTTGTATACGAGGCTAACAAATCAACGAAAATTTCGCCATTTTGGAGCCGAAAAAAATTAATTATAGCTATACAAAACAAAACTACACTGCCATTTACATTCAGTGGCTTCCCACATGATAGATGAAGAGATTAAAAAATAGATTGAGTTAAACAATTAATATTTTCAAAAGTTATTGTGTTTACAAGCCACAGGGACATGATAAATCCACACCATAAGCCACTAAAACCCTTTTTTTTATTTAAAAATAGCAATTTATCGATTTAAAAAAAAATATTAATAAGTTCAACAATCATTTATCTTTCTAACAATGTGCTTTTTATATCATATATATGTATAATATGATTGCTAGATACGATTTTATTCGATAAAATGTTGGAATCTTAATTTTTAGGCGATAGTAGAACATACCATGCGCTTCCGCTTAAGGTATGCAATAGAGGAGATGTGGCAAGGGGGCGTGTCTGTGTCCGTACGCTATGATCAAAATTCTCAGGTTCTATTCAGACGGCCGCATAGATAAGAGCATAGATAATATACTATATAGGGTAGATAAGAGTGGACGGCCCTCGTCTGCGCCCTCTTTTCCCAAAAGAGGGTCGCTTTAGATACGGCATATGAAGCTTTAATAAAGCTAGTTGCCAGTCCCCAAAGGCAGTTTTAGAGGGTATCACTTAGGTTCCCCTTGTAGGCAGTGAGTCCCCCATAACCACTATAAACCGGCTGTAGTGGTGTGCGTAATGCATTTTCTGCCTCCCTCTGTGGTAGCCCATTTCCAATTGCTTCGGGCGCAAAAAAAAAAAAGGACGGCCGTCTCTGCGTATTAGTATACTTTCAACCGTAATCGTGAAACAATATCAGAATGTCATGTTATTCAGTGGTTTCTTGTAAAAACCGAAGCCAAAACTAAATCTTTGTAGATCATGGAATCACTTACCATATGTAAGAACAAGTATTTTACTATCTTTATCTTTAAAATCATGAAAAACAACAAATCGTAAAATATTTTTTGCTCTTGATGCGTTATTTTGTTTTCAAATATCACTGCGACGGTACTATTTTGTAGTAAATACATTGCTCCTTAACCACTACTTATGTATGTCGCTAAGCGACTGAACAAGCAATGTAAATATGACAAAACGATACTTTATTTATAGGGATGCATCGTGTAGTACGGCCACTGTATCTTGCGATGAGTAAGTGTTGTGCTTGTGTAGATCCACTAACGTATGCTATCGACAACAATGTCGATTGGCGAATTGCTATTATATAGTTTATTCTTTCAATTTGTTAACCGTTTCAGCCCGGTGGGAAGACTGATGTGACATAATGCTATTTAATTATTTTGATTATTTTCACCGTTTACTACACTGAATTCGTAACTAGCGATCATAAAGTAAATTGCTTAAATAATTAGGTTAATCATCGGTGAAGTGTTTTAGGTTGAATTATAGTATATTATGCCTTATCTTCGTGCTAATTCCATACTTTTATATTTTCAAAAGCTTCGAATGCGTTATTATACCTAATTGGCATGGTTCAAATATAAGATAATATTATAATAGTGACTTTTGCTAAAAATAAGTCAACATAATTCTCCTGGCTATTTATTTGTTATGCATGAGTGTGTGTTTGTTTTCATATATTTAACAATATCTTGACCGACCAGGGGCTTTTTTAACAAAAGCTTGCCAGGTACATGGTGAGATTAAGAAGTTGCGTAGGATATATGTAAATGATGAATAAGTTATTATCGTACATTTTCAGCTTCCCAAAAGATGCTAATTTAAAAAAAAAATTAACCGATGCCACAGGAAGGCCACCAAACTGGTTCCCTACAAAAACTAGTACCATATGCCAAAATACCTACTTTTTCAATACGCTATGACAATCTAAACCAACATAATCGGATTTTTTATTGTATTTGTTAGGTAGGTTAGGTACTTAATAATTTACGTTTACCTACATATTGTTTATTTTTATTATATAATTTCCTGTGCATATCGTTTTTTATTTATTTTATTTTCAATTTTAGTGCAATTTTAGTATAAATGGAAGAGAATCGATAACTTTCCAATTTAGTCAATCTCTAATGTATATGTAAAAAATGGCTTTTGCACAGCACAACGATAGCGCCCGATATTTTTGTGTGAGTAAGTAGTACGGTGCATAGTAAATGCACGCTGTGTTTGTAGGGATACGGTTTATAATTGATTGTGTAGTACGTTCTGATTTATAAAATGCGAGTGCGTGCGCGACTGCGTATATATTGCTTTTACTGATCTGCAAGTGTAGTAGGTAGGTAGGGGCCAAGTGGAGACACCGGGTTCCGATACATTTTCAACTACCGGGCATATCTCCTTCTATTATTATATCTATGTCGAATTCTCATCTTAAAATATAAGGTCGGGGAAAAGTTTTTTCATATTTTATATGTATACAAATTCAAAACATTTTTTTTTTCAAAGTTTAATTACATTTAATTATAATATATAGTTATGTGCCATTTTGTTCGATGACTTCTTGTCATCTAGCAGGTAGTGACATAATCCCGTTGCTGCAGAAAACTTGGGATTTTTAATTAAAAAAAGCGACAAGTACTTTTAACAGTCCTCTCTTGATGTTATCTAAAGAATGTGACCTAAAGAATTCTGAAGAGACTGAAACAGCTGAAAAGCTAAGGGTGCAAGGTCAGGACTATATGGTGGATGCATTAAAACTTCCCAACCAAGCTCCCATTTTTTGCTGAGTGGCCAAAGATGTGTGTGGTCTGGCGTTATCTTGATGAAAGACCATTCCTTTTCTGTTGATCAATTCCGGCAGTTTTTTCTCAATTTCTTGCTTGGGTTTCATTACTTGTTGTCAGTAGAGATGCGAATCGATGGTTTTGCCATATCTTATAAAAAAAAGTAAACAATACGGTACCCATACCAATAAAAAAATCAGGTGGGGCTGTGTCGGGGCACACGGCCGTTGGTTTTAACGTAAAACGTCTATGTCAGCCAGTACAACCAATCATAAAGATAACATTCTCTTTAAAATGTTTATATAATTCTACAACACCAGGATTTATACGTGGTACAGCCATGCTGCAGCTATATTAATAGTATAGTTGTAGCACGAATGTGTTGGTTCGACCAGGGAAGGACCACGCTCTCAGAGAATACCAACGTAAAATGGCAGATTAACACTGCTGTGTTTCGTATGGTGAGTGTAGAGAACCGCAGACCCTTTTTACTTGAAAAGAGGCGTTCCATCTTAGTCCTCACGGTTGACAACGCATCTGCATTTTGATAACGAGGATAAATGTAGATGTCTGTGGGCCACAGCAACCACTTACCATCAGGTGAACTATGTGTTCGTTGGTCACCATTATCCTACTAAAAAAACCTGGAGAATTGCAGGTGCGTTGCGGGCCCCTTTTTAAAAGGAGTAAGTCATTTCTAGAAGGTATCTAAGTCGTAGCGGTCCATAAAAATCGCCGATGGTAAACGGTTTCTAAGAAAACTTCTAATAAATCGCACGTTAGTGGACCCGCCAAGCATCCAAATGATGTGGATGATAACGTAAGTTTTGTCGCGATGTGTGTTGGTGAAATGTAGTGGCTGTAATTAATCCGAACAATTCCTCAGAGCACCCCCAGTGGTAAATACGATAGAAAATTCAAAGGGATGTTAATCAATTCCGGCAGTTTTTTCTCAATTTCTTGCTTGAGTTTCATTAGTTGTTGTCAGTAGAGATCCGAATCGATGGTTTTGCCTGGTGGTAAAAGCTCATAATAACCGATGCCCTTCCAATCCCACCATACACACAGCATCACCTTATTGCGTATTAATGCGGGTTTCGCTACAGTCTGTGGAGCTTGACTACACTTTGCATCACCAGTTATCAATATTTTCAAAAATGGTTCGGGTTCATTGCGTTTCAAGAGATAATCGCAAATCACGATGCAACATCTCTACGCAGCGCCAGTGAATCGAGCCAATCAAAGAGAACTCGGTCGTCGACGTTTCGAGCCGCTCTACTCTCAATACGGTCAAGTGAAAGGAGCTCGCACTGAGGAGCCCCGGCCCAGAAATGAGAACAGTATTCCATGTGAGGCTGAACCAGCGCTTGTAAAGTTGCAAACGGTGTGCAGGTATGAAATACTGTTCCGCGCTACTGAGTACGCCAAGCTTGTTGAGAAGCCAATTTAGCTTTCTGTTCAAAGTGACCATGCTACTGCAGGGCATTCGATATGTCGACGCCGAAAATTCCGCTACTGGCTGCGGCATCAAGGGAAGTACTCTGAAATTGAGAAGATACAACAAAGGTATTCTTTTAACGGTAAACGTGCAAACTTGTGAATTTGTATAATAATTTATCGTGTAACGACTTTTCAGTTCAGTGCTTTCCTAAAATATGTTAGATTTAAAGTGTATTTTTGTAAAAGAAACGAATTTGAAAAACATGTACGCGCTCTCTTATTGGATTTGACGTTTCGTGATGTGCCTTCAACGCTGACCAACTAATCATATGCTATTATTATAGCGTCTAATGGATCTACTGACGTCGTCTAAGATGGCACCAATGTGACTGCTGTATGAATTGATTCCTAGTTATTGGAAATTAAATATTTTATTTCATGACATTTCATTTCATTCATGACGTTATTCATCACTTAAAAAGTTTATATTATTTTTTTGGTGTGATGGGAGTCATAATAAATAGATTCATACAATAAAACAGCATGCATATTTCCTATTATTATATCGTAAAGCATTACAAACTTAATAGCAACCTTCAACAACATTATCGATATTTTGATCTTGAAACGGTAATATTCCTAAAACGGGTTTTTACCTTACATTTATTAGCGTCACCTACTGGGGAATAGCTGAATTGTTTTCCTAATAAATGTTCAGCGTAGTTTTGCTATGTTTAACTAGAGAGCGTTTCACACGCGCGAGTTCTGTAATGCTGATGAGGTACCTTAAGAACTTAAGATATTGTCATCATCAACGATCCTTTGGCTTAAGCTGTGGTCAAAATTTCGCAAGAACTTTTCAATGTGACACATTGGCATAATGTTGTAAAGAAGTTTTTTGAAACAAAATATTTTAGAAGATTATTTCTTATTACTCAGCGTTGCCACTTTAGTGATTTTGTCACTATATTTAGTGAATTTTTGGAGATAGATAGTGATATTCTGAAAATGAAAATCAGTAAAAAATTATTTGATGACTTTTAGTGATATTTATCAAATCTTGAAGAATTTACAAAATACATATTAGCAACCCTCTTTACCTGTCGGAAAATTCCCCAGTTTATGTCAAAATAGCACTATCCTTTTCTCACATTACAAACACGTAATTATAGTTCGGTCGTTCAGAGAATGCGTTCCTGACACGTCGCGATTGAACTGACGACTTGAACTTTGTAATGGCGTTGCAGTTACGATAAAAATATTTTTGCTGGTTGTTTACCGTTTTAACAATTGATGAGCATTAAAACAACATTATTATATCAATAATCAATGAATGTTATAATTTTGTGCCAAACTGAGTGTCAAATAACTTCGTAAACAATATTTTTCTAAATCTATACTGCGCTATTACAAGGTTATGTCAGCGCTTTATATTTGTAATGCTGTGCTAACAATAACAGGCAATAACAGTATCGTAATCTGTTCTTATACAGTTATACTTTATAAAATAATACGTTTTGTTTTTCTTTTTAAGAATTTGAAAATAACTATGGACTATAAGATAACTTTTATTAAATATAAAAATAAAACTACGACCAAACCGAACGCGCGAAAGAAAGTAGCATTTTTATATTTAGGTTGAAAATGGTAATCCCAAATGGCGTGAATAGGAAGAAGCTGGACTGTTTAGCGGGGGTAAAACTGCTTTAACCAAAATCTTAAAAGATATTGGTTTTTCGTATAAAAAAACAGACAAAAGAAAAAATTATTAGAACGATACGACATAATTTTAAAACGGATAAGTTTTTTGAGAGAAGCAAAAAATATTGATAACTGGGATAATGTCGTGTTCATTGACGAGACATGGCTAAACGCCAATCACACGGTTTCCCGTTCTTGGACGGATGATACACAAGCGTTGAGGTCGAAAGTACCAATGGGTAAGGGGGCCCGTCTGATAATATGCCACGCAGGTTCTGCAAAATACGGCTTTGTGGAGAACGCGTTACTGCCATTTCAATCAAAAACCACAAATGACTACCACGAGGAAATGAATGCCACTACATTTAAAGAGTGGTTCCAGAACGTGCTTTTGCCCAGTCTACCAGAGCCTTCTGTAATATTCATGGATAATGCCTCCTATCACTCGGTTCAAATACAGAAACCACCTACCCAAGCTAATAAAAAAGAAGAAATGGTGGCTTGGTTACAAGCAAAAGGCATTGATGCAAATATGCAGATGCTAAAACCAGAGCTAATTAAATTAGTTAAAGAAAATAAAGCGGAAAATGTGCGATACGAAATCGATGAACTGGCTCTGGAGTACGGTCATCGCGTTCTAAGAATTCCACCGTATCATTGCCAATACAACGCGATTGAGCTAATCTGGGCTCAAATAAAAGGTTACGCCGCCCGCCACAATACTTCCCCGCCATTTAGCACGAAAAAGATGATGACCCTATTAAAAGAAGCCTGCGGAGAAGTCACAAGAGATGACTGGGCAAAGGTTGTTGAGAAGACTAAAAACCTGATTGTGGAACATTTTGACCGAGAACATTTGAACATTTGAACATTTTGACAGGATTGATTCTGTTATTGATAAGAATATAATTATACATGTAGGCGAAGATGATGATTAAGACACCACCTCCTCAAGTGAATCGGAGTCTGATTAATATTCTGTACGCACATTCAATTCAATGTACTTTATTGCATAGAAATACAGATTGTAACTTTGTAACAAAGAATAAATAAAACAATTTTATTATATTAATATTACGTTTTTTTGGTTTCCACTTAAATTACTAAAATATAAATTTTAAATGATTCCGCCAATTTAAAACGAAAATAGTCTTAAAAATAACGCGGCGGTTCATTTTGGAGGAACGGTAACGAACTCAGTGTTATATTGTGCCCATCACTAGTCGTGACTAACTGATAGGTGTCAAGAACGCATTCTCTGAACGGCCGAACTATAGACATCTTTGTTTGGTTATGCTAAGCCTTCCTTGGACTTTTCTCGACTAATAATGAGGACCTAATACGTATGTACAGTTGGGTTCAGTGAATGCTGAGTACTGAACGGTTAGGAAAAACTTAATTGGAATCGGGGTAAATGCCTCTGTAATGACTGGAGTCAATAATGGCGTACACGTACCTAATTAAATTCTAGTCAGATGTGTTTGCCACTCATGCACACATTCACACTGTTTCACACGTGTCAAAGCAAACGTTACCGCGAAATATAGAGTTTCTCATTAGAGAAACTTTTAATTAGTTTTCACATTCACCCAGGCGCTGTGATGAGTACAAAGATATATATGAGACAGTAAATTGTGGCGAGAATACTTTAAAAATATTGCGCTCTTGTGATACCTACTCGTTGGCTGTCCGTTGAAGGAACTGTGACCAGGAGGCCGTCTCGATTTTATATGTTGTGTTTATTGTAATTATTTCCACAATTAAAATAGTATTTTTATTACATACCATGTGATTTGATTTTAAATAATTTGGTGAATTCTAGGGATTTTTTTAAGAAAAAATATCCCTAAATCTGGTGAAATTTCAGACCATAACTAGTGATAAATTTTTCTGCAAGGTGGTAACACTGATTACTTTTCATTGGCAAAAGTACAACCGAACAAATCCTTAACCAAAGAAGAAAAACATTTGCCACATTGTCAACATCAACAAAAATGTCAACATTCTTTGTCGAAAATATTTGAGTAAGCGCAACCAGCTGTTCTGCTCATTATCATTTACAGTAGTAAATTATTGTTATTTTTATAGGAAAACAAAAAAAACTAATATAATTTAAAATTTACAAGGTAGAAATATTTTCTATTGTAGGTCATGTTAGTTTTTATTTGCCCCTTTGTAGATTTAAAAAATGAAACAAAGGTAAGCTTATTTACAACGTAGAGTAACGTGAAATTTTTTGACACATTATTCCTCTCTAATCGCAATTATTTTTTTCTAGAACACGCCAACTGCTTAACGGAGATGACTTGGTTGGTCATAACATAAATATGAATAGGTCAAACGATTCGATCAACAATGAAATACAACTACACAGAATAAAGCAACAGGACCACTTTATTGAAGCACAGGTACAGGAAGGGGATACATTACAAGCTATTGCTTTACGATTTCATTGTTCGGTAAGTGTATTACATACTTTTTGTTAATGTAATGATAATCTTTATGTAATAAAATCATCACTTTTCAAAACTGCTTATCTATTTCATGTACTGATTTTAGGGTAAAATGTAGATTACTTTATCTTTAACATTATTAACCTTCTTTCTGATAGGATTTATTTTTACAGTAAGATGTTGTTAGATTTCAGAATTAAAGAGGATCAACCATATACACAAAGATAATGAAATATTTGCAAGACGGACATTAAAAGTGCCCGTAACACCATATTCAGTACTAACGGAACTTATAACTACTTCTCAAGAACCTCAGCCAGGGCCTTCAACATCAAAGCAAGCATTGCCTCATTTTAGTATACATAATCTATTACACAATACTACTTCCAATGAGTTAACTAATGAGCCATTAAACGATGGGAATAAAAATACAGATATTAAAGATAACGACTGTTCGATAGACTGTAATGCAGTTGTGCTAAATAGCACATTAGCTCCATCTGTTATTCCTTACACTGATTCTGAACAAAATGAAGCAGTCTCAGAGGACACTCAGTTATTGCCAAATAAACAAAAGATATCTGTAGAGGCAGTAGTTGTCAAAGAGTTGACATCACATGGTGCTGATTTTGGAATCAAATGGTTTCATTTGGTATGCTGTATGCTTATCCTTGGTGTTGTGATACCTTTAGTGTATGTCATGTTTTATTTGGATAAACATGAACATTCTGACGTTCCACCTTTACATCCAACATGAGAACTGTATTCTAGACATGATCTGATCAAAAGCTTTAAGTTGTTGATATATTTTTATAAAACATTTTAACACTAATGTATAATGTACATATAAGACAACAATGTGATGTTATAATTATACACCTATTTAAGATAAATTGGTTTCACTTATACTTTAAAAACCAAAGTTCTTTTTTGCTCTGCATGAGATTGGGACTTACATCCTGTAGTCGCCTGCCACAGGGCTAAGTATATTGGCTAGAGTCGCTCCTTGGATTCTTTGGAGACATTAAAAAGTTGTTATGTTAGGATGACTTGAATAAGCATACATTGCAAATGTCAAATGGACGACATGAGCCCTCAAAGTGCCTTGACTCAATAAATAATCTGAAATCACAGCCAACCCAGGTTACAATTTATGGCTACATCTCTACTTCCCATATGGTGGTTTAAATTATAATCAAGCACTGGTTTACTAAGTAAAACGGGCCAAGAGCAAATTTTCTCGCTGAAAGTGGCCAGAAGGCTAGGGCTGACTTTTCTACTCTTCATGGGTGTGTCCTTATGTATTCTTTGTCCCTATGTACCCACATTAAAGGACACAGTTTTGGGATTTTTTCTTGTACAAAACCAAATTATTAGTGTCCGACGGAAACAGGATTTTCAACCAAAACCGAAAACGAATCTTTGGTCTGGGTTTCAGTTTCGGTCTAAACCGAAACTTATATAGACATGTTAATCTTTTTATTGTATACTGAAATATTTTTGTGTATATTTTTATGGTATGTATATATTAATGTTATATTTTTATACATATACAGATAGGTAATGCATGTTAATGAAAAACAGTAATTGTAATAGTCATCTAGCAATATATTTATTTATTTTAATATAAAAATCAACACTTACACCCATAAAAAGTTACTTGCTAACTGAGAACATATTTTATTGTGTTCACAATATTGTTAATATTATTCAATGAGAGCATTAACTTAATATACCACACTCACACACTTACACACAATATACACAGAACTTAACAAAATCCCAGAAAATATACAAAACCTGCTCAAAGTTAAAAAACTTTAGTAAACTAAGTTTGCATAATAATGGTTATTATAATATTAAGGAACTTATGTATGACCTCGTTGGACACGCGGAATACGGTTGCTCGCTTCTTCACTACTGTGTCCGTACACCTTATCATTTTGTTTGTTGTAGCTCTCTTCTACGGTAAAAATTTTTTCATCCATTAAAAGAATTTCCCGATATTTTTTTCCCGCGTACCGCTTCAACAAAGCGCGGCATCTCTTCAGTCTCAGCTCCATTAGACGAGCAATCAAACGATGTCCTGTTTTTCTTCGATATGCCCGAAGCCCTAAGTCTTCATTTAACACCCTTTTCACCGTGGTTCTGCTTAACCCCATCTGAAGGGCCAACAGTTTCTGCTTACGTTTGGGATTTCTTTGAATTCGCGCCTTCACAGCTTTTATCACTGCTGGAGTCCTAACAGACCAAGGGCAACCACTTCTTGACCTGTCATCTACACTAGTCTTCATTGTATTGTTTGATGGTACGATAAACGAATCTTTTGGTTATATTCAAATTTTTCAGTATGTCAAAAATTTGAATTGGCGCGTAACCGCAACGACGCAACGCAATAACTGCAACACGGTCTTCTTTAAGCGTCCACTCCATATTTAAAAATGAGTAAAATTCTAAAAAGTATACAGTTTTATTTTCATGAACAATTCGAAATTCGAATTCAATAAACTTTTTTGTGGCCAGCATTCTAAAAAAAAGTTTTTACTGTGTGACAATACTTATGACCTGACTGTGTATATATATATATTTACATGACTTATTATTATTGTATTCTTTTTGATTCTATTTGTCAGATTCCTTCGCCAACTGAAGTACATCGTTCTTGCACATTTTTGTCTGGTAATTATTTGTCTATCTCGGAGTCACTGAAAAATAAATAGAAGCATAATAGTTTAAATTATATTTTATGTCTAACTAACGCAGGCAAAGTCGTGGGTGAAAAGCTAGTTTACCTATATAATTTGGTTCATCGTTTAAATTTCTGTGAAAGCGTAGTCGTTCCCCGGTCGAGCCGACCCACTCGTGTTACAACTGTAGGTAATATAGCTGCAGCATGGCTATACCACGTATAGAAATTTTCCTAATCAAATCTTTGTATCTCGAAAATTTTAGCATTTTCCTTGGAATCATCGGAATTCCACAGTAACAGTGATACGAATAACTTCTTCTAACGGACTAATATTATTACTGGACAAGTGGTAAAATTAAAAATTGTGTACAACCGATTTCAATAAAACTCAATTACAACATAATATATGTAATGGTTGTAATTTTTTCCATAAAATTTGTATGAGACCAACTGTGAACAAAAAAAGAATAGGTAAGTATTCAAAATCGGTCCGAAGAAATCGGTGTATGTTCACCGATTTCATAAAAATAAAACAAATATACCGATGGCTCCTAAGTACACTCGTATGTTCAAAAACCGAACTTTACAGGAGAGCCGTTTAAAGATATTTAAGTTGGTAGCTCTGCTGTATTAAAAGCCACTCGTTAAATTTTTTCACCATATTTATATAATTTTGAAAGCATTCTTATGATTTAAAATTGAAGTGTGAATTAATAAATGTTTTAGAGATATTGTCGTTACCATATTTTACGGCGGATATACATAGTGCTAAAAATCGTAAGTGAAACATACAACTGTTTACATTGTTGTTTAGTTGATCAAAAATATCGTATGTGTTATTAACGCAATTATACGTGGGCACAAATTAATTATTTTTTCACGTATATTACATATACCATGTTTTACCTTCTACACCATAATGAATTTGATTATTGTTTCTTTATAAAAAATATTTATTAAAGAATACTGAACACTATTTTAGTCCAAAAGTTAAGAATTTATTACTGGGAAGTTAAAATCAAAGGTTTTATTTAATGATTTCTTATAAAAAAGTAAAACTACTTTTACTTTTTATATTTACGTGAACACTACACATAAACGGAAACTAATTTTAATTAAAAGTTTAAATTAAACGCGATAAAATCGGTAAAATTAGTTTCATTTAAAGGTGTTATTATTTTTTATTATTTTTGGTTGCAATTAAAATAGCTGATATTTTATTGTTTTAATAACTTAACCCTTTCGCTGTCCCGTGCACTACATATGGCCGGCCAGTGAAAGTGTTAAAATAATTTGAAAGATAACAACTGCAATTAAAATATTTATTAAAGTTTTCTTCTTGATATAACTAAGATTCTACTGGAGAAGACAAACAACTATTAAGCAAAACATTAAAAAGGAAACTACTTAAAATAAAAAAGTTCTTGGTTTTAAATCAATTATTAACATGCAAAAAATCAAATTATAATAAAATTATAATAAACATTTATCTCACTTAGTACTTTGTTCAAAAGATCAATAATTTTTAATAGGCTGTATCATTGTTATACAATTTTCAAGTTTATTACATTAAGCAGTTATCTACTTAAGTACTTGTGTAAAATCAATTTTTTTTATAGGATAGGGTGACAAACGAGCACACAGTCCACCTGATGGTAAGTGGTTGCTGTGGCCCATAGACATCTACATTTATCCTCGTTTGCGAATCAAAATGCAGATGCGTTGTCACCCGTGAGGACTAAGATGGAATGCCTCTTTTCCAGTAAATAGGGTCTCCGGTTCTCTACACTCACCATACGAAACACAGCAGTGTTAAGCTGCTATTTTACGCTGGTATTCTGTGAGAGCGTGGTCCTTTCCCAGTCGAGCCGACCCATTCGTGCTACAGCTATATTAATAATATAGCCGCAATGTGGCTCTACCACGTTGAAAACAACTGTTGTCTATTAAGTTAAAAATACTTTTTAATTCTGAGTAACCAGGAATAACAAATAAAAAAGAACAGAAATTAAAATAACTATTGTAATAAGTTATTCGGAATCAGATTCAGGATCATTGTGACAAAATTCATGGGATTCTACAAAAAAATATTACATAGAAATCGTCATGAATCGCTGAAATGATACCATTGTTACAAAGGATTATCTAATTATTTCTTTAAGCTTTTAAATTAGGCAATGCATGGCTATAATATAGGGGGACATTACTGTTATTTAATTGTCCCGTTTCGTATTAGTTATAAAGTAATTAAGACTAATAGCCATACATAAAAGATTCATCAGAATTACATTTATAATGTAGTTTATTTGGGTCATTAGGAAAAATCTTTTTTCTTTTATGTTCGTCTATCACCGTATAAATTTTTTGTCTAATTTCCTGAGGCTAAATTTGACTTATTATAATAAAAAAAATGGTGTTGATCTATCTCAACACCATTGTAAGGAATTCCGTCCTGTTTAGCCCACTGCACTAATGTGATCAATTTCAAATGGGGTTTGGCACATCTTTCGATAAGACATAAACGCTATCACCTTACCCATTACGGACATTTTCTAAAAATGTGTGTTTTAAAGTGACATTGTATTTTTGCGCTAATATCACATACGTAGCGAATATTTTCCGGTTCCAGTTTTGCCCTGCACAATTATGCACAAAACCTAAACTCAGTTTCTACTCCTTTGGACACCTCCTTTGGAACTCTTTTGCCTTGAGTTTCTTAAAGTAAGTGGCTATTTTTTGGCAAGATTAAATACAGTAAAATTTATAGAACCCAATTTTCTTTTGTAATAAAATATGCTTAGTTCACTATAGGGAGAGTTAAGTACCTCAAGCTATGGTTTTATTCAAAATATGAGAAGCGTAACTTTCACGTTTGATGTATGAGGTTTCATTGCTCGTGTCGCACTGGTATTTCTTTGGCTTGATAGAACTTATCTTAAAATGATCATTAACTAAAGTTTATAGTGACGCAGTGTGTCTGATATACCACTATTAGTTATCGTTACCGTTACAGTATATTAAAAGTCCACTGCTGAACATAGGCTTCCCCATTAATTGTCTCAAAGAGGGAATATGTGCCATAGTTAACACGCTCCTGCCCGTCTACTGGTTTGTTTCCCTCTGTCGCCTTTTACGACATCCACGTGATGATATTAGGTAATGGATATTCTTACACTACCACTACACGGTCAATTTTATAAGTATTAGGATCAAACCATTCCATATACACAACACAGAGCTTATATAATTTTAGGTCACTCTTTAAGTTAGTGTGACGGTGTCTTTACTAACGTAATAAGATTCTACCGGATGTAAACATTTAAATTAATGTGGTCACATAACTTTTAATTGACTTCTTTTTATAATAAACGAGAATGATTATTGCGCCCATATTGATAAACACGATGCCTGATGACATCATCAGAGTCAGCTTCTTGTACCTATCTCAGTGTAAACTGTTTGTTCATATATCACCAATGTCGACGAAAATTCCTTTTTTGCATACAAGAAGTTGATTTTTAACTGAGTTTTCAGCGGTTTAAAAAGGTAATTTATACTTCAATGTATGTTTCGTCGAGTCTTAGTATCTCTTCTCTTGAGTATACCAAATGTCTCTGATGATCTTCTTGATTCCAGAAAGCTTTAAAATAACAACAGAAGAACATAAGATATAATTTTATTTTGCAATACCTACGTAAACAATTGTAATAAAATATTACGATAGCAATGAATCCATATTTTTTCGACGTAGTTAATCTTAACTTACATATACACTAACGTACACATATATTCAAACCACGTATAAAATCGAATTTATTACATACGATAAAATTATTAATTTAATAAGCGACGTAAAGTATAGTTTGTATAACATACAATACTTTTTTTGTACAAAAAAAAGTATTGTATGTAAAAAAAAAGCAGCGTAGATAATTCTATGTGGTACTTACTATAGTTTTTACCCACTAGAAACAAACATTGGGCAAATTTTGACAAATTCATGAAAAATAATACTTACGTATCGAAAATACTTACCTAGTGCTCTATAAGCCGTGTAGTGGCGGTCAAGAATATCCACTACCCCATATCCTCCCGTGGGTGTCGTAAAAGGCGACAAAGGGAAACAGGTGGGAGATGGGCAGCAGCATCTTCCTGATAATAGCCAATATTATAATAAAAAAAAACTGCGGTTGCCAACCCGCTCGCCAAGCGTGGCAACTATGGCAAATACCCCCCTTATGAATGGATGTAATAAAGAGACGGCCCCCAGTCCCCGGCGGCCCCGCTATTCCTGGCTACGGTGGCGACCATGGTAACGGCGGGGCAGGGGGTGCTAAGAATCTCCGGTGGAGGTTTGGTTGCCACCTACGACGACTCGACCTGGCAACATACAACGCACGCACCCTGAGGACTGACGAGAAGATCGTGGAGCTGGAAGAAGAGATAGACAAGTTGCGCTGGCATATTATAGGATTATCCGAAGTCCGAAGAGAGGGGGAGGACACGGTAATCCTCGAATCCGGCAACTTGCTCTATCACCGGGAGGGCGAACATCTGTCCCAAGGAGGTGTCGGATTTATCGTCCACAAGTCTCTCGTTAACAACGTTGTAAAGATCGGGAGTGTGTCGACGAGGGTTGCGTACCTTATACTCAGAATCACCAAACGGTATTCGCTGAAGGTCATACAGGTTTACGCACCAACCTCGGCACACCCCGATGAGGAGGTGGAGGAAATGTATGAGGATATCTCTAGAGCCATGCATTCCTCCAAAACCCAATATACGGTGTTAATGGGAGACTTCAATGCAAAACTAGGCACAAGAGAGAACGGTGAGCTGAAAGTAGGGAAATTTGGAATAGGGCAACGGAACCCAAGGGGCCAGCAGCTGGCCGACTTCATGGAGAAAGAGGGACTCTTTATGATGAACTCTTTCTTCAAGAAGCGGCCCCACAGGAAGTGGACCTGGTTGAGCCCCGACGGTTCGACAAAAAATGAGATTGACTTCATTATGACGACCAGACGACAACTGTTCAGTGATGTCTCAGTGATCGCGAGGGTGAAAACCGGCAGCGATCACCGAATGGTTAGAGGCACACTGAACCTAAATGTTAAGTTGGAGAGGTCTCGTCTGATGAAGTCAACGCTCCGTCCCCCTCGTGCTCTAATCCAAAGTCCCGAAACCTTTCAGCTCGAGTTACGAAACCGTTTTCAGTGCCTAGAAGACTGCAATGAAGTGGACGATATGAATGACAAGCTCGTGGAAACTGTTCATGCGGTCGGAGCTAAGTTCTGCAAGACCCGCCGCAGAAGAACACAAAAACTCTCCGATCACACTCTTAATCTCATGGCTGTTAGACGGGAGATGAGGCTACATTCTTCAACAGATTTGACAGCATACAGGCAACTGAACAAACAGATCTCCAAATGCATGCGGCGGGACTTACGCAACTTCAATACAGCTCGTATTGAAGAAGCGATCGAGCGGAACCAAGGCTCCAAAGTCTTTGCCAGAGATCTGTCTGCCAGAAAGAGCCAACTGTCAAAGCTGAAGACCGAATGTGGCAGCATCGTTTCCGGGACACCTGAGATTTTGAGTGAGATTGAGAGGTTCTATGGGCAGCTGTACACGTCATCGTTGGAGCCACACGCAAGTGTGAGTAACGATCCAAGAGCGAGTCTTATCCGACACTATTCCGAAGATATCCCGGACGTCAGTCTGAGCGAGATTAGAATGGCTCTCCAGCACCTTAAAAACGCCAAGGCCCCAGGCGAGGATGGAATTACAGCGGAGCTTCTGAAAGCGGGTGGAAGACCGGTACTTGAAGTCCTTCAGAAGCTCTTTAATTCCGTCCTCCATGGTGGCATAACACCGGAGGCGTGGAGCAGAAGTGCGGTGGTCTTGTTCTTCAAGAAAGGTGACAACGCTCTCTTGAAGAACTACAGACCGATTTCCCTTCTGAGCCGCGTCTACATGCTGTTTTCGAGAGTCATTACGAATCGTCTTGCGCGCAGACTTGACGACTTCCAGCCTCCCGAACAAGCCGGTTTCCGAAAGGGCTTTAGCACCATAGACCACATACATACCCTACGGCAAATTGTACAGAAGTCCGAAGAGTACAATTTGCCACTATGTCTGGCGTATGTGGACTATGAGAAAGCCTTTGATTCCGTCGAAATTTGGGCGGTGCTGCAGTCCCTTCAGCGGTGCCAAGTTGAATGTCGGTATATCGAAGTGCTGAAGTGTTTGTACAGTAGGGCTACGATGGCTATCCGAGTACAGAACCAGAGTACGAAACCCATCCAATTGCAGAGAGGTGTAAGACAGGGTGATGTTATATCCCCGAAACTCTTCACCGCTGCATTGGAAGACGTTTTCAAGCTTCTGGACTGGAAAGGATGCGGTATTAACATCAATGGCGAATACATCACTCACCTTCGATTTGCCGACGATATAGTCCTTATGGCAGAATCGCTGGAGGACCTAAGCACTATGCTCAATGACCTCAATAGTGTCTCCCAACGGATAGGTCTTAAGATGAACATGGACAAAACAAAGATCATGTTTAATGTCCATGTCACACCTATGCCGGTAGTTGTTGGGAGCACTAAGCTCGAAGTTGTTGACGAATATGTTTACCTGGGACAAATAGTCCGACTAGGTAAGTCCAACTTCGACCGAGAGGTCAATCGACGGATTCAACTCGGCTGGGCAGCGTTCGGGAAGCTACGACACATCTTCTCGTCAGACATACCTCAAAACCTTAAAACGAAATTGTACAACCAATGCGTGTTGCCAGTGATGACCTATGGTACTGAGACGTGGTCCTTCACTGCTGGCCGTATGAGGAAGCTCAAGGTCGCTCAGCGAGCTATGGAGAGGGCTATGCTCGGAGTTTCTCTGCGTGATAAACTTAGGAATAAGGATATCCGCAGTAGAACCAGAGTAACCGACATAGCCCAACGGATTAGTAAGCTGAAGTGGCAGTGGGCCGGCCATATAGCTCGAAGAACCGACAACCGATGGGGAAGAAAGGTTCTCGAGTGGCAGCCTCGTACCGGTAGGCGAAGTGTAGGGCGTCCCCCCACGAGATGGAGTGACGACCTGGTAAGACATGCAGGAAGTCGATGGATGCAGGTGGCTCAGGACCGTGCTTTGTGGCATTCTTTGGGGGAGGCCTATGTTCAGCAGTGGACTTGTGAAGGGCTGTAATGATGATGATGAGTGCTCTATCGGTTTCTTTAAAATTGCCATTAAGATGGAGTTTTCCTACTATTTTCAGATAGAAAATTGGATTCAATATTTCCTGATCTTGCCGATTAACACAAAATAGCGCATAGCTTGCGAGCTCTTGAATATAATTAGAAGTAGTTATTTGAAGATAGTTTACTCATTATTTTAGAGACTCTGTTGAGATCTGTAATCCACCAAATAATAATTTACGCGGCAATCGCGGACGTACGCACACTCTCCGCGTACCAAACCGTATTTAATCGTTACCATAGCACCGCTACCCTGCATTTACCACGTACATGATTACTGAAGACAATACGACAGTATACTATGCCTGCTTCTATTACATACGGTTGTATACGCGAACAAAGTCTTTGTTTTTTTAAAGATATTTAAAATTTTATTAAAAGGGCAGATGGAATATAAATATTTAATTTCAAATCACTTAAAACATAAAAATCACCAATTTGTGGGTTACCATAGTATACGTAGGAGCCATCGATACATACATCCGCATATAGAACCTCCTCCGTTTTTGAAGTCAAATCCACATCAGCTATCCCATACTTTTATATTTTGTGGAATAAATTTCGGTCTATCTCCTACCAGTCAAACAATGTACATACAATAGTATGTAAGGTGGTAACGTACGCAATCAAAGTAAGTAAGTAAGTAAGTACGCGTACTTACCTGTTAAGGACAGGGCTGTTGATTTTAAAAGTTAACGTTGCCCGTCCTTTCGATTTACGAACCAAATTGCATTTTTTTAGTTTTGTCTCAAATCTTTCTCTTCTATTCTAAAATGTATAAAATTATTTTAGTTGAATGAATGTAATACTCATCTTATAATCACTCACAGAGTAGGTATATCGGTAGATACTTACATAAAAAAATAACAGCCCACTTCTATGAGGTAAGTCCCCACGTATACATAGACTATGCAATATAATAAAATTACATGAATGAATGAACGCTCTTGCTGCGGCTATTGTAGTGTGCGTGAAAATTAGTGTAATATGTTGTATTTGTGTTGTTCACGCCCGGAGCCCGGCGGGAGGCAGAGCGTGCGTTATTTTTGAAAGTTTGAAGTTAGCATTTTTGAAAATACCTATTCGCGTCACGTATCTGCACTTCACAATCATCTTAACGATCAAAGTGCGTGTTTCCGAACGAAGATTTTTAAAAACGCGGGCGGGTGCTCACTAGCTGATGACGTCACACCCCCGCTCATACAACAATCGCGCTCTCGTCTGCACGCCGCTGTGCAGTAAAAATCAGAATTTTAAAGTTCTCTGTGGTAAAAATAGAAAAAAAACTGTATTGTGTCTCAGTGCTTCAAATCAACAGTTTAAAACACCTGATAAACTCTTTTTTTATGTGCCTGAGGACCCAAAAATGAGGAAAAAGTGGATGACAGTCATAAAAAGAGTCGATTCAATAGGCCCTAAAACTAAAGCGCTGTGTGTGTGCTTATCCTTCTTCTCTACCTATCCTTGTCCTACTAAGCATACCTACTTGTCTACTTTGATTGTTTAGATATCTATCTAAGTATCTTGCCAAAGTTGCCAACTACCTAGCACCTAGTAGCAGCGCAGTGCAGTGCTCCTTAACCGACTGTATTGGCGGGCCGCAAAATACACATATGTCATAATATACATAAATATATATTTTCTTCTGACTACAAAATCAAACTCGTGGCCCGATATCAGAAGTATCAAACTCGCGGCCCGCATTTATCCTTAGTTTTCGTTGTATTTTATTAACGATAGCAAAGTACATACATTAAACACGAATTTTATTTAGGTTTTCGAAACGTATGTTTTTAATGTACTATTAGAACGGCTTAACCGATTTTGATAAAACATGTCTACGAACCACTCTTAAAAACAACATTAAATATAAAATAAAAAAACAACACGGTTCACCCATTTATGAGCTACAGTACTACAGACATACACACATAGCGGTCAAACTTATAACACCCCTCTTTTTGCGTCGAACATTAATAAATAACCAATAAAAATGGTAAGTACAAATTTGCGATCCACAAGTTAATCAGCACTGATTTTTTAAATTATTAACAGTGGTAGAGCCACGCGGCAGCTTTTGCTGTCGCATGGATGGGCCGGCTCGAACCGTGGTGGTACCACGACCTCACAGAATACCAGCGTGAAGTAGAGGTTTACCTCTGCGTTTCGCTTGGTGAGTGCAGGTGGCCGGAGGCCCTTTATACTGGAAATGAGGCATTCCATCTTAGTCCTCACGGGTGACAACGCATCTACATTTTGATTTGTAATAGAGGATAGATGTAGATGTCTATGGGCCACAGTAACCACTTACCATCAGGTGAACTGTGTGCTCGTTTGTCACCCTTATCATATAAAAACAAAATGTTTTAATTTATAAAAAACTGTAAATGAATAAACTAAAGCGAACATTGGAAAATTAATCAAAAATAGGTAAGTATATATTTTATTATAACAATAGAACAATAGATACCTATTTGCCTAGTTAGAAAACTGATAACTACGTAAATATCTAGGTAGTAGGACTTACCTGTTGTATGGTGTGTGGGTAAATATTGACATTTTTATGAGTTTAAACTAATAAAACACAAAATAATCATCGAGAACCTCGATATGTGGTTTCGTAATCCATAGGTATCCATAGATACCTAGTATTTTTATCGCCACCCATATTAGGTACGTATTAAAGCAAACTTTCAGTTAGGTTTAAGTTTGTACAAATACCTACATAGGTATTTGTTTAAACTTAAACCTAATGCTTACTGAGGAGAGTAGGCCTAATGCTTACTTAGAACATAGGTACCTACGTACGTACCTTTTCATCTTTATTCCACGAATTTCAGCAGCCGCAAAATCCTGATTCTTCATGAAATATTGTGCCACCATCAAACTATCCAATCTTGGCAGATTGTCCGACTGTCCTTTTACAAATCCTTCTTCCATTCTAGCACTACACGTTTCACTTTAGTGTAATCGGATTTAGAGGATAATATTATTTCTTTGAAATACAAGCACAAACACTATAAGTAATAGGAATAAAAGACGATCGAAAGGAAATGAAACGAGACCCGCGTAATTTGGTCAAACTCCACCGGACCGAGCGCCGCGTTTGAGTCGCGGTCGCGGTCTGCGGGGGTGTGACGTCATGGCGTGAGCTCGCGTAATCTCTGAAATTAAAAAAGAGCTTAAACTTCTCGTCGTTTTAACTTCGGAAATACTGCATGTATTGAAGTGAAATAAAAACTAGTGTAATGTACATGATCTTAGTACTATTTTTTAATGGTATTTGGTAGTAATATTTTGACCCTTTTGTGTTCCCCATTGTGTAACATACATGATCGTATGCAGTGGCGTAGCTAGGTCCACACCTCACGCCCTCATCGCCCGCGCGAAGTGAGCTCTCGCCCATGGCCTCGCACGTAAAGGGGCCTCGCGTGGCCCCCTAAAATGCGATGCCTCCAGATTTTACCACAGATGACTAATTTGATCACTTTTACGCTCGAAAAAGAAAGTGTGTTTTTTGGGGCCCCTCAGAAGTCCCTCTTAAGTGCGACTGCGAGGCCGTTGTAACTACCTCCAAAGATCGCGACGGTTAGTTTCACGGAATACGAGACTTGTCAGGAATTAATAGATATGCGTAGGTATGTCGTGTCAAAGCATGTTTGGTAGGATATATCTATTGGGTAGATTCTTGAAACGAAAGAAAAGAGGCCTCGCTGATGCAACTTCGCCCATGTTTATATTAGTCCACGCTAGCCTCTAATTGTAAGCTGTTATTTAAAAAAAAGTCCCGCTGGGATTCTTGCTGGCTCTTCCAAGGAGAGGGGTTTTTTTCGAACCAGTGGGTAATTAAACAAAAGAGTGACTTTCAATAAGTATTATTTATAATCTGTATTGAACAAAAAAGTTTCTGTTTCTGTATAATTATGAATAATACACGAGTCACGAACTTATCCGAACAACATACGATAATTCATGAATACGGAATTTCGGCGCCGCCGAAGGTTCGCCAGATTTTTTGGGAGATTTTTTTCCAAAACCGAAACTATTACCGAACCTAGATTTTTTTGCCGAAACTTAATTAAGTTACGGCAAAATATCTAGTTTCGGTTTCGGAAAAAAATCTCCCGCACCTTAGATGGCGCCGAAACTCAGTGTTCGTGGATTATCGTGCGTTATTCGGATGAGTTCGTGACTCTTGTTTTATTCACAATTATACAGAAACAGAAACTTTTTTATTCAATATAGATTGTAAATAATACTTATTGAAAGTCACTCTTTTGTTTAAATACCCCTATGACTGACCACTGATTTATTGTTATGATCCTGAAACTAAGAGACAGTTTGCTGTATGGATGTTTCCTTCCGAGAAGTTGCTAAAGAGAAGAGAGGTTGAAGCGTGGGAAAAAAGATTATGACCTCATTCTTCGGAAGGACAGGATATTACGCAACAATTGTTTTAGAGGATCGAAAAACAATTACTACAGATTGGTACACTAACAATTGTTTGCCACTTGTCTTGGAAAAAGTTCGGGAGAACCGACCTTGCAGTAGGATCTTCCTTCACCACGACAACGCCTCGTTGCACACTACCAAGCAAACAATCGACTACTTGGCGACGTCAGACGTGGAATTACTGGGTTACCCGCCCTATAGCCCCGACCATGCACCTTGCGATTTTTATTTATTTCCGAAAAGAAAAGAAAAACTTAGAGGAAAACGTTTCATGGACGCTGAGGAAGCAGTGACTGCGTTTCAAAATACCGTCGAAAACACCCCTAAGACCAGTGGGCAAAGTGCTTTTCTCAGTGGCGACGGCTCACTTCGCCCACGCCTAGCTACGCCACTACTTAGTTACTGTGTTGTTAATTGTGTTGTAAACAGTGCTTACAACACAATTAACAACACAAAACAAATTAAAAATAGCTTGGTAGTGATCACCTCATTCCCAGCGGTCATTATCACCCATAAATTCCTTAATATTATAATGACCCTTTTTATATAAACTTAATTTATTAAAGTTTTTGAACTTTGAGCAGTTTATGTATATTTTCTGGGGTTTTGTTGTGTGTATATTGTGTGTAAATGTGTGAGTGTGATATATTAAATTAATGCGCTATTTGAATAATATTAACAATATTGTGAACACACTAAAATATATACCGTAAAATGGGGTGAATAGAAATCGCAGGGTGAATAGACACAAGTCTGGTTTTTTGATAAAGTTGTCTCTAGGTTTTTCTACAGCTCGGGAACGTGTGTTTATTACTACTGTTTATTATTTGCCGTTTTCCCTTTATTTTGGTAACCTTTAAATTAGTGCCAATTTTGATGACAGTAAAGAAAAGGGCGGTTATTATAAACGTGTAAGTACAGTGGTTTTATACTGCGTAAAACTTTTAGTTAAACATCAAGTTCTTCAGTGTCTTTGTTGCAAATTTGTTTTTTAGGGAGTTGAGTTTCTCATCTATTATTAATACAAATATGAATATCGATATTTAACGATTTTATTATTTGAAATGTAAAATCAGGATATTGGTATTTTTTCTCGAATTCGAGGTGAATAAAACCCCAAAAAAACACACTTTCTTTTTCGAGCGTAAAAGTGATCAAATTAGTCATCTGTGGTAAAATCTGGAGGCATCGCATTTTAGGGGGCCACGCGAGGCCCCTTTACGTGCGAGGCCGTGGGCGAGAGCTCACTTCACCCACACCTAGCTACGCCACTGCATACAATCATGTATGTAACACAATGGGGAACACAAAAGGGTCAAAATATTACTACCAAATACTATTAAAATCGTAGTACTAAGATCATGTACATTACACTAGTTTTTATTTCACTTCAATACATGCAGTATTTCCGAAGTTAAAATGACGAGAAGTTTAAGCTCTTTTTTAATTTCAGAGATTACGCGCGCTCACGCCATGACGTCACACCCCCGCAGACCGCGACCGCGACACAAACGCGGCCATAGTATAAAGAGAGGCCAAGTAGGTTAACTCCGGCACAATCCGCGATATAATTGCCTACTGTCTCAGGGTTGTCACTATCATCAAATCATTAGTTTAAAGCCCGGCCTTATATCTATAATAAAAAAATTGAATAAAGCGACTAAAATATTGTAAAAAAAACATCGTACAATAACATAAAATTACTAACGCCTGCCACTTAGACTGTAATCAATTTTTTGTTCTGTTGTTATTATTCGAACTTTGCTCTATTTATCTGATTCACAATTAGCCAATTACTTATTTTTAATTACTATTTTATAACCGTAAGTAGGTACTTAGTTACTATTTTTTCTCTGTCTGATAGACAACTAATACAACAAAAATAAGTAAGTAGGTATCTCATCGTTAAGGAAAAATTATATGCTATAATAAGTGACTCGCTTACGTGACGCGCGAACCTCGTGCGGTGTTAGGCACAGAGTACTTTTTATATACGTGTTAGGCTTGACTGGCGCATTGAGAAACATTTCGAGATTGTGTTTAAGTGTGCGTGCGGCGCCTCATAGATGCTATGGCGCACACATACAAGCCGCGCGCAGTGCGTTTGTATGAAGATAACGTACTTCCCCTCTCTTTATACTATGACGCGGCGCTCGGTCCGGTGCAGTTTGACCAAATTACGCGGGTCTCGTTTCATTTCCTTTCGATCGTCTTTTTATTCCTATTACTTATAGTGTTTGTGCCGTGTAGTGGCGGTTAAGAATATCCACTACCCCATATCTTCCCGTGGGTGTCGTAAAAGGCGACAAAGGGAAACAGGCAGGAGATGGGCAGCAGCATCTTCCTGGTAACAGCAAAAATACAATAAAAAAACTGCGGTTGCCAACCCGCTCGCCAAACGTGGCAACTATGGCAATATACCCCCCATGATGAAAGTTACGAAATGACGGCCCCCAGTCCCCGGCGGACCCGCTATTCAGGCAGGGGGTGCTAAGAATCTCCGGTGGAGGTTCGGTTGCCACCTACGACGACTCGACCTGGCAATATACAACGCACGCACCCTAAGGACTAACGAGAAGATTGTGGAGCTGGAAGAAGAGATAGACAAGTTATGCTGGCATATTTTAGGATTATCCGAAGTCCGAAGAGAGGGGGAGGACACGGTTATCCTCGAATCCGGCAACTTGCTCTATTACCGGGAGGGCGACCATTTGTCCCAAGGAGGTGTCGGATTTATCATCCACAAGTCTTTCGTTAACAACGTTGTAAAGATTGAGAGTGTGTCGACGAGGGTTGCGTACCTTATACTCAGAATCACCAAACGGTATTCGCTGAAGGTCATACAGGTTTACGCACTAACCTCGGCACACCCCGATGAGGAGGTGGAGGAAATGTATGAGGCTATCTCTAGAGCCATGCATTCCTCCAAAACCCAATATACGGTGTTAATGGGAGACTTCAATGCAAAACTAGGCACAAGAGAGAACGGTGAGCAGAAGAAAGAAGTGAGGAAATTTGGAATAGGGCAACGGAACCCAAGGGGCCAGCAGCTGGCCGACTTCATGGAGAAAGAGCGAGTCTTTATGATGAACTCTTTCTTCCAGAAGCCAGGTTTCAAGCACCAACCTACCTCGGCACATCCCGATTAGGTGATGGAGTATGAGGATATATCTAGAGCCATGCATTCCTCTAAAACCCACTATACTATGTGTTAATGGGAGACTTCAACGCAAAACTAGGCACAAGAGAGAAAGGTGAGCTGAAGGTAGGGAAATTCGGAATAGGGCAACGGAACCCAAGGGGCCAGCAGCTGGCCGACTTCATGGAGAAAGAGCGACTCTTTATGATGAACTCTTTCTTCCAGAAGCGGCCCCACAGGAAGTGGACCTGGTCGAGCCACGACGGTTCGACAAAAAATGAGATTGACTTCATTATGACGACCAGACGACAACTGTTCAGCAATGTCTCAGTGATCGCGAGGGTGAAAACCGGCAGCGATCACCGAATGGTTAGAGGCACACTGAACCTAAACGTTAAGTTGGAGAGGTCTCGTCTAATGAAGTCAACGCTCCGTCCCCCTCGTACTCTAATCCAAAGTCCCGAAACCTTTCAGCTCGAGTTACAAAACCGCTTTCAGTGCCTAGAAGACTGCAATGAAGTGGACGATTTGAATGACAAGCTCGTGGAAACTGTCCATTTGGTCAGAGCTAAGTTCTGCAAGACCCGCCGCAGAGGAACACAAAAACTCTCCGATCACACTCTTAATCACATGGCTGTTAGGCGGGAGATGAAGCTACATTCTTCAACAGATTTGACAACATACAGGCCACTGAACAGACAGATCTCCAAATGCATGCGGCGGGACTTACGCAACTTCAATACAGCTCGTATTGAAGAAGCGATCGAGCGGAACCAAGGCTCCAAAGTCTTTGTCTGAGATCTGTCTGCCAGAAAGTGCCAACTGTCAAAGCTGAAGACCGAGTGTGGCAGCATCGTTTCCGGGGCACCTGAGATTTTGAGTGAGATTGAGAGGTCCTATGGGCAGCTGTACACGTCATCGTTGGAGCCGCACGCAATTGTAAGTAACGATCCAAGAGCGAGTCTTATCCAACATTATTCCGATGATATCCCGGACGTCAGTCTGAGCGAGATTAGAATGGCTCTCCAGCACCTTAAAAACGGCAAGGCCCCAGGCGAGGATGGAATTACAGCGGAGCTTCTGAAAGCGGGTGGAAAACCGGTACTTGAAGTCCTTCAGAAGCTCTTTAATTCCGTCCTCCATGGTGCCATTACACCGGAGGCGTGGAGCAGAAGTGCGGTGGTCTTGTTCTTCAAGAAAGGCGACAACGCTCTCTTGAAGAACTACCGACTGATTTCCCTTCTGAGCCGCGTCTACGTGCTGTTTTCGAGAGTCATTACGAATCGTCTCACGCGAAGATTTGACTACTTCCAACCTCCCGAACAAGCCGGTTTCCGAAAGGGCTTTAGCACCATAGACCACATACATACCCTTCGGCAAATTGTACAGAAGTCTGAGGAGTACAATTTGCCACTATGTCTGGCGTATGTGGACTATGAGAAAGCCTTTGATTCCGTCGAAATTTAGGCGGTGCTGTAGTCCCTTCAGCGGTGCCAAGTTGACTGTCGGTATATCGAAGTGTTGAAGTGCTTGTACAGTAGGGCTACGATGGCTATCCGAGTACAGAACCAGAGTACGAAACTTATCCAATTGCAGAGAGGTGTAAGACAGGGTGACGTCATATCCCCGAAACTCTTCACCGCTGCATTGGAAGACGTTTTCAAGCTTCTGGACTGGAAAGGATACGGTATCATTATCAATGGCGAGTACATCACTCACCTTCGATTTGCCGACGATATAGTCCTTATGGCAGAATCGCTGGAGGACCTAAGCATTATGCTCAATGACCTCAATAGTTTTTCCCAACGGATAGGTCTTAAGGTGAACATGGACAAAACAAAGATCATGTTTAATGTCCATGTCACACCTATGCCGGTAGTTGTTGGGAACACTAATCTCGAAGATGTTGACGAGTATGTTTACCTAGGACAAATAGTCCGACTAGGTAAGTCCAACTTCGACCGAGAGGTCAATCGACGGATTCAACTCGGTTGGGCAGCGTTCGGGAAATTACGGCACATCTTCTCGTCAGGTATACCTCAAAACATGAAAACGAGACTGTACACCCAGTGCGTGTTGCCAGTGATGACATACGGTACTGAGACGTGGTCCTTCACTGCTGGCCGGATGAGGAAGCTCAAGGTCGCTCAGCGAGCTATGGAGAGGGCTATGCTCGGAGTTTCTCTGCGTGATAAACTCAGAAATGAGGATATCTGCAGTAGAACCAGAGTGACCGACATAGCCCAACGGATTAGTAAGCTAAAGTGGCAATGGGCCAGCCATATAGCTCGAAGAACCGACAACCGATGGGGAAGAAAGGTTCTCGAGTGGCAGCCTCGTACCGGCAGTCGAAGTGTAGGGCGTCCCCCCACTAGATGGAGTGACGACCTGGTAAGATATGCAGGAAGTTAATGGATGCAGGTGGCTCAGGACCGTGCTTTGTGGCATTCTTTAGGGGAGGCCTATGTTCAGCAGTGGACTTGTGAAGGGCTGTAATGATGATGATAGTGTTTGTGCTTGTATTTCAAATAAATAATATTATCCTCTAAATCCGATTACACTAAAGTGAAATGTGGAGTACTAGAATGGAAGAAGGTTTTGTAAAAGGACAGTCGGACAATCTGCCAAGATTGGATAGTTTGATGGTGGCACAATAGAATGAACGAGGAAAGAGTGACAAAGCAAATTTATGTTTCAGAAGTGAACGGCACAGTCGGGAAGGGACGCCCTAGACGAAGATTTATCGACCAAATCGGCGATACATTGAAAATGGGCCAGATTAAGAGTACCCTTAACCGACGAGCGTGTATGCGTAGATATATGGGTGTAAAGGAGGCGAGAGAGGTGTGTCAGGATCGCGCCAAATGGAAGTCTATAGTCTCTGCAAAAAGTACTCTGTGGTCTCTGCCTACCCCTCTGGGTGACAGGCGTGAGTGTTTGTGTATGTGTACATACTACATAAAGTGCGCGCAAGATAACACTGCGCGCGGCCAAAATTGGAACTAATCGTGTGCCGCCATCTTACTGTTTATGGCAGGTGTCAAAACAGATTGTTGGGTCTCGTGTTTTTATTCGTTTTTGCAGTAAATAATCGTCATCATTATGCCAAAAGTGATTAAAATTGCTGGCAGGGATATTACCTTGAAGGTCAAACGTGCTTGTGAAGAAGAATGAGACAATAACGGGCTTACAGTACCGTTTTCCAAAGTTAGAGCCCACGTTTCATATTTCACAGGTAATTTTTAGGGCTGCCATAACAAATAAAACTCCCTAATTTTCTCGATTTGTTTGTTTTAAGTTTCCTCGTGTCATTAATATCATGTATTTATAATGCATTGTTTTTATTATGTTTAAGGCGTTTCTGAACCCACCGTCACACAAGTAACTCAAGAGGGTACATACATAACGTAGCAGTAGCTTCATCTTCTAAAATTGTGACGCCGGGAAAAACTAGGAACCGGAGGAAAAAATTATGATTTAGACGATTTTCATACGTGGCGTTATAAAGCATTTAAATCAATCGTTTGACGTTTCTGATGAAGATGTGAATATGGAAGGTGTTGACCTACTGCAGGACCATTGTTACACCAAATTTACAAATAGATTTAGCTATTCAATAAAAGATTTACAAGGTTTCCATTGACTTTTAATTTCGTTCTTTATGATAAATATTTTTAAAATACCTTTTTATAAAATTCCTTATAGACAAAATATTAGTGTTCATTAGTCATAATAATAGTCATTTCTAACACGCATATAATATCTTCACCTATAATTATGTGAAAAAAAATTTAAAGTTAAATTTCACCAACTTTTAGATTCCCGATGGTGCGGAAATTTTGCATATACGTTAAGTTTAGGTAAATATAATTGACCTCATTCTAAATCCAATATGGCGGACTCCCAAAGATGAAGGACTAGTTATTTTTTGTGCATTCCAATTATATAGATATCAAATAAAAGGCTCTGCTGAAAAGAATACCAAAATTGAAAGTGAAGCGTGTTGTTTGTTTTTTTTTCTCAATCCCGCTCTCATAAATTAAACGTTTTCAAATGTTTTTAAGGAATAATTTATATTAACTTAAATCTTACCATAGAAACTTTTGATACTTGTGTCAAACTTACGGAAGTTACAATCAAGAATTATATTTATTATGCGAATCTTAAACAATAAATATAGGGTTTAATATTTATTACGTCTTTTTATTCCTATTACTTACAGTGTTTGTGCTTGTATTTCAAAGAAATAATATTATCCTCTAAATCCGATTACACTAAAGTGAAACGTGTAGTGCTAGAATGGAAGAAGGTTTTGTAAAAGGACAGTCGGACAATCTGCCAAGATTGGATAGTTTGATGGTGGCACAAAAGAATGAACGAGGAAAGAGTGACAAAGCAAATTTATGTTTCAGAAGTGAACGGCAGAGTCGGGAAGGGACGCCCTAGACGAAGATTTATTGACCAAATCGGCGATACATTGAAAATGGTCCAGATTAGGAGTACCCTTAACCGACGAGCGTGTATGCGTAGATATGTGGATGTAAAGGAGGCGAGAGAGGTGTGTCAGGATCGCGCCAAATGGAATTCCGTAGTCTCTGCAAAGAGTACTCTGTGGTCTCTGCCTACCCCTCTGGGTGACAGGCGTGAGTGTTTGTGTGTGTGTGTGTGTAGATACTACATAAAGTGCGCGCAAGATAACACTGCGCGCGGCCAAAATTGGAACTAATCGTGTGCCGCCATCTTACTGTTTATCACCATATCACGAGTAAAAACATGCAAATTCGTTGTATTTTAGAAAAAAGTAGTCTGTTTCTATATACCGGGAATCCGGGGTTAATAGATACGACATAGGGGTGAATAGAGAAAAAATGCCAGGGTTGTCAAATTTACTTTTGTTGTAATGTAGCCTACAAAATTGTTGATGGAATTATTAGGCGTTGAATTTTGTCACCATTACATATTATATAAATTAAATAATTTACTATGTTTTGTCTTATCAACTTGATGGCCTATCGAAGTCTAGAAAAAATCATCATACCTAATTTAAAACTAAATTGACTAGTTGTTGCAAATTGATGGAATTATTAAACGTCTACATAAGTCACTATTACAGATATCAATAAAATAATTTACTCCTAGTGGGCGCAAGATAACTCTGCGCGCGACTGATGGCGTACTTAATGTTACTAGCTTAACTATTTTTTTTTCTTCATTTAATATTATTACTAGAATTATATAATTACCTCAAATTACATAAATGACCGAATTGATTACCAAAGCTCAGTTAAAAAAAAAACTGTAATGTTCAGCTTAAACTTGCAAAGACCTAATAAATATTAAACCCTATATTTATTGTTTAAGATTCGCATAATAAATATATTTCTTGATTGTAACTTCCGTAAGTTTGACACAAGTATCAAAAGTTTCTATGGTAAGATTTAAGTTAATATAAATTATTCCTTAAAAATATTTGAAAACGTTTAATTTATGAGAGCGGGTTTGAGAAAAAAAAAACAAAATACTCGCTTCACTTTTATTTTTGGTATTCTTCTCAGCAAAGCCTTTTATTTGATATCTATATAATTGGAATGCACAAAAAATAACTAGTCCTTCATCTTTGGGAGTTCGCCATATTGGATTTAGAATGAGGTCAATTATTTTTATCTAAACTTAACGTATATGCAAAATTTCTGCACCATCGGGAATCTAAAAGTTGGTGAAATTTAACTTTAAATTTTTTTTCACATAATTATAGGTGAAGATATTATATGCGTGTTAGAAATGACTATTATTATGACTAATGAACACTAATATTTTGTCTATAAGGAATTTTATAAAAAGGTATTTTAAAAATATTTATCATAAAGAACGAAATTAAAAGTCAATGGAAACCTTGTAAATTTTTTATTGAATAGCTAAATCTATTTGTAAATTTGGTGTAACAATGGTCCTGCAATAGGTCAACACCTTCCATATTCACATCTTCATCAGTAACGTCAAACGATTGATTTAAATGCCTTATAGCGCCAAGTATGAAAATCGTCTAAATCATAATTTTTTCCTCAGGTTCCTAGTTTTTCCCGGCGTCACAATTTTAGAAGATGAAGCTACTGCTACGTTATGAATGTACCCTCTTGAGTTACTTGTGTGACGGTGAGTTCAGAAACGCCTTAAACATAATAAAAACAATGCATTATAAATACATCATATTAATGACAGGAGGAAACTTAAAACGGACAAATCGAGAAAATTAGGGAGTTTTATTTGTTATGGCAGCCCTAAAAATTACCTGTGAAATATGAAACGTGGGCTCTAACTTTGGAAAACGGTACTGTAAGCCGTTTATTTTCTCATTCTTCTTCACAAGCACGTTTGTCCTTCAAGGTAATATCCCTGCCAGCAATTTTAATCACTTTCGGCATAATGATGACGATTATTTACTGCAAAAACCATCGATCACTAATAAAAAACTAGATACACAATCAGTGACAAAAAATGGCGTAACCGAATGTGCACCTACTCGAACTTATGGGTGCACTTTTAATCTAGTGGCATTCGAATGCTCCGACGGTAAACATGCCTCAGTGCTCGTTTAAAAAGTGTAAAAATCACACATCCAGGATGCTAAAAAAGGATGGAATTTCATATTTCCGGTAAATATTAATATTAACACTATTTAATTGTTATCACTGTATTTTAAATACTGATATTTTGTCAAGAAATCATCGTAAAAGTATTTTTTAAATTAAGTCGTAATAAAATGAGTCATCACTGTTCGAGGTATATGCGTTGATTCTGTTCCATTTGTGGAGACGCTATTGTTTTTTTTATTATTATTAAAGTGTGATTGTTTTTTTTTTTTTGTTAAATGAGACATCTTTACTGTTTCTCTAAATATTATAGTAACATTTTATAGATTTAATTTTAAATAAGTATGTGGATGTAATAAAATTAAAGATGTAAGATTTTATTTTGTTTTTTTTAGCTTTCCTCGAGATCCAGTGAGATGTGGAGAATGGATGTCAGTTATAGCACGTCAAAGATCCGAAGAATTCTTCAAGCCGACCCAAAGAAGCGTTGTATGTTCGAAGCATTTTTTAGAAAGTGATGCATATGTGACTACGAAAGGCATCAAGAGGCTACACAAAACAGCTGTACCTCGAATAGTATGTGAAATTTTAATATATTAGGTTCAATTATTGAAGCACATCAATTATTATTAATTTGTTTTGTTTATAGGAAGCAAATGATCATGATGTAGAAGATGAGTCTTCTTTTGATAAAAAAACGATTGAACAATGTTGCTTGCAACCACAAGTAAGTAGTTGTAAATATAACAATGATATTTTTATTTGTTAATATTTTACATTGTATGTTGATTAATTATAACTTCAATTCGTAATGAACTTCTCAGGCTTGATAGCAAAACCTTAAATTTATTTTGTTTTTTATTTTATATGCTATTTTTGATTATTTTAACATGTGATATAAATCATTATAAAATTATATTTTATCTCGTGTTTTATTATTGTTGATTCATTTCAGATAAATATTGAACCAAGAGTTGCTGAAGTTCTTAACAGCCCAACTTCATCAATAAGTATTGGCTCAATTCTGGATACGCCAAAAAAAGTTTTTATGAAGAAGGAACTTCTTGCTTGCAAAAGGCTTCTAACAATGAAAAACCACAAAATATCAAACTTACGAAAACAAAATAATAGACTAAAGAAAAAATACAGTAATTTGAAGAATGTTCTGTCTCTATTAAATAAACGTCAAACAGTAGATCAGTCATTACTTCATGACCTATCTAAACATATAGAAGTTACAGACACATTTAATGCTATTTATTTAAAGAACGTAAGAGGCAGAAAACGACCATTTTCTCGATATCCACCAGGTGCCAGAAAATTCGCTATCACACTACACTTCTATTCACCAGCTGCGTATAAGTACATACGAAAAATGTTTGACACTTGCCTACCTCACCCGAATACTTTATGCAACTGGTACAGAAGTATAAATGTAGAGCCTGGTTTTACGGGAGAAGCATTTGACAGACTGAAAGAAAAAACAGCTAAAGCCAAAAAGGAAGTCATAGGTGCTATAATTGCTGACGAAATGTCAATACGACAACAGAAAATATGGACTGGTAAACGTTATGAGGGTTTAATTGACATGGGACTTGGCAACACTGACGACACAAATGATATTGCCAGTCAAGTATATGTCATTATGTTAGTAGGTGTAAACGAATCATTTAAAATACCTATAGCTTATTTTTTCATTTCAAGTCTGACAGCTGAAGTAAAGGCCAATTTACTTAAAATTGCTTTAGAAAAATGCCATTCAGTTGGCGTAAGAGTGATATCGTTGACTTTTGATGGTTGTAAAACAAATATTTCTTGTATGAAAATCCTCGGTTGTAACATTGACGATTGTTTGAACATGAAAACTCATTTCAAACACCCTTCAGGCAACTACGAAGTGACTGTGTTTCTAGATGCATGTCACATGGTTAAACTTATGCGTAACACATTTGAGTCCAAAAAGATAATTAAGGATGCCGATCAGAAACTTATAAGATGGGATCTCATAGGTCGTCTTCATAATTTACAAGAAGAAAAGGGACTACATCTTGCCAACAAATTATCTCACCGCCACATAGCATTTAGAAATGAAATAATGAAGGTGAAATTAGCTACGCAACTCTTAAGCCGGAGTGTGGCTAGAGCTATTGAGTTTTGTGAAAAGCAACTACATCTTATCGCTTTTAAAGACTCTAGTGCAACAGCCGACTTCATTTTAATTTTAAATAATATTTTTGACATATTAAACAGTAGGAATCTAAATGATCATGGATACAAAAAACCATTAAGTGTTAGTAATGCTGAACAAATAATGTTATATTTAGTAAAAGCTAAACGATATTTAATATCTTTATGTGTCGATATCCGACGGAAAAAAACCATAAAAAATAAAAACGAAAAGAGAGTGGTTTACACCTCGGAAAATATTCCGTTATGGAAGTGCCAAGCGAATACAGGTGTGATTGGACTTTTAGTCGGCATTGAAAGTTTGACATATTTGTACAAGTCTCTGGTGGAACCTGGTACCCTTTCTTTTCTTCCAAGTTATAAATTTAGCCAAGACCATGTAGAAATATTTTTTGGTCATTTGCGAAGTCATGGCGGTCATAATAATAACCCCAATGCAGTGCAGCTAAAGTCCGCATATAAGAAAATGCTAATGCATTTAGAACTATGTAATAAATTTACAGGAAATGCTATACCGCTGGAAAATATTCCAATTTTAAGTGGTAACAATACAATTTCCACTTTAAATATAACTTCAATAGGATATCGCTCAGAAAATGAAATAGAAATCATTAATTCCAGTAACAACTTAGAAGACACACATATACAAAAAAACTGTGACATATTATCGTTGGAACTCAATGAATCCGAATACAGATCTGAATATGTCGACCAAATCGTGGGGTATATAGCTGGAAACGTGGTACGCCAGTTGGTAAAAACTATGAAATGTAACGCGTGTGTAAATAGTTTACTAGCTCAAGATAGGCTTTTTTTTTCACAAACTTATTGATGTGAAAAACCTAGGGGGACTGTTTTATTCATCTTTAGATGTATTTCTTGTTTGTAAAAAAACAGAAGTTGTAATTAGGCACTACCACATATGTACTAACAAAAATCTCGATATTTCACAAATTTGCAGCAAGGTATTGCCATCATTTTTAGGTGTCGACATATTTTCATCATGTCACGATAATAATCATAGATTTATTACAATAAAATCTATTGCCGAACGCTACCTTAAAGTAAGATTGCATTACATAGCAAAAAAAGATACAGAAAAAAATAAAAATCTATCGAAAAGACGATTATTTAATAAACTCATATTATTTCAAGGAAACTAATAAAATAATTATTCAGAATGTGGTCTATCTTATATAGGATAAACTAAAGGATTCATAAAAACCCGCGTTAAAGAACACATAGCTGACGTGAAGAATCGACGCTCCGAGAAGTCTGCAGTCTGAGAATATGTACAGGATCGCCACCGTCACTACATTAGATTTGATAGACCACAAATCCTCGCTAAAGAACACCAATTCCTTCTAAGGATGATTCGTGAGACTATTGAAATCAAAAAACATCCTGATTTCAATAGAGAAGATGGCTGGGTGTTACCATCTGCTTGAGATCCCATAATCAATAAAATTAAATCCCAACCCAAGCATACAACTGCAAGACTTCAAAACACTAAGTTCATACTGTGTAAATCGGAACAAAAAATAATCATTTTTAATCTGGAGCTAGCCGAGGTTAACTGTGACATTGAGTCGTCATACACCTCAGTCCCCCCGTGACCATGGGTGCTGTAAAGTACTCGAAACGTCGGGGACATAAAGTAAGTTAATATACGCAATAAAATCTTTAAAGAAAATATTTAAATTTGTAGTGTTCTCGTAAATTAAGAAATCATTATAATTATTCAGTGTTATCCGTTTTTTTTAACATCTATAAATATGAACACAAAAATTTAGACAATGATATTCTTAGATTTTGCAAGAACTTTCTGTATTTATTTTTTATATTTAGTAAATTTAACAAATATATAAATATAAATAAATAATTATTACTGTTTCAATTACTTTCATTACTAAATTAATGTGGTGCCCTATCCAAAAGCATATTTACATTCAGGTAATAATATAACCATTACACATATACACCATAGAATAGAATAGAATATGTTTTATTAAGTAGACCAATTATATAAAACAAGTTTAAGAAAATTATAAAATTAAAATTACAGTAACAAAAATATTGGGCAGTTCGACTCCACTCTCCTTGTCCAAGCGACGAGCCTCGGTCGTAAAATTTTATGTCTTTTTATTGACACTTTGTAATTCTGACTTTAAGCAATGCGCGTAAGGTTGAATTTGTTTTATTATCGGTTGACCAGCGAGAAGGTATATTTATTTCAACTAGAATTACGTCACAACATTTGGCGACAGTTTTTAAAGAACTTTTGTATGGGATTGTGCATCTAGTTTTTTATTAGTGATCGATGGCAAAAACGAATAAAAACACGACACCCAACAATCTGTTTTGACACCTGCCATAAACAGTAAGATGGCGGCACACGATTAGTTCCAATTTTGGCCGCGCGCAGTGTTATCTTGCGCGCACTTTATGTAGTATGTACACATACACAAACACTCACGCCTGTCACCCAGAGGGGTAGGCAGAGACCACAGAGTACTTTTTGCAGAGACTATAGACTTCCATTTGGCGCGATCCTGACACACCTCTCTCGCCTCCTTTACACCCATATATCTACGCATACACGCTCGTCGGTTAAGGGTACTCCTAATCTGGCCCATTTTCAATGTATCGCCGATTTGGTCGATAAATCTTCGTCTAGGGCGTCCCTTCCCGACTCTGCCGTTCACTTCTGAAACATAAATTTGCTTTGTCACTCTTTCGTCATTCATTCTTTCTACATGACCAAACCACCGAAGCATTCCTTTTTTAATCCTGGTCACAACGTCATCTTGCAAACCACACTTTTCTTTTATCACACTATTTCTCACCCTGTCATTCAGATTCAGCCCTAGCATACTCCTTAATGACAGCATTTCTATAACATTTATTCTACTCTCATGCTTCTTCTGCCAGACTCAACTTTCACTACCATACATACCATAGTAGGGACTAACACAGTATTATGAATTGCCATACATGCCTTCTTTGACACATTCTGACTCTTCATAATAGCGTGTAGAGCCTCATTCACTCTATTTCCTGCGTGCACTCGTCGTTCTATATCCTTATCATATCTAGCATCCCTGCTAAATAAACATCCCAAATATACAAAGTCATTCACTTGCTCAATCAACTCCCCTTCTATTCTTATTTCACATAACATTTTACTTTCTTCTCTTTCAAAACCCATCACTTTCGTCTTACTTGCGTTCACTTTCATACCCCTTTCTTATAATGACCATTTCATTAAAGTAACCATCATTTGCAACTTGGCCGCCGACGATGCAAATATGACTTGATCATCGGCGTACTTAGAGTATACAACTAACAGGAGACGCCATGCGCATAAAGTCCCAAACAAAAAAGTCTGTCTCTTCTAGCGAGAGGCGAGGTAACGCACACTAAGCAAATCGTAAACATTGGCCCACGTCGTTACGCATGCACACAGCATAATATGAGCACACGATTAAGCAAAACGCACACAACCTTGAAAATCTCTCATAAATGTCTCATCGTTACAGTGCATAAGCCATAAGCAACTAGTGCGAGGGCCTTGTCGATATGGATATGTCGATGAAATTTTATGCAAGTTACATTAGCAAATTAAATAAAATAAAAATGAACAAATGTTTAATGTGTAATATTACATTCAAAGTAAATTTAAAAAAAATACATAAGGTACAAAATAATAATACAAAGTTACCAAAATTAAAACAAATTGAAAAAATATTATATTATATTTTAACTGGTTTTTAAAGTGAATAAGTTTGGTATATATGTGACGAATACACTTTTTGGGATCACTCGTTTTTTGCGAGGTAGCTAATTCTAGTAATTGCATATTTTTCCATCACCAAGTTTGCCAGTTCAATGTTATGTGGAACGTAATCATTATCGAAATAATGTTCCTGTATGCTTAAAATATATAATATACCTAGTCTATGAAATATTTTTACCATTTTTTAATGTCATGATCAACCGAAAAGGTTATCTGTATAGGGGTTTTAAACGGTCTAATTTTACAGATTTTACCCAACCTATAGAGTTAAACCGTTTTAAGGCTTAGGGTTGAACTACATCTGGCAGCACGGAATCGCACTTTCCTGTGCTTCTATCCTTTTTGGTCACTCAAAAACGTTATTTACTAGAGCAAGAAAGAGAGCAGGAGTGTATAGTTTCACCCTCAAAAAGCCGATTGTAAACCGGTTTCAACAGTTTATCTATCATTCTTGACAATCCATACTAATATAATATTATAAATTTGAAAGTGTGATTTTTTGTTTATTTGTTTTTGTCCTTCCTTTACGCAGCAACGGAATGGAGCAATTAAAAAAATTAAACATTTGCTATCTCTTGGCCGAAGTTTACGCTTAACCAAATATACTTTTTTTCGTCATTTTACTTAGGATTGAAAAATAATTAATGTCGTCGTAAAAAGCGGTAATATTTTGTGTTCTACAGTACAAAAGTGTAGTACTCTGTATATATTTAATAATAATAGATTATAATTATGACACTGAGATTATTTGTTTGTCCTTATTTATTAATTTAAGCGCTAATAATTCGTGTCTCATCTGAAAACAACAATTTGGTTGACACCATCTAAGACGATATACTTGTAAATAACATTTTAAAATGAATAAATATCATTCACTAAACCTTCCATTTCGATTTGTTACATGTTTTAAATTTTATCCTTCATAATGTAAAATAAACCTATAGCAAAATAATAAACTTACTTCCAATAATTTCAAAGTCAGTACAGCAGTTTCATTTAGTTTCCTTTTATTATTTGATTGGATTACGAAAACCGATAGGTCAAAATGCTCGGAACAAAGAGTGCTTGTTCGTTTAGGTACCCAGGTTATATGATTGCCACATGCTTTTATCCAAACTTGGCGCCTGTAAATATCTATTGGAAAACTGTAAAACCAAAGATCTTTTTTAAACATTGTACAAAAAAGAATTTTAAATAACACCTTGGTATTATATATCAAGGTATTAATTATAGTCAAATAAAAACATCGACACTAAAGATTACAGTGAACATCACTATTATTGCCTTGATGATACCATTTTATATACTCGAAATTACTCTTCTTTTCGTTTCATAACGTAACATAATGAAATGAAAATATCTATTTAAAATGTTTTATATACAATAAAACAATTTAAATTGATGTTTTCATTTCGTTAAAAAAAATTAAAGATTATTAATGTTGTTTCAAATAATATAGTTTTGCAAATAGATCACAATAATATTAATGAATTTAAGACTATTCAATAACACGATTTTGTCTTGTGTAATAAGAACAAAGAGAAACGACATTTGTCTACAATTAAGCAAAATTTAATTATGTCCTAGTGGTGCAAAAGTCCTTACTATCTGGGGGCACGGCAGTGCCCCCCGCCAAGTCGAGCAAAAAAGCGGCACGGCCGTACCATCCTTTTCTCGAAGCAGTTCAAGCCATTTTCGAAACCATATAACTTCGTTATGGATAAAACTAAAAGCCTGAATTTTTACTAACCAAGTAGGCATTGTATAAACTCGGTATGTTTCAAATTTCATTCAATTTGAACCAGTAGTTTAAGAATTATAACTAGTCAAATTTTCTTAATTTTGTCACTCACTGACTGACCGATCATCAAAACTCTAAGGCACTTCTAGCACACGTAGAAACTTCAAATTTGGAATACAATTATTGTTTAATATACAAATCAAGTAGAAATTAAAATATTTTAAAATTTCGGTAAAGTTTTTTAGATACACCAACTGCATAAATAACTTTGTAATCATATATAAACATATAGTATTACAAAGTTACATTTGCAGTGAATGAATCAGTGTACCTATATATGTATAATTGAATAATAGGTGTAAATAGTTACCTAGATATAACTATCTACAAAAAGAAATGAAATGCCATCAAAAACATAACTTGTAAAAAGAGCCAAGTCTCGCAACTCAGTTCTTCTACCGTAAAAGTTGTGAGATCCATGAAATACCAAGTCGGTTAATTTATTCAGTCCATAGATTGATACATAGTTTGACTTGGCAATCGCACTAAACAATCTAATTTAATATAATATGTATTACTTGTGAGATATATTGTGTTTTCATGTGATTGCCAAGTCAATATATGTATCAATCTATGGACTGAATAAATTAACCGACCTGGTATTAGATGGATCTCACAACTTTTACGGTAGAAGAACTGAGTTGCGAGACTTGGCTTTTTTTACAAGTTATGTTTTTGATGGCATAGTATTAATGCTTTAAGTTGGGAACACACCCTGCTCAGCTATATTAATCAGAATTTTCGTGATTTAATGCTTATATTAATTATTGAAATAAAATTAAATACTTAAAGATGAAAGGTAACGTCGTCTTTTTGTAAATTTGAGGTTTGTGATCTTTTTTTACAAGAAAATACACTGCAACTCGGCATTTTTCTGGAGGTCAACTCACGCTTACGACTACTTGTTAACCACAGAGTACTTTATGTCCATAAATAGGTTAAACAGCCGCGGGGAAGCTACACAGCCCTGTCTGACACCTTTTTAAAATGCCTAACCAGTCTGAATAGACCCCGTTGATCCTGACACATGCACTAGAGTCCCTATAAAGAGACTTTAATGCCTGTATCAAACCAGTGCTCAACCCAAATGAGGTCAGTGTTTGCCATTACAAGTTCCTGTCCACTCTGTCATAAGCCTTTTCCAAGTCCATGAATGCACAAAAAACTTTCTGGTTTTTGGACAAAAATTTCTCTGCAATCATGCGCGTGGAAAAGACTTGATCCGTACGGGGTGTACGGGTATCTCCTTTCTAAATCCAGCTTGCACATCCAAAATTTTTCCATCTGTTTCTTCCATAACTCTTTCAATTATCACCTTAGCATACAGTTTACCCACAATGGTAAGCAAGCTGATACCACGGTGGTTTTTACAGTCCTGCTGTGACCCCTTTCCCTTATATATTGGGACTAGAACGGCTTTGCACCAGTCTTCCGGTACCCGCTTCAGTTCCCAACATAAATTAAACAAGGTGTACAGCAGGCTTGCAACCACACTCTCTCCAGCCCTTTCGATATATGTAGTGTATGTAGTATCTAATTAAGCATAAGGCCTATCGATGTCTGGAAAAACATCATATCATCATACACATACAAAATTTAAAACATAATTAGGGCTAATAATTTTCTGCTCACCAGATGTCACTAGTTGACACTGAGGTAAAGTTTTTTGTTACACAGTGTAATTTAATTGAGTAGTAAAAGTTAAATTAATACACAAAACAATACGTCGTTTGCTCTTTAATTTTTTTGCACATAATTAACTTTTTTTAATTTTTCTTCTTTAATGAATATCGGTGGTTTGGTTTATTATTTTTTTAACCTTATTACTATGAAATATAAATAGTGCAGAAAGAAACTTATTGTTTTTATATTTTCCGAACAAATTAACTTCCCCGCTATGAAATCTGTTAAATATTAGACCTCACTTTCCAGTGGCGCCGCCGTGGTGGCAAGAAAAGTTTTGGATGCCCTCATTTACTATAGTGTTATGCTTCCTCTACGCCATGAAGCAAATACAAAGAGGAGACGGCATATTAAGCAATTACTGTGCACTGTGATTCTAAGTAGGTCCTGACGTCATCATAGTGGGCGTGGCTTTAGTTAGTATACTGTCAGCATTCGTCCTGTGCGCTTATGTGTTGAAAATCGCAAATCGGTGTATTTTCTTAGTATTAAGAAGAGAAGGATGAATTGTTGTGTTTTGTCGTGTAAAAATTACTCAGAGAGACGCTCTAATGCTATGGATGGCATCACATTTCATTTATAAGTAATTTTACACCTAATTTAGTAAAATAGTTCTAGAAAAACCTCTGGCCATGTCGAGAGAATGAATTAAGAACGATTGACGAAAAAAGTGTAGTAAAAGTGTTGGAAGGGGTAGACATAGGCGGACATTTCAAGACCAAATCAGGGACGTCTTGAAAAAAGCCCAGGTCAAGAGTATCCTAAACCGTAGAGTCATCTAGCGAAGATAATTTGAATTATAACCGCACATAGAAACATAAAAATGTGGCTACTTCTTAGTGATGGCAATTACTATAGAGTGGGCAATCACTGTAACGGTTACCCTATAGATATTTATAAATTCGAATTAATTTGTGCTACTATTCACATTCGGAACCGTTTTTTTATTTACTTGTTGTATAGTATATATTTCACCATAGACGGCAGATAATGAGTATAGTAATATTCAATCTGTTAGAAAAAACATGTATTAAATCTTCGATCAACAATACCAACTAGATATCGGGTCGGCGCAAAAAATACGTCCAAGTAAATAACAGCGCACTGGAGACGTGAGCTCTTATTTCGTTTAGTTGACTTGAAACACAGCCAATGTAAACACGTTTCATAATGCAATGTATATTTAAAAGTTGCAAATGTAATGCCCGAAAAAGCAATTTAACAGCCGGAGTGTCTTACTTTCGGTAAGTACGTGTAGAATAAGTTATATTAGCTCTAAACTAACAACTATTATCATATTTGAAACAAAATTACCAATTTTAAAGCACCCCTACAAATGTTTTGCCAAGGTTGGCCAATACACGCGTAAATATTTGTGATACAGAACAGTAGAGTACATGGAGTAGATTTGTATTGTAATCATTTTTAGTAATTTGTTACCAGAACTTTAAATAATGGTAATTGCTACTTTGGTCTCTGTTTGTGTAATTTCATTAGATACTTAGATTTATTGTTTTTATTTTAGCTTTCCTAGCAATCCTTTTATGTGTGCAGAATGGATCTCACAAAAATATCACTATATTCCACATAAATATATATATGTGGAATTTAGTGATATTTTTGTTTGTGACATCCGGCTATCAAGACACTTTTGCCAACCATAGACATTACATACATTTGAAAAACAAAAAGCGTACTTACAGTTTATTACTTTTTGTGTACGACACATAAAAACACTGATAAATTAAATAAACTCTACACGCTATTATGAAGAGTCAAAATGTGTCAAAGAAGGCACGTATGGCAATTCATAATGGTGTGTTAGTCCCTACTTTAATGTATGGTAGTGAAAGTTGGGTATGGCAGAAGAAGCATGAGAGTAGAATAAAGGCTGTAAATATATGTAAATAATTTTAACAAAACTTATGATCATATTATAAATTATTTTAGTGTTCGCCGCGACTCCATAACTTTTGTAGCTAAATTCGAAGAAGCAAACAGCAACGAAACAAAACGACGTAGCTTGCAAGGCAATAACGGGAAAAAGTACTTTAATTTGTTATAACTTAAGGTTGATTACACACTAAATCTTATTTGTCTTTTCATTTTCAAGTGACAGGAATAATGCATTGAATTGTTTTTTTTTGTAACTAATGATCGTAAGATTTGTGACTTTATTACTAGATACCATGGTTGTAATTGGGTTGAACATAAAACTGTTTTAATTTTTTGTCTCGGTTCTTTAGTAAACATATGTAGCTGTATAAGTATATATTCACACGGACAGTATTTAGCTATGATTTTGTACGTGACCCGTTATCTAGTTGTTATTGTTGATCGAAGTATTAAATATAAAAACAATGTTGTAATAGTAGGAGATTTTAACATGTTTTCATGCACTAATCTAAAATCTACTAATCTATTTGTATGAATATTTTGTAACCTTCTATGAACTTGTTCATTGCAATACGGTTCCAAATTGTAGTGGCAGACAGCTTGATCTTGATCACGACAATGTGTCGGTATATGCGGGAGATGAGGCGTTACAGCCCGTGGATGCGTAACATCCCACATTCGTCGTGGCCGTCACTGTCAGCATGCCGTCAGCGTGCCACAGACAGACCGACGAACACCGTGATCCAACTCAGGTACCGTATAAGCAATGGAATTTTAATAAAGCTGACTTTAATTATTTATATTATTTAATAATGACTACAGACTGGAGTGAAATATATACAGTAAATGATCCCAAATTAATTTTAAGCATTTCTTATAATAAGCTAAATGAAAATTTTGATACTTGCGTGCCTCTTAAAAAGCAAAAACCTTAAAGATGCTAGATATACTTATCCGCGCATGGGTGCACCTCGCGGCCCTACAGCCAAAGGAGGTGCGCCGCGCGCTCTCCCGACTAATGCCGAAGCGCTCGGTGGGACCAGACGGTATACTACCACTGTTCATTTTTAGGGATTGTCGCTTTGCTCTGGTGGAACCGTAACTACATTTGTTTAATACCTGCATCGTGACTGCGACCTCTCCTGATATGTGGAAGCTTACTCGAGTCGTTCCTGTGCTGCAAGGTCGTGGAGGTCCGGACCCTAGTGACCACAGAGCCAAGGTATTCGAATTGGCCATTCCCCACTGTTTGTATATGCAGGTAAAAACTCTGTTATCTGACGCGCAACATGGCTTCCGCTCTGGTCGGAGTACAACCGGAAACTTGCTGCATTTAATGTCACAAGTAGGCCCAGCAGTTGATGTAGGGATACAGGTTGATGTGGCCTATTTCGATTTTCAGAAGACATTTGATACAGTCGATAATGATATCTTGAAGGCGAAGTTGGCCGGAGTAGGCTGCACACCATACACGTTGAAGTTCTTAGCCAGCTACTTGCGAGACAGACGTCAGTACGTTGACTATGGCGGGTACTACTCTGAACAGTACTTTACAAGGTCAGGAGTCAGTCACGGAAGTAATTTGGGTCCTCTCCATTTTATCATGATGATAAACGACTTACCGGAGGTGATCAAGGAATCGACGTGCCTTTTATTTGCTGATGACCTAAAATTAGTTATCGAAATAAGAGATACCTTAGACCACAAACACAACACATTTTTCTTTAAAGTACTTGCTGTATATCATCACAATCATCGTTACAGCCCTTGGCAGGTCCACAGCTAAACATAGGCCTCCTCCAAGGAATGCCACAAAGCACGGTCCTGAGCCTCCTACATCCATCGACTTTCTGCACATTTCACCAGTTCGTCACTCCTTCTAGTGAGGGGACACTCTACACTTCACCTGCCGGTACGAGACTGCCACTAGAGAACCTTTATTCCCCATCGGTTGTCGGTTCTTCGAGCTATATGGCTGGCCCATTACGACTTCAGCTTACTAATCCGTTGGGCTATGTCGGTCACCCTGGATCTACTGCGGATATCCTCATTACTAAGTTTATCACGCAAAGAAACCCCGAGCATAGCCCTTTACATAGCTCGCTGACCGAGCTTGAGCTTCCTCATACGGTCCATTACTGTCCATCACTGGCAACACACACAGGTTGTACAATCTTATTTCCAGGTTTTGATGTATGCCTGACAATAAGAATCCATCGATTGCTCTCTCGGTCGAAATTGGACTTACTTAGTCGGATAATATGTAATAGATAAACATACTCATCGACATCTTAAGTGCAATACTACCGGCATATGTGCGACATGGACGTTACAAATGACTTTTGTTTTGTCCATGTTCATCTTAAGACCTATCTGTTGGGAGACACTATTAAGGTCGTTGAGCATAGTGCTTAGGTTCTCCAGCGATTCTGTCATTAGGATTATGTCGTTGGCAAATCGAAGATAAGTTATGTACGCGTCATTGACGTTAATACCATATCCTTTCCAGTCCATTAGCTCGAAAACGTCTTCCAATGCAGCGTGAAGAGTTTCGGGGATATTACGTAACCTCGTCTTACACCTCTCTGCAGTTGGATAGGTGTCGTACTCTAGTTCTGTACTCAGATATTCATCGTAACCCTACTGTTCAAACACTTTAGTACTTCGATATACCGACAGTCAACTCGGCACCGCTGAAGAGGCTGTAGTGACCCAAATTTCGACGAAATCAAAGGCTTTCTCATAGTCCACATACGCAAGACAAAGTGGCAGATTGCACTCTTCGGTCTGTACAATTTGCCGAAGAGTATGTATGTGGTCTATGGTACTAAAGCCTTTTCGGGGACCGGCTTGTTCGGAAGGCTGGAAGTCTTCGAATCTGCGTGCGAGACGATTCGTAATGATTCTCGAAAATAGCGCGCAGATGCGGCTCATAAAGGGAATCGATCTATAGTTCTTCAAGAGAGCGCTGTTGCCTTGAAGAACAAACCACTGCACTTCTTTTCCACGCTCCCGGAGTAATGTCACCATGGAGGACGGAATTAAAGAGCTTCTGAAGTACTTCAAGTAATGGTTTTCCACCCACTTTCAGAAGCTCCTTCGTAATTCCATTCTCACCCGGAGCCTTGCCGTTTTAAAGTGCTTGAGAGCCGTTCTAATACCGCTCAAACTAACGCCCATCTCATCATCGGAATAGTGTCGGATAAGACTCGCTCTTGGATCGTTACTCACACTTGCGTGTGGCTCCAATGAAGACGTGTACAGCTGTCCGTAGAACCTCTCAATCTCACTCAATATCTCAGGTGTCCCGGAAACGATACTGCCTGCCACATTCGGTCTTTAGCTTCGATAGTTGGCTCTTTCTGGCAGACTTTGGAGCCTTGGTTCCGTTCGATCGCTTCTTCAATACGAGCTGTGCTGAAGTTGCACAAGTCCCTCCGGGATTTGGAGATCTGTGTGTTCAGTTGCCGGTATGCTGTCATATTTACTGAAGACTGCAGCTTCATTTCCCATCTAACAGCCATGAGATTAGGAGTGTGATCAGAATTTTTGGTTACTTCTGCGACGGGTAGTACTTGCTACATATAGAAAATTTTCTTTTGGGAAACTAACCCATTATTCTCTATTTCAACCATTTTTTTCGAACACTAATATGTGTGAAAGTTTGCCACAGCATCCACTTACCATCCGGTGGACTGTGTGCTCGTTTGTCACTCTAATTCTATTTAAAAAAATCATACGTTAAGAATAATATTTAGTCACGGAACCCTAAAAATTAAAGATTATTAGGAAGTTGAATAAGACTGAAAACACAGCATACATTTGCCAGTTAGGAACAATTCGATAAGACGTTATCGATAGTGTCAATCTCTACAAAAGTGAGGTTAGAATAGAGTATTACACCCATATTCAAAATAGTGTTCCTTGATAAACCACTATAATTTTAATATAAATGTTTAAAACCGAGGAGTGCTATGAAAATACTTTTAATTTGTCGTTTTAAATTTTCGCGTGAAAACTCTAGCCGCCATGCTGTTCAGCTCGTGACGTCACTGCTTTAGTAAATGAAACTATTTTACTAAAGGAATAAGATATTTTTGATATATAATAATGAGTTATCATTTTTATCATTGGTGTGTTATGCCTAAATGCAAAAATACGATTCAAGTGCCAACTGATTTAAATATGAGAAATACTAAAACTGTTTTTTGGTTAAAACTGGCAAGAGACCTGAAGTCATGATTTTCTACGAAAACAAGACTATACTTCTGTGAAGATCACTTAGATGTAAGTATGAATTATATTTAACTATCATTTATACAAAACAAAACAACAAAGTCAAATTTTGTAAAAGATAAGTTATCTTAGATATAACTAATGGTTGTAATCATAGATAAACATTCTATGTATTATCAAAAGACATTGACCTGGTATTGTGTTATTTTATAAACTTAAGTCGTTAATGGGTAATTACATTGATGTTTTAACATTCCTCAATTCGTCAGAATAAAAAACGGGATCACATACAAAAAAATTCGCCACCATCAATGTATTTATATCCTTGGTAGATTAGTACTTTCTGCTTTTATGGATCCGTCTTCCAATATTATGGAATGTCATTAATTTTTTTTTATAGGATAAGGGTGATAAACGAGCACACAGTCCACCTGATGGTAAATGTAGTGGTCTATACATATCTACATTTATCCTCGATTAAGATTCAAAATGCAGATGCGTTGTCACCCGTGAGAACTAAGATGGAATGCCTCATTTCCAGTAAAAAGGGTTTCCGGTTCTCTACACTCACCATACGAAACACAGCAGCATGAAGCTGCTATTTTACGCTGGTATTCTGTGAGAGTGTAGTCCTTCCCCGGTCGAGCCGGCCCATTCCTGCTGCAACTATACTACTAATATAGCTGCAGCATGGCTCTACCACATATATAATATATCGTGATGATATCTTCAATAATTTCGAAATAACACAGGACATTAGCTTGTTTACTTTATTAGTGACGCACGATGGAATCTAATATAGCAGATAGTGTTTTTAAGATTTGAGGCACAAATTAAAAAATATTCTTAAAATTGTATTATAAAATTTATAATGCATTTTTATGAATAGAAATCAACATTTCTCGTTTACTTTTTGCAAAACCTAACATAATGTAGTTTGATTTTTTTTTTACATGGTGCAAAATACCCCATTCCTGTACATTTACTATCACACACATAAGTACTAGCACAGTTATTATACTCTTTGGGTTAACATTAGCAGTATTTCACATATTTGTGATGATTTTAAATTCAAATTCTGTGCATTTATAACATTAATGTTATAAAATGTAATAAATTTTTCCAAACTCATTAGTGTACAAATCGTTAGTACCAGCTCAAAAACAAATCATTTAGACAGCTAATAAACAACTAATATTCTACATTAGCATTAATAAATAAAAATAAAACGAATAATCACAAAATAAACTATTTATTTTACTTCTATTACTTAAAAAATACATCGATGTAACACAAATCATTGACCATTGACACAATCTTAGAAATTAATTCTATAATAATCATGATAAATGCATTTCCTTCTTAATGAATTAACTATGAAATTAAAAAGTTTTATATTATTATATTTTTTTTGTTAAATTTATGGTTCGTAAACAAAGAATGCAAAAAATGAGCCTCCTGCTGCCATTGCTTATTGTAAATTCGACCGCATCAAAGGCAAAGTAGTGCACACATTGATATCCTGTTTTACATATTTTACTGTATGTTATTTGAGGTGACTAAAGTAAAGCTTTGAAGAATATGTTTAATGCTACGGAAATCAGAAGTTCCCACGACCGAGATTCGGGTTGCTCTCGTGAACACTGAAAAAAGACAAATATATAACCATTAGATACAATCACAATATATTACTACACAGCACAACACAAAGTTAATTTCAGCACAACTTAGAAAAGATGAAACAGAAGAACGTGTTTAGAGCTATCTTCTGAAGTGTCTGAAGTGTGTACCGCAGCTTTGTAGGGAGATTAGTGATTCTTTGTTAAACAAATCAAACAACAAAATCACTAGTCTTCCATACAACGCGCGATGGCCGGCCGGTGCCCGTTAGTCACGAGGAGTCGCACACCTAAAACATCACTTGTTATTCACCACATCAATGTTAGACACAACAATATTATGTACATAAATAAATTCTCACAATACGAATAAAACCCCTACTTTAAGTTCAAAAATATAAAATACAATATCTTACGCTACATATATAATGTTAGTAAAATGCCACGTGTTTTGTACTAAAAAAGACAAGGTTTAAATCAAATAAATATTATGTATATAAATAAGACTACCTATATTACACATCTACCAACAATTGTCTGCATTTTTACCTGATCATCTCATCCATGCTCTATCTCATCAATTAATTTTATTAATTTTAGTGTGGTTTGGAGCCAAGTCAGGGAACTCTTGGAACATTCTAATGCCAAAGTAACATGTTAGTAATATTAAGAGTAACTTTTTAATATACTTGCCCATAGGACAGTATGACTGACTGATTGATTGATATAATATTAAAAATTGTCACAGACATGCTTGACATTGAAATTTTTATCATTGTGATGATAGTCTGAGACTAAAAATTGTGAGTAGAAATTATAAATTATTTTTACATGTATGTTTGACTGAATTGTTTTAAAATTAATATTACATATAAGTAAATGTAAATTAATATTTCAAAAATCATGGTTAGGTACGGAATCAAGATTTCGGATAATTTAATTTAAAAAAATTAATGTAGGAAATATCTTTTCACTCATCACTCATACTGTCTAAAGGGCTTTAATGTATTAATTATGTGAACTAATTGAAAATGATATATTACTGTTGCTGACATAAATTTACAAGCCTCTGACAATTGTTTAGTGGAGGTTTGGATTACATAACAACGACAATAGGCTATTAAGTACATTAACACGGCAATAGGCTATTAAGTACATTAACATATGCATAATATATATCATGCATGATAAGGTTGTTGTAACATAAAACTAAATTATTTTGTCATCGATCAGGAATGTTTGTATGTAAACAGACAGATATGAATAAGCAACACCCTATAATATATCCTGCTGCTGGTCTTCAATATAAATGGGCAGAATAGTTTATTATTTTATTATTATTATTTTATATTATTACCATTTCAATCTATTTATATTTTTAAGAATAAGAGAGAAAATTAATTGTAACAGATGGCAGTTGTTTCAAAATAAGTTCATTATTTGTGAATATTTTTTGGTAATCATAATTTGCTTTAATCCCAAACAGAGTGGTCATGTTTATTTGTTTAACGCACTATTGTAACAACATTCTAGTAATGTTCATCTAGTTAGTGACTCAATGGTCGAACAATAAATCTGTGTATTTGTTTTTGAGTGACTGCTGTTTCAGTGTGCACACATGTGCATCAGGTTAAATAAATCATTTTAAATCTGTATATATAAAAATTACATGTCACATTGTTTGTCCGCGATGAACTCCTAAACTACTGAACTGATTTGAATGAAATTTTGCACACTGTGCAGTTTGGTCAAAACAAAGTAGATGAAGTGCCAGAAATCCTTACATCAGAGGTAATCAAGGCAATAAAATCCCAAAAACTCGAGAAAGCCCCAGGACCGGAAAAGATACCTAATGAAATGCTCAAGAGATCCTTAGAGGATATCAGTCCTGTGCTGGCAAAACTTTTCAATGAAATCTTACAAACAAGGCAAATTCCAGAAGAATGGACCGAGTGTCACATAATTCTACTACATAAAAAAGGCCATAGAGACGAGATTGGGAAATATAGGCCGATTTCTCTTATATCAAACATATATAAAGTATTTGCTAAAGTGATCCTGGAAAGAATATCATTAACACTCAACGAAAGTTAACCCGTAGAGCAGGCAGGATTCAGAAAAGACTTCAGCACAATTGATCACATTCACACAATAAAACAGTTGATACAGAAGTATAACGAATACAATAAACAAATCTACTTGGCTTGGCTTACTCAAAGGCATTCGACAGCCTCAGGCACCAATACATATGGGGGAGCCTTGAACAACAAGGGGTCCAGAGCAACTATATAGAAATACTTAAGAGTATATACAAATCTAGCAAGGCCAGTATTAAACTAGAATTAACAGGAGAACCATTTCCTATTAAAAAGGGCGTACGCCAAGGCGATCCTCTCCCCTGCGCTATTTAACGCCGTACTCGAGCACATCTTTAGACAGCTAAACTGGGATCACTTAGGTCTGAACATTAACGGTGCTCGCCTAAACCATCTAAGATTTGCCGATGATCTGGTGCTTCTTGAAGAGAATCCAGCAGCAATAGAACAAATGATGCAGAGCCTAGCAAATATAAGTAGAGAAGTTGGTCTGGAAATCAATGCCAGTAAAACAAAATTAATGTCAAACTCAAGGGAAATAGATGTTATGGTAGATGGCAACAAGATTGAATATGTCAAAGAATATATTTACTTAGGACGTCTATTCCCTTCAGATGAAATGACAAAGGAAATAAACAGGCGAATAGCCCAAGGATGGAGAAAATACTGGTCACTGAAGGAAATACTGAAAAGTAAGGATCTAGGCAGTCACATAAAAAAGAAAACATTCGAGACCTGTATTCTTCCAGTTCTTACGTATGGCTGTGAAACTTGGTCAACAACACTTCACAATAGGGAAAGGCTAACAAAATGCCAATGTGCCATGGAAAGAAGTATGCTAGGGTTAAAAATCAAAGACAGAGTCAGGAACGTAGACATTAGAACAAGAACAAAACTCACAGGCATTCTTACCCGGATAGACGTCCAAAAATGGAGATGGGTTGGACATTTGCTACGCCACTCCATTAACAAATGGAGCAAGCAAGTCACTCTCTGCCAACCAAGAGACGGCAAAAGGGCAGGGGTCGTCAAGTCAGGAGATGGGAAGACGACTTGAAACAGACAGCGGGACCATTCTGGTTGAGAGTAGCAAGGAACAGGAACCATTGGAAGGAATTGGAGGAGGCCTATGCCAAAAGGCACACCGAACTTAGGGACCTCTTGTAACCCTATGTTTAGGAAAAAAAAGGCTATTATTATATAAAAATTACATGTCACGTTGTTTGTCCGTAATCCTTTAACAGTGGTAAAGCCAAGCGGCAGCTTTTGCTGTCGCACGGATGGGCCGGCTCGAACTGGGGTGGTACCACGACCTCACAGAATACCAGCGTGAAGTAGAAGTTTACCTCTGTGTTTCGCTTGGTGAGTGCAGGTGGCCGGAGGCCCTTTTTACTGGAAATGAGGCATTCCATCCTAGTCCTCACGGGTGACAACGCATCTACATTTTGATTTGTAATAGAGGATAGATGTAGATGTCTATGGGCCGTAGCAACCACTTACCATCAGGTGGACTGTGTGCTCGTTTGTCACCCTTTTCATATAAAAAAAAACCTAAACTACTGAACTGATTTCAATGAAATTTTGCACACTCTGTGCAATTTGATTCACTTGAGAGATAGGATAGTTTTTATCCTAATAAGTGACACTCAATATTTTTTTTGGATTTAGAAGGATTTTTTAAATTATGAAGGGTCGTCGAAAAGTGCAGAACAACGTCTGCCTGGTCAGCTAGTATATATATAAAAAACCACATTGTTTTATGGAAAGGTGGGTCATGTTTGTAGAATTTCTACATTAAGACAACGCATTTTATAAACTAAAGAAAAAATTTAGTGACAAGTCTATTCATATAAGAAAAAGTGTTATAATGCAAATACATACTTCACAGTTGTTTAATCAAATTGGAACATTAATAAGGATTGCTATGAATATGATATTTGGAGCAGTATATCAAAGAAATTCACATATGTAACAGTTTTAGTTAAGTATATTTTGTACAATTTGCGTTGCTTAAATAAATATATAATTTTATAACAAAGTAAAATATATATACATAGATAATTATACATACTAATTCACTACATCTCATCTTCCATGTCTCATCTAACTGATTTTAGTAGAACTGTTATTTCAATTACATGAAAATATCCAGTACAATAGTAATAGGAATGTAAACTGATATTTAGCTCTATTATTTACGAACTGTTTACGCAATAGCGTAAGTGCACTATTTAGCGTGTGTGTAAAAAAATAAATATTTTTTCGATTTACATTACAACAAAAAAATTACAGTGATAGAGTGAAGTAATCAGCAAGCGCGATCCTATCCTATTTTTGGATATTTGGTATTTTTGGTTATGGAACATCATAATAAATAATAAAAATACATGTGTGTTTATGAAGAGGGTGATGATAATGTGTTTGAGTACAAATAAAAGCGTGTATACCTCTGTTGCAGTAGGTACTGCGCCATCTGTATGCACTGCGGGGAGCCGGTGATGGTGATGATGCGGTCGTTGGAGCCCGGCAGCGGCTCGGCGATCTCAATACCGGCGCCGCTCTCCGCGCGGATCTTTCTGATACGGGATCCGGCCTTCCCGATAATCGCGCCGGCCAGCTGTCCACAACGAAAACTTATTCTTTGTTATGTTATACTAGACGTGTTATAGGAATCATCATGGAGTTTTGGGGATTTTGTGAGTTTATTTATTCACGCTAGTAGGTTTAGAGATAAGTATATACATGTTTAGTTTGTATTGCTTGTCCGTGTAAAAAATTACAAAGTTTTTACTTCATAGCGTAGGATATTTAATAATTAATTGTTATATAAAAATAACACGATTTGGTTACACTAAAAGGGTCAGCGAAACACAATGCGCAAAAGTATTAAAGTTTTAACTTTGCATTGAATTACATATACGAAACTATACGAACATTATACCCGAGCGAGTGTGGGTTGAACATTTTTGCGTAAATAAGAGACTGGAGAAGGTCTGCGGGCAACCGGCTAGTATTTTAACGTTCAGGGCACAGAGAACACACCGTCATGACCGTGACGCTCACGACTCCAGTCCTCGTCGGAGCGTCGGAGCGGCGGCGCAGAGCGCGGTCCGCGGGTAAAGGACGAGGCGCGAGTACAGCGAACAGTACTGTGCGCGTGTCGGCTTGGCACACTCACGTCTTTGGGTATGGTGACTTGCGTACTCGTGTCGTGTGCGTCGTCGAAGGCGGCGTTGCCGCGGGGGCCGAAGCCGGCGCGCGGGGGGCCGCCGTAGCCGGAGCGCGGCGGGGGGCCGGCGTAATCGTTGAACGCACCTCGGGGGCCGGGCGGTGCGGCGCGCGGCGGCGGGGGGCGCGGCGCGCGGCCGGTCGGGGGGCGCGCGCCGCGCGGGGGGCCGCGCCCGCCGCCGCCCGCACCCCCTCGCGCGCCGCCCGGCCCCCCGCCGAACCCGCCGTACTCGTCCGCGTAGTAGTCGTCGTAGTTGTGCGGGTCGTAGTTCTGCACCGCGCCTTTTATGGGCACCTGCGGACCAAACACGACCACATCAACAACACATGTCAAAGTGACGATCTTATGATCATTGCTGGTTATAAGACATTTTATAAATGCGCCAGCTACCAAAAGCAACTTTTGAGATGAGAGTATAGGCAAGAATTTGACCGCAGACGGATTGCTGCTCCTGTATTATCATTTAAATAATGATTTGAAATGGATTTTATTACATAAAAGTGGTGCGATTTCATGTACTTAATGTCTGCATTTGTAGGAATGATGAAACAAATGTTCCTATGGCAATGTAAAACTCCAGTCATATTGTCTGCTTTGGCGCCACGAGGTACTAGGTATTGACATCAATTATCTGCTGGCTCAGGCATCAATTAAAATTTCCCAAAAACTTCGAATTGTGACGCACCAATGTATTGTAAAAAAAAAATTCGAAACAAATTATAAAGGATTTCTTATTACTTGACACTGGCAAAAGTACTACAATGCGAGCATAGCATAACCAAAGAAAAAAACTTTTGATATTTACCCATAAAACATCAACTTTGAACGGTTCATCAGGTAGAAAAGCTATAGTAGCTGCAAGAAAGCTTCCAAATCCTTGGTCTAGGGGTGGGAATTCCTTTAAAGCTTTACTCCAAGATAGCAAGACCTTTGACATTTTACGAGCACAGATTCAGTGTTTCTGTATAGTACTCCTGCCATATAGAGCCTGGAACTGCGAAATAGCACTAGCACCCATGGACTCAATGAACAACAGACTTGCCAAGAGCCTTATGTATATTATTATTATTAAAATAGGTGACCTGAAAGTGATTGCTACCAAAGTTTGAAGCCCGCGAGCCCTAATTCAGATGAAAATTACAAAAACCAAAAACTAACAGAACAAACATCACAGAATATAGATGGTATTGTTCAAAATATTGACATAAAGAAGGATGCCCATTTTTCACCCGACTATGTATAGAAATGAAATAAATCTTAAAATTCAGCTACTTGAATTCTTAATTAAATACGCGTATCACAATGTTAAAGAAAACGCAGAAGAAAAATATTTTTAATATTTATTTATGCTTATTCTACGTCAACGGTAAACTTTTTACCACCATATTTTGAACGCATCTCAACTACCCTTTTTCTAAGACGTTCCATTTCACATACTTCGCATTTCGCTACTTGATTTAATTGAACTCTGTGTCTGAGTTTTAAACATTTATTTTATTTAATCAGTACGCATTTCCGTATATTTTTATATATATTCCTTTTTATATATATTTCTTATTACTTTTTGTATAGTACAGATCAATTAAAAATAATATAATAATTAAATAAATAAATAAATAAATAATGCAGTATGTCATTGAGTGCACACGAGTGAAACGGATTTTTTTGACATTTAACAGTTCTACGATTGGCATCGGCGCAGTCCTTCATTACTACTAGTTAGTCTGTGCCTTCATTGTTGCCAAAAAGAATATAATCACTTGTTGTGTTTGCGTCTCGTTGTGTATTGTTCCATTTTGCATGTTTTTATTGATCATATAGAATAGAAATATGTAGGGATACACAAGATTTTTCTCAGTATAATCACAGAGGAAGTGGTGATAGAACATTAATAAGAGATAGAAAAATTAAATATTTGGTAACGGCAAATCCTAACACCTTATGGCAACACCTTATAACAACATGTGTCAAGTGTCAATTTAATGTCAAACATTTTAGTCTAGCTACAAAAGTGAGGGTATTTGCGGTGTCCTATTGTTTATCGAAAATATTGGATATTAAACACAGAATTTTCAATGTATGTGTTTATCTTTCATTATATGAAGCATAGATACTAAATAAATACATGTTGAAATCATATTAATGGATATCTTATTAAAATTTCTTTGAATTTGCGGTTATTTTAATCATATAAACACAAGAATCTTCTCACGTGTCCGGTCTGGTGTGTTATATTGTGTTACATAACACACTGGATAGCATTAAGCTTATTTCACATTGCCTTTAACCGACAGCGGTAGAGCCCAAAAGCGGGTATAAAATTTTTGCTTGAATGTGAATAAACCTACATATTATGTAATTATAATCGTGTCTTCTCTTCTGTTGCCATAGAAACACCCCAAATAAATCTTAACATACTGTATTGTGATATAACTTTAAAATTTCGAACATTAATATGGAAACAAAGTTCCTCTTTAGGTTTAATAAATCATTACAATTTGAGTGATGTTTATTTCCATTTGGATATGAGTCAGAACAAAAACAACTAAGAATTAATGCCATTATTTATAATAATTTTTTATAAAAAAATTAAAATCATTCTTAATCGATTAAAGTTATTATAATTTAAGTGAATTCTTTATAGATGCAGGTAAATAGTAAATGTATGTGTAATAAATATAAAAAAATAATATGTTAGACTAGTAAATGTTAAGAAACAAGTTAGTTGGTATTTAGTATATAGTAGTTAGTTATTTAGTATAATAAAATAAAAAACTACCCTCTTATAAATTGCTATGCCCCTACGGGGCGTCACTTGATGTATGATGTATTTCTTGTGACATCCAAATTATATAAATAATTAATATTATTTGTACTCGTAAATATGGTAAGATTTTAATAAGTTCTAGTACAATATAGGCCTGTGCCTTCACAGAGTTCTAGCATGTTACATAATTTCAGTGTGTTGCTTACGATTTTGTGTTACTCTTTCTAGAGCGTTATGGTAGAAATTTTATGAGCCCCATCCCCTTACGAATATCACCTAGTTAAATATTAATTATATCTATGATAATAGAAAGAGTACTTGTCTCTTTCTATTATCATTTTGAACATACCTTGACGTCGTTTTTTATGAATATGGCCGTAAAATATTTGACATACTGTTGCCAAAAAGCGTCTAATTCCTAAAATTTGTGCACATCATCGTAACTTATTTAATCAGGGTTAAATCCAAAGCCCACAACCATGTAAGACTGTATTCTCAAATTGTTCATATTAGAACAATTTATCTAATTAAATTTTAAATTCAGGTTTAAAAAGGCATAGTCGCACCTGGCGAATGAGCTCGAGCACTTCGCGCACGCCGGCCGCGACGGCCTCCTTGTTGCCCATCAGCTGCACCACGCGCTCAGTGCTCTGAGGCGCCGTGCTGGAGAATATCTTCAGCCGGGCGCCAGTTTTCTGTAATGTCACATCATATATTATTATGTACCTGAAGTGTGCTTTAAACTGGAAATTATTGCTAAGTCAATACTTTAATGTATTAAAATTTAAAATGAAAATGTGGATCGGTTATGAACAAATAAATCGAATTTTGAAACTATACACATTACTTGATGTAATAAGATTAAACTTCACTTAATAAAAGGTTATGATTATAAATTATTTTGCCTTTTAAAAACCTTAAAATTAGAAGTGTGCTACATAAATAGAATAATGGAAGCATAGTTTATTTTATAGAAAAAGCAAATGATAATATATTAATTATGTTATAAAATATAAAAAAATAATTCGAGTCAATGTACATTTTATAAATCATAATATAATTTAAAATAAAAAATTTGGTACTGCCCCGACTTCAATAGAAGTTATTAAGAATAACTCAAAAACTATTGGTCTGACCTTGATCAAATTCATACCACACCACACGATAAGTACCAGCTTTCAAATAAAAAAGAATCATCGAAATCGGTTCACCCAGTAAAAAGTTATGAGGTAACACATAAAAAAAACATACAGTCGAATTGAGTACCGTCTCCTTTTTGGAAGTCGGCAGCTAATAATGTAAATAAGTAATAGTAATTAACAATCGTAATATGCAATAGAATAAATAAATGCTATGCTTTTCAGTACATTCAAAAACCAATCTAATTAAACAGTAATATTCATAAAACTGATTCAATTATTTATTTAGAAGCTTGTCGTGTCAAACGCATTTAAGGGTTACTTCGAAATCGACGACAATCAATTACTGATATTGGATAACGTCAACGAAATTAGGGCACGGAGGTCAACGACTCAGTCTACGTGTCTCTTCTAACGTGAGAAATAATGTAGTGTAATGTAACAACGAAAGCAACGAGATGAATAGAATCTGAAGGATTAAAATCATTAATTGATGGTTTGTATGAGAAGTTACATAATTGTTCATATAGTAAATAATTAATTTGAAGGCAAAGGGCGAAATAATGTTATGATGTCAAGAGATAAGAAGAGCGCAAGCGTCGACCCATCGACCAACGCACGTGGGCCGGAGCCGCCGGCACAGAGTTCACCCAGAGTTCACACAAACTACACCTAAACAATACTACAGGACACAGCACAGGTCCCACCGAAACACTAGTAATTTAATTTTTTTTAGTTGCAGTCATTCTGTAGACTTTAACGACATCCAAAAACTTGAATATCGTTCGGAATATTAAAATCAATGAAGCACTTTTCAGAACTACAAGATTGAAGTACCCAACTTAACACACACACACACACACACACACATAAACAAAAGTATACACTTAAAACATATTATAATACGAAACTATTAAATTTTATTTTTTATAAACTCACACATGTAAAAGAATCTGCAATACGAAAGTATTTAGAACTAGCCACCTTTCAAAAATTATTGCGTTGTAATATGATATAAATATAATTATAGCACATATTGTTTCGCGATGTATTTCTCGAAAAGTAGAATCCATGAAACAGATACGTGCGATCCCAAGGGAGTCCAGAGACTAAGTAAGTAAGTGAACTGGAGCCTGAACGGGCGACAGCAAAAGCATAATAGAACACCTGTGAAAACCCCCACCTCTCCAAACTCGTAAGTTGTAAGGCTTTACACGCCTACATCGCGAAGACCGACACTTGAACGCAGCGGTTTTCACGTAGGCAAAATGAAAGATCGCCCCTATGCGGCGTTTAAGATAAATTACTAAATGCAATCCAAACAAAGGCTACAAGTAAATGGATCTAGCAAAAGTAAAAAATCTGATTTCTCATAAATCTACACACAAAAGCAAAATTGGTGATTGGATTGTGGATACCATATACAACCACATAAAATATGTAACTACGAAATTGTTGTTGAAGTCGAAATTGTTTTATATTATTTAACAATTTTATATTTCACGCATGTTTATGTTCCTTTTTCAAAATTAGTTATTCATATGTTTCTTCTATAGATTTTGTTTCATCTGCAATATCGCTGGCTGTTATACCATGGATTTTAAGAAAATTCTTGGATTTCTGGAAGCAATGCGCCTCAAACGGCACACGTTATCAATGAAGTATACTAAGGAACATAATATTGTACATTATTGATCCCAATCGCTTTCGTTCTGGAAATTTTGAGGGCGTAAGGATGTTTGATAATGACGAAAACGAAAAGGCGATAGTGAAAGCTGATCTGTCACAAGCTACGGCTGAGCTGGCGTCGGCTTTTGATGTGTCAAAACAATATCAGATAATTTCATCTGTAAATTAAAGAGACTTGACATACCTCACAAACTATTATAGTAGTGACAAGTCCGCGTCTATAATAGTATTCTACTTTTTTTTTATATTTATTTATATTATTTTATATTTATATTTTTTTATATTAAGTTTAAATACATTTTTGATAGGAAAACATTTTAAGTTCAAAAAAAATCTCGTGTGAGCAAGCATCTATGGTAAGGGCATCAACAAACTGCATATAAAATGACAACAATGTGTTAATAGTTTAAGGAAATATTTTCATTAATTAAACTATTCGAAACGTGCAAACTACATGTAACTCATCAAACATTACGAATGTCTTACTAGGTTTCTGTTTCTGAATTTACAAACCATTGAAAACGTTAAAATATTTGTAAATAAATATTAGCAACAGAAAAATGCGTCAAGAGATTTTTTATTTCATTTTATTAACTATAAGGGATATGTAAACCGTAGACACTTTTGATTTAATAGGCGTTTTAAAATGCTACATAAATCTTCTTATGAGCGGCATATGAACGAAAATATTGAACGATGGTCGCAAGACTGCGTACAAGTCAATACAGTAATGGCAGTAAATATGTGATGGTACGAAGCCATATCGTGGCGGGCGCGCTTCGATCGGAAGCGGAAGCGGGCTCGCGTGCCGCCATAATTGCCGGTGTCACTGCGACGGTCCTCTGTCCCCTTTGGTAATTATGCACAGGCGACATGCATTCGGCCGGCATGAAACACGAGCTTACAGGGGTACAACTCTATAATATAATATACTGTCGAGAATTATTTTAAATATTTAATTCGACACATGACTTTCAAAGATAGAACCTACATATAACGTTAATATTTCAGTGCCTGGTTGATTTACTTAATATTTTGTAAATATAGTTAAGAATTTTACTATTTTTGAATTTACTTGAGTTTTATTAAGCATTTTGTAACGCAGTGAGCATGATAATGCATCGGAAATCGGCTCTAAATGAAATCATTTGTTTGAGTAAATCAAAATTTCATCAATATCCGTAGTTTTTGTCCTATACATAGAGGATGTGGAAGAAAGTCTACAAAAAACTTCTCCCCTCGCCACGTGCTTCGTAGTAACTCGAGCTCGGCGTAGCGCTTCCGACGGATGAAACCCCACCAACACGTGTTGCCTTCCTTTCAATTAATAAACACCTAAACACAAACCACAGTTTCCCAATCGGCGTGACTCCCTGATTTGAAAGTCCAATCCAAATCTTAAAACTACTAGCGGAACCTAACTTGCTGCTTGACAACTGAAGTATGATTACTTAAATTTGTACGACTTTGTTGACTTGTTCTTTTGGGATATTTGTTATCTATCGAATCACATAAAATGGCAAGAACGTTCTGAAGATGTTCAACGACTGCAGACTTCTCGCAGCATCTAAGATTCATGTCATGCAATATGACATCTATAAACATTTCTTTATGGAACTGAAGTCTTATAGTTTTTGCATTACATTTTAAATGCTGGTAATGCTTTTTGAAAAATAAAATATTCTTTATAATTCCTAACAAAGATGGAAGAACTTAAACTGTTAAAAAAAAACTGGAACAAGAGCGAGGTCGGAACCGAATGTTACCTGCAGGCCCCATAGGTAAATTTTCATTCAGAGCGCGGCGGCCGCGACCGTGAGGCATATGTTCGAAATTTCTATTTAACGTGTATAGAGAGAGGAGCCCTTATGACGGGGCATTGTGCAAGTAGGTAGGACCCAGGTGCGCGGCCTTCCGGCGGCTGCGCGAGCACCTGCCGTCGCCGCAGCTGGCGCGCACGCGCCGCGCTCTAGCGTTGCACGTTCACACGTAAGCCAGTGCCCCGACCCGACGTCGCCCGCCAGCCTCGTGCGGGTAAAACAGTGTCTTCCAAGTGGTCATTTGCTTTTTTTTAACGATTTATACCAATCTAGAATCATTTAAAATATGAGGAGGAAACAAAGACTAGTTATGTATTAAGTTTTGAGATAACCTCTTTCTGCTATAGATGTTAATTCGTTCAAAGGCATTTTTGGCGAGTTTAAAATCTTAGTGTCCTCAAGAGTTACTCAGTCTACTGTTTAGATAATCAGCCGAACTAGATTCAGGATGAAAAGTAGTGGTAGATACGAAGTGAGGCGAAGTGCAGCACTCCTGCACAAAAAGGTACGTGTTTAAGTGGCTACGAACAACCCGGTGATACTTGCAAGATGCACAGTTACACAAAGTAATCATAAAATCTATCCCGTTAACATTGTCGAATAAAGTAACATATGAAAAGCAAGGGCTCGATTTTATTATGCGAAGCATACTTTTCACGTGTGTCACGCAGGTAAGTTCAGTGACATTGTTCGCGATGAATTGACGAAACCATAAAATCGAACAAAGCGATAAAGCTATAGAGCAGTTGATCGATAACAAAGAGAAGCACATTGAGTAATACACAAAAAAAAATTATATTTTTCAATAAAAATGCAGGATAAAGACAACATTGTCTTTACACACTGACAATTTTCTATACAGAAGCTCTACGCAGTGCTGATTATGGTAACCCTATTCGGCTTCGAACAAGGCGACAATTTAAAACATATAGGAAGTTGTTAACTACGCGAAACATATGAAACTGATCACGGTAATTTTTAGATTAGACCTCATAATGCCGCAATTTATTGGAGGAAATGATCTGCCTGATATTTTTCAAAGTCGCTTCCCCAACACCATCGTTACGTAATAAGGCAACGGTGGCTAGCTCAAGTCACTCAGGTTAGTTATTATTATATCTATGCAAGGAATTAGTACAAATGGCATTTTCCTCTGTGTAAAATATTGGTTTTATCATCATGGATTCTCATTTCAAACCACATTAAAATTAGCAGCAGCCTTTAAAGTAAGTAGTAAAATGATGTTGATTCATCGTAAGAGTTGGAGCCAGAGAAGGCAAAACCATGCCCCGAACACAAATTGAGCTAAGAGTCTGTAAGGCGACCCTGTGCTGTCATTGAAGTTGTTAAAAATTGCAAACGATGCGATGATGGACAAACACGCTATCCTAACTAAGATTTATCAGTTAAACGCTCGTCCACATTTTGCTTGAACGTCTCAGTTCCAAATATGAAGTTCAAACGCGAAACTGAATTACAAATTCAATTTAATTAAAGTTTTAACTTTTTTGTTGCTTATTTTCTGTTTTATTTTTTAAATTTTATTTATATTTCTACAATTTAAATAAAAGAGCTCAGGACCGTGCTTTAGCATAGCTAGGAAGAGGCCTATATTCAGCAGTTTATTTGTAATGGTTGTAATGATAATCATGATGATGAAATATTTGCATTCCCTGAAAGTGTTAGTGCTTGACTTTTGTTTATACATATTTTCTGCCGACTTCCAAAAAGGAGACGGTACTCAATTCGTGTATGTTTTTTTTTTATGTGTGTTACCTCATAACTTTGTACTGGGCGAACCGATTTGGATGATTCTTCTTCTTTTTTATATGAAAGCTGATAGTTCTCGTGTGGTCCCATATGAATTTGATCAAGGTCAGACCAATGGTCATTGAGTTATTCTTAAATAACCTATATTGAAGTCGCTTATATTGAAGTCGGCTGTACAAAATTTTTAATTTTAAATTATGTTCATACGCATTATACACCGTTTAATGTAATTATACGATTTCTGCAAATAAATTATTATGCTCATTGTCTTATATTTTTGCAACTTGTAACCTACGCACGCTGTATACCTTATATAGTGCGGTAAGTATTCGTGCACTTTTGTTAATTTGTATCATTTGAAATGATATAATTGTATGCAAAAAGCCGTAAATAAAGTTGTTATTGCAGATTGAACCCTCTAACAAGCTATGTCTAGCGTCTAGTAATGTCGAACGTTTTATAATGGAAATACGTTTAGAGTATCAACGAAAACCGTACAAATAGCGGCTCGGAGTGTAGTTTTAAAACGCTATATGGATCGGCGAGATTGCGAACTAGCCGCTTCGTGGCCAGACGTTTTAAAACTTTCATGGCGGAGTTTGGTGCGCGGTAATCGATCCACAACGAGCTTCCACTCCATAGTTAGGCGAAAGCTTAATGCTGTTTGTCCTAGTGAGTAAGCGGGATGACAAATTACCAGTTATTTAAAGTTTTATAAACCCCGGATTCGCTAATAAATTTTATGCTAATTGCAGTAGTTTTAAAAATTTATACAAACTTGAATAACATTCTGACAATGTTATTTATATCATAATTAACATGAGTACAGCATCTCGTCCCGTCAGGTTTCGTAAAACACGACTATGAGTAAAAGCTTAAAAATCGTAGTCTCCAATATAAGTTGCTATAACCATAACAACTGATGTAGACTGTAGTTTTAACATACAAAAAGATACTAAATTTGGAAAATAATATCTAATATAATCAAATTAATATATATAATAAATTCATTACTTGACACAAAACCAACACGATATAAAATTGTCCCAAACGTGAGCTTTGGTGACGGTCGAGCGAACAGCAATATCAGACGGAAAAACCTGATCAATAGTTACACTAATAATGGTTAACTACTATACTTTATCACATTAATATCGTGAACGAAAGGGGCACCGTAAATATCACACTATTGTTTTTAATATTAGATCTGTGTTTATAATGAGTTAAATGTTAAATGAGTGAGTCCTATGCAACATCCGCCGATGAAGATAAGATGTGGAAGGAGGCAGCTGCTTTCACATCTGCCCCTCATCCCGGCGTCGCAACACGTGGCCGTGAGCACACGCATACAAAAAACATCGTGTAACAGTGCATCGCTCGGATGATTAGGCCGGCCGCATTCAAGGCGCCCACCATCTGCTTACCACCTTTCGTTACCTGTGTTACGTACGGTTGATATAAGGCTAGCGCGGCTGAGCGAAACAGACAATTAAAATTTCTGTTTGATCCAACGCTGTTTTTTACGTTTAACATAGCAAATAATTTTTTTATCAATTTATAATTTTAGAATGGCAATCGAGCTAATAATAGTCCTGTAGTAGTAATGTAGCCTATTAACACTTGCAGAGAACCTTAAACAAAGAAGGCTACGCATGCGCCATCACCGACGAAAATTAAGATGAAATGTCTTACAGATAGAAAAAGAGACCTTAAAAGACCTATTAAAATTCAAAGCAAATAGATAAATAGGCGTGTTTGTATATGCACTTCAATATCTTAAATTAGGACTAGATTTACATATAACACGAAATTCTGTAGGTACTGAGAACATTGAACGACATGGATCACATGGTACATGTTACATGTTGCATGGCTCAGCCTTAAATTTTTAGTAAGGATATATTCTAGATTACATCATCATCATCTTATTATATTTATTTATTATCATCATCGTTATCGAACTTTAAAGTCCACTACCAGACAAGGGCCTCTCCCATTGCAGAGAAGATTTACCCTTATCGTCATACTGGGCAGAATGAATTGACGATCACAATAACAGACTTTATATTTAGGATATATCTAGGATATTTTAAATCTCTAAACCTAATCGAGATAGTTATACGTATGTAGCCATAAGTTTTTTTGGTACGTCGAAACGTGCTGATCCCTTACACCACCACCGCACAGATTCCATGCATTCACTTAAATTATGAGTTGAATAACTGTTAATTTTTGTTTTTGTTGGTAAAGTGCCGCCGTGGGGAAATGTACATAAATATGAGTGAACTTTACCCAATAGCAAAAGCAAATCACAACCAAAAATTCAACAAATGTCACACTGTTGCAGAGGCCTATCCTAGGAGATTTATATAATTTCATTGTTGAAGTTTAGTCGACTTCAAAAAAAAAATCCTAATTTGACTAAGATTTTTGTATGTATGTTACACGAAATCTTTCTCAATTATAAACTAATTTAAATGGTTCTTTTGTATTAATTAGGAAGGAAGAGGTCCTTAATTTGACCATAAGTTTTTTAAATGTGTCACACGACCTTTTTCCCAATTATGAACTTTTTTTATTAATTAGGAAAAAGAGGTTCTCAATTTGACTGTTTGTTTTTTGCATGTATGTTACACGAGACTTTCCTCAATATGAACAGATTTAAATGATCCTTTTTTAATTAAACAAGTTATGTTCTTCAGGGTGACCCAGTATAAATTTAAAATATCCACCCCAAAAGTTAGAAATATAGGTGTTGAAGTTTTTAATATAATTATGACGACATTCGAGCTTGATATTCCCTTTACCAACTGAGTGTCAAAGAATTTTTTTTGCGCCCAGAAGCAATTGGAAAATGGGCTACCCCGATACGCAGGGCGGCGGTAAATTCTTTAATGCCGATACCAGTCTAGTTAAGGTTTGAATTTTTATTTTAGGGTTTTTACCCGCCTTCAGTTGGTTGCTAGAACCTCTTCGGAAGGTTGCCCGCGTGCAGGTGAGGTTTAAATTTGGCTAAACCTAAATTAAGAAAAGTAAAGCAATAATTAGAAATTTAAAATTTTACATCTGAACTGATTGAATGTGAATGTGTGCGTGTGTCTTCTTGCGTGCAGGGTAAACGAAAAATGTCTCTCTGAAGAAGCAATTATATTTACAATCAGGACAATCGGCGAGTTTCTACATAACAGTAATAGATCAGAATAAAGAGTAAGATCGTACGAAGTCCATGTAGTACTAAAATGCTAAGCAAATTTTTCGTTTAATAAAACTAATTTTACGGATATTATGGCGTTAAATTAACTTTGTACCGCAAAATTGGTTGTAGCATTAGTTCAAGTAATATTCGCGTAAATTAAAGAAATTCTTTTAGTAAATGTAGTAAAAAGCAATCAATATTCGTAGCGGTTACCGATTTCAGGGAACGAACGTTAGGAAATAAGTTCAGTTTAGGGAATAAACACAATTTAATTATACCTTTTTTATAGGAGGGAGCAAACTAGCATACGGCTCACCTGATGATAAGTGACTACCGCCACCCATAAACAACTGCAATACCAGGGGAATTACAGGTGCGTCGCCGGCCTTTTAGAAAGGAGTAAGCTTTTTTCATGAAAGTCCCTAAGTCGTATCGGTCCGGAAAAATGCGCCGGTGCGCTAGCTATTGCATAAAGAGGTCGTACGCGGAAGAAAACTCCTAGTGAAACGTACAGTGGTGACTCGCCAAGCATCCAGATGGTATGGATGGTATCGGGAATTTTGCCGCGATGTGCGTTCGTGAAATTTGGCGGCTGGGATTAATCCGAACAATTCTTCAGAACACTCCCCGTGGTAAATGCCGAAAGAAAATGCAAAGGGATGCAATATCTCTTCGCAGCGCCAGTGAATACACATATTTTTTTTTTTACAAAATAATAAGTTTAAATTTAAAATAAAATATTAACTTACCTCGCGCAGTTCCTTGATCTTCGCTCCAGCTTTGCCGATGACACAACCCGCTCGGCTCTGGTGTATCAATAGGCGAACGTCCAGATCCTCGTTACCGCCTCCTTTGGGTCCACCCTAATTAATTATAATAGGACTATTATAATAAATATGTTAGATACAGAGGGTAGAAAATAAAAGAGATGAACCTTCTGTTCAAGTCAAAACAAGTGTAAAGTTAGATCATAAAACTCCACTCATAAGAGCAGTACGAAGTGCAGCGCAGGGCTTGGTACAGTCATTCATTCTACGAGCCTTGATCAGAATCGTGGTTCCGTCCGTTGTGGTAATTATTTTCTGCCGACTTCCAAAAAGGATTCCGAAAGATGGTACTCAATTCGAGTGTATGTTTTTTTTTATGTTTGTTACCTCATAACTTTTTACTGGGTAAACCGATTTCGACGATTCTTTTTTTTTATATGAAAGCTGATAGTTCTCGTGTGGTCCCTTATGAATTTGATCAAGGTCAGACCAATAGTTTTTGAGCTATTCTTAAATAACTTATATTGAAGTCGGCTGTACAAATTTTTTAATTTTAAATTATTGTACAAGCAATGTAGTCGTATTACGGGAAGGCTGCCCTGTGTCACATCGAGTTAAGCAGTGTTGATGTTTATTTGTATACTTAATTCATTGTGACGTTATCATGTATTCGTCCATCACGTTACACTAATATGTATAATCGAATTGTCACTGCGCTACAATGAAGTTGTATTTCTTTATTGCGTAATCAAGAGAACAAGTAAAACATCCACTCTCACACCACGTAAATTTAAAAAATAATAGTAGTATTTTTAAAATTAACCTCTGGTTTTCGAGAAATATATATGTATGTATAATAATAATATATTTATGCGTGTGTGGTTTATATATGTATTTATATTTATTGCTAAATATAAGCCTCCCCGAGATTGCTTCATAGAGGCGATATTTATCACAGTTATGACGCTTGACGCGTGTTGTTATAAGGAACATGCTTCTGCCCATTCATTTCATTTCTTTTTCTGCCGACTTCCAAAAAGGAGACGGTACTCAATTCGACTGTATGTTTTTTTTTATGTGTGTTAACTCATAACTTTGTACTGGGCGAACCGATTTCGATGATTCTTTTTTTATATGAAAGCTGATAGTTCTCGTGTGGTCCCATATGAATTTGATTAAGGTCAGACCGATGGTTATTGAGTTATTCTTAAATAACCTATATTGAAGTCGCTTATATTGAAGTCGGCTGTACAAAATTTTTAATTTTAAATTATCTTACGCCTCTTAAATCTCTTGCGACAGCCACGGGGTTATATGGGGTTAGTGGATGATATTACGCCACTACACTACGCCATTCGACTTATAAGTTAATTTTAAACATGATGAACGACAACATGACACGATATCACTTCTTGGTAATGACGCTGATCTTGATTACAACTTGGCGCAGTAGTAGTAGTAAGATTATTTAATGTATAATATCTACAGATACAAGCGTCGCAAGAGGGTCAACTCATCGTCTCAAAGATATTTTAACTCTAAGTAGCCACTAACTATGAGAAAAACCAGAAAGACCTTAGGCCATTTTATAGATATCTTTATATATAAAAATTACGTGTCACATTGTTTGTCCGCGATGTACTCCTAAACTACTGAACTGATTTCAATGAAATTTTTCAAACTGTTTGCAGTTTGGTCCAACTTGAGAGATAGGATAGTTTTATCCCGATAAGTGGACCCTCAATATATCTCCTATATATATATATATATATATATATATATATATAACCACCGGCGGCGGGACGCAACGTCAAAGTTGAGACGCAAATGTTACTGTGGCGTTTATGGCAAAGCCACATACACACACACTAAAAGTAGAGCCCCTTTTAGGACTGTTACGGGCGTATAAAGAAGATTAACTTTTGACTGCCTGGTCTGTCTAGTGGTCATAAACGCGGTTGCTGATCATGAGATCCTCTAGGCTTGAAAACTAGGTTGGGCCAAAATCAGTTATTGGGTTTTTCTGTCAAAACATTCTCAGTAAAAGCCCGGAATCAGGAAGTTAGCGGATTTACCCCTGTGGCTCGGAAAGCACATAAAGTCGGGTCCTGCGCCTGATCTCTCTCCGGTCGTGTCGGATTACCATCCCGTCGGGCTATAAGAATGAGGAAATATAGAGTGCACCTATGCTTGCGCATACACTCTGGCACTATAATCCTGTCCTGCGCAGATGGTTGTCTTCGTTGAGACTGGCCGCCGTGGCCGAAATACGGTCTGAAGGACATTATTATAAAGAAATTAAAGAAGTAATGATTGTTAATACACTCATATGAGAAATAAACGGGCGGTTTAGATTTTTTCCATGCCATGCCACGATATTTACAAAAGTACGTTCCAAATTCAAATTTTTTGCTAAGGCTGGTTTTTAAAGAAAACTACTTTTTACTACATTTCCCGAAAATTAATATCGACTTTAAATAACTTTTAATCCATTTTTATTTAATTATCTAATTTCCTTGACATCTGTTTAGCGGTCTCGAAAAGTGATAAAAACCAGCCAAGTTTTTGCGCTGCTTGTGGAAGGTTACAGTCAATGTTTCGTAGCTCAGAGGCTAAATGTGAGTCGTTCGATAGTCCAAAGGACCTGCCAACGCTAACAAGAGACCGGTTTTGTCACGTGGTGAATTATTGTGGACCTTATGGTGGACGCTCTGTTATGTTTTGAAGCAGGAATAAATTCGTTAAATCGTACTGCGTTAGCCTTCATCGTAAACGGCACACTGATTGGATACCGATACGTAATTCCTCACGCACAATCCGCATTGGCCGCTCTTGGAAAATTCAATTTTATGGACGACAACGCTCGCGCCCACCGTTTCGGCGATGTGGTAACGTATATGCTAACGGTCAGAATCAGTCGTTTGGATTAAACAGCTCAAAGTCCCGACCTAAATCCCACAGAGCATGTCTGGAACGAAGTGACGAGTAAGATGTTACCGCGGAGTGGGTACGTATTTCGCAAGAAACCATAAGAGATATACTCGCTAGCATGCTCAGAGGAATGCAGGTTGTGATTTCAGCAAGGGTCACACTCCATACTAAACTTATATCTGCTTTTACTTGATTAAAGAAAAAACAAACAAAAAAAACGTGTTTAATTTTTACTTAGCGAGCAGGAACACTAGCAGATACGCTTTGAACTTAAACATTGATTCTCATTAATTTAATCAAAATGTTATGATATAACTAACGAAAACTATTCCTTGCTAATTAAGTTACTAAACTCTTGAGTGTCTTAAATTATCAAACAATCTAATAGTAACAACAAAATTGGTTAATAAACTTACCTCTGCTAAACTTGGTAGGATATCTTTTACGATTTCCAAAATAGTATCGATATCTGACGCTGATATCGATAGAACTCTGAAAAATAAAAACATAATTAATACATTCTGAAGATATTTTCAAATGCAAGAATCTCAACATAAAAATGATAAATGAAATAATATATCAACGGTCAGGGAGGTCTGTTTCCGGGCAATATCAAAGTTTAAAGCATGATGGTGATGATAAGAACTTCGATAATATATTGTTTGTGACGGTTCCCTACAAGGAAAAAAATATTTCATACATGAATTAATAAGTAATCCTTTATGGTCACTTATTATGCAGCTAGTGGAATAAGACGACACAGGTCTCTGAAGCATTGTTAGGCGCTGTTATGTGCATCTTTGTTTTTGTGATGGGGTAAGGGTGTGAAGCATCTAACGCCGGATAGTTGCTCAAACTCCTGACTGTTGACGATTAGAGTATAAAGGTGTCAAGTTCGGGTACAAAGTTTGAGAGTAGTTTGTCGGTTTACCGTTCGGGGCCGGGGCAATCTGGGACTGTTATAGAGGCTTTGTACTGCGTGGCGGGGCGGCGGGTGAGGCAGCGGCGTCGGCGGGGCGGGACCGGCAACCAAGACTTGCTGTAGCGCCGCGCCGCGCGCCTCCAATACTACAACGCCCTAGCGTCTGGCCGTTTCCGACTTGCATGCTTTTGTTCGGAAGCTTTTGCTTGTGCACGGATAACTTAATTGATACTTGATAAGCCAATGGATACGATACTATATATTATACCAAATAAGTAAGTTATATTATTATAAAGATACATTTAATTTTTATTTATTTTGGTATAAGCTATTTTAATGTTAAGTTAGACTCATCTTGGAAAAAACAGTTTTTTCGTTTGTCGTTTTAGTATCAGAAAATGTTTTAATCTGCAGTTAAAATAAAAATTCTACGAAAATACCCAAGATCGTAGTAAAAGTATCCGTGCACTTTCTTGCCTGTTAGGCATACCAGTCGCTAAACGGCCAAATGCGTAAGACGTGCATGGAGGCGCGGGGCACGACACATAACTAGCCACAGAGGCTTCTCGGGGGCGTTAAAGACCTGTAACTGGCTGCCGGGGGGTTATTCTGTCTACAGCCTACGGACTAGCCGCTGGCGCATGACACAGTGGCCCAAAGGCCACAGCTCACGCTCTGCATCAATTCTCTTATTTCCAACAACAATGTTTGTTAAACGAAAATAAAATATTAAAGGCTCACAAAATTATGTTTTGATATTATGTTAAATTTAACTCTGTTAAAACCCATTAGAAGCAGCAAGCGGTACATTTTAATCATAATGATTCGTAGACGATTGCACCTGTGGCGAAAAAATGTTATTTCTGTTAAGTTAATATTAAGTTCATGATAAACGCAAAAATATAAAGTTATATGACAACTTACTTACTCTAGAGCTTGAGACAAATAAAATCTATAGTTATCATAGTAATGCTTTATCAATTAAATAAATATTACATAACGAAATGTAATTCAAGATTAAATGCATGAACAAAGCAAAATCTCAAAATTAACAAATAACGTCTTACTTAAATAACAATGTAATCATTTCTATAGAAATAGTCTTCCTTAAATACCAAGGAGAGTTCATTTACTATGATTAAATTTAATACTGACCTCGTTCCTTAGCTTGGAAATATTCGAGCCACCTTTTCCGATAATAGACCCCGCCATCTGTGGGGTTGTCAACATATTGAAACTTCAAGAAACATTCAATTATACAAGTGGGAAGTTTAAAATTTTGTACAAGACTTTAATATGAATATAATTTGTTGGTTTTTAAAAACCGCCCGACCGATTTCGATGTTTATATGTTTGAAACAAAAAAAAAATTTCCAAATCGGTTCAGGCGTCTCTGAGTAATGGGTGAACATACATACATTTAAAAAAAAGGTTTGACGAATTGAGAACCTCCTCCTTATTTGAAGTCGTTTAAAAAGAAGGATTTAGAAATAGCATGTTTTCGAATAAATTTTGAATTTTAAAACGCTAACATGTACTTCGTTCAAAAATAATTGTGCATTTGGATATTTCATTCATAACAAAATTTCGCTTGTTCCATCCATCTATCCATTACAGCTTATAAAGTCCTCCTCCATAGATTGCCTCATAGGGGATTTTGCCACAGTTGCAAGTGCCAAGCAGGCAATTGGTAATGGCTGGTTGTTGATGGTATATGTATATAACATTAAAAAATCTCACAATATGGCATTTTCCTAACGCTGAATTAATTATTGATAAAGTTAATATCTAGGATTTTGCGACCAAATAGTTTAAGTCGATGAGGTGCAATAGACTTAAGTAATATGTACCTAAACGTTATTTTTCGTAATTATTTCATTACAAGAAATGTACCGCTTATAAAGAATTCGATCGAAGTTCCATAAGTACAAGAATAAGTGACTACGTTAAATAAAAACTTACTTTGCTGGGTATGAGAAAAGTAACTTCATCATCGTGCTGCCGCTGCCGCTTGTGGACAGGGCCGTCGTCTCCATACGCGTCGCGCTTCATGGGGCTCGTCTACGACAAACATTTCTTTATAAAGTAGTATTCAAGTCACTTGTCTGAAAGAGCTTTTTTAAATTCTAGAATAGGTAACAATGACTAGCAAGACTAGCTTCATATACTCATTGTTTCATAAAATACCAACTTTTGCCCGTTCACCATTTCGAAAAATAACAGCTCATTTTGACCTTCATTATTTTTATTGATTATTGCCTGCGACTTCGATTTAAATCAAACGGTTTAAATTATTTATTAAGCAACAATTGTCTAGTAAGGGTTATTATACTACTAAAGAGTACATGACTGATAATAACCCTTGGGAATGAGGTGATCGCAATCATGCTGCTTATAAATGTTTTCATAGCAATTGTATAAAATATTATATTGTAAATTGTGCTTTTTAAAAAAGGCCCCGCTGGGTTTCTTGCGGGTTCTTCTCAGAACAGAGGTTTTTTTGGGAACCAGTGGTAAAAGTAAAAAATTATTTTTAATAAGTATTATATACTGTAATCTGTATTGAATAAAATGATTCTATCCTATTCTATTCTATTCTCGTGGAGTGCAAATTGCCCTGATGAATTGACATGATACTTAGGCGCTTTGACGACGATAGAGGAACTGCAGTCGTCGCCACCTTTGACTGCCAATAGTCTAAGAGCACTCATTTACAAAATAAGGAGAAGCGATACTAACATTGACTTGTTGATTTCTGTATTAAGAAAACATGATTGCATTAAGAATTGGTAAGTACAAGATTATAGCAACAATAAAAAGTGATCATGGGCAGACGTTACCTCATCAAACGAACTATAGATATTCGGAAATGATTTATACCGCATTATTAACCTAAAATAAAGGTTTTATTATTCTTTTCAGTTTGCGTCGACGGAGTTAAAATTCAAGTAGTGATTTTTTTTAATCAATTTTGCTAGTGGATTCTGTCTGTACTCTGTACTAAAGATTTTAATTAAAACCAACACGCTTCCGCGGATCTTCAAAGCTAGCTTGTCGACAACAGTCGCCGTTGCGTCGACGGCAGCCGCCAGCATGTCTGCGGCAGCCGCCAACGCGTCGACGGCAGCTGCCGGAACTCGACCATGGCAGCAGTTAACCCTGACGTTGACAAAGTTCCGCTTGTCTGTATGCGCACTAACTCATGACCGAAGCGCATTAGCTTCAGAAGAGTAAAACACCCAATGGTTGAAAACTGGACTGAATTTTCGTATTAAAAAGGGGGATTTAAAGTAAAATTGATCTGTAAACCACATTGTATGTTTTATTATTTAATCCCAGCGTGGGCAAATTTTAGGCGCTCGATACTATCTAATAGAATTCTTACCACTGTTGAAGTCTGACACTAGGACATATTATTGGTCGTAATAATTGTTTACTGTAGCGGAAATTGTAGTCTTTTAAAATAAATAGAAACGGTAAATTATTTGAAATAAAAAAACATGCCATGCACACCATGGGAAGGTCTATGTACAGTTCAAACAAAATTTTATTAAAGTTTGGTAAGCGTTTGCACTAATTTTCTTTTTAGTAAAGGAATTGAGCTGTAGATCTATCCCACAAAAATCGTGCATTTTGTCGGGATAAAAAAGTAGTAATTTATGTAATTTCTTAACTACATCTATGCAAAAAAATCATGTCCGTTGCTCCGTTACTGCGTGAAAGAAGAACAAACCAACGAACACACTTTCGCATTTATAAAGTAGGTTTTTTTTTAATGATGTTACCAATCGGCATGTAATCTATATTTTACCTCGCTTGGCATATGGATTAGTGAGCGAAAGCCGATATCCTCGTATATAAGTAATATTTTAAGCCATCATCAGTACGTGATTCGATGTTTACGAATGGATATTATACAAGAAATTGCAACCTTGCCTTTAGACAACTGAATTAAATGAGATGTTTGAATGAGATTCTTGGCTGTATTAAATAGATGTTAGTCTTTGATTTCAAGAACTTTTTAATATTGTGTTTCTTCAACGTTTTTATCGTCACTGATACTTTATATTTATAGCAGCAAAACAAAAACCTAATTAACACATTTGAAAATGTTCGGAATAAACACAAAATTTATTAACGACGCAACCAACTTCAGAAGCGCAGTTTGCTAAGCTAAGCCGCAGCGGCGTACTAATATTGACCAAATAAGCGTTGTAAGAAATTCCAACACCCACTACTTCTATTGCCTCAACGCATACTGAACTCTATAGATGTTATTAATTTTAAAGATTTGTCGCGGGATTACATTTCTCGGATTCTGCACTATTCTGAGAATGAAAACTTAAGCAATTCGTTAACCTTATAGTATTCATTGTGTTTGTGTTACATGACCTATACGAAATTGCAAGTTTATACTAAATTGTTAGAACATTTACTATAAAATATATTCCTAATATGTTTAATCTTCCTTCCATGTAATCCGGGAGCTGGGCTGTATTTAGGAGCTTCAAATTGTACACAATCCCTCATAAGTCTAATTTCAGATTTAAGCATTATTTCCATTACGTGTATTACGTTTACGCTACCACATCTATCTAACGTTAAAAACGTATCAAGCATTAAATTTAATCAACATTAAGTAATTTGATCTACATATAAGTACAAATTAGTTTTGTTAGTTTTGTAATTAACTAAAAAATCTGACTATCAAGGGTTTCAAGTTAAGCGACGAGTGTGTGTACGGAGTCGTGATCAGATCATTTGGTTACTGCGTTCCAATATACCAGCCAGAATCAACTTTTGTACAGAAACTTTTTGATTTAAATGTCCTCGTTCCTAAACCATTTGTTTTTTTTTCAAAATAAAGGTTCAAAAGGATTTTTTTTTTATATTTTTGGTTTGATTTTATCCAATTGCATTGTAATTTTCTTTTATCTCACCACTAAATAATGTAATAAATGCAGCTGTTGGTTTTGTTGCCGTTGCTTTTAGCTGTTGGTTTTAATAGACAGGATGAAGTGAAGCCAATATCTAGTGATTTAAAAAAAAAACTATGTTCTCTTGCTTTTTAAATTGTCAATTGTCAGCGTCTCATTTTGGTTAATAAATTACGATTATATTCTTGCTTGATTTCTTATTTAATTGATTCACATTATTTTTTTTATTTTTTTTTTATTAGCTAAACTCAACAGCATATTTTTAACAAACATACTTAAAATACATATTAACACACTTAGCCAATAACAGAGTTTCACAACATGCTGAATAACACTTACAAAGCAGAGAGGTAAAATTGTAACTTAATATTATCTAAATACATAATATTTTACACACGATTGCAGTATATGGTTCTAAATTTTGTGATTTGTATACATTTATGTTTAGATTTAGATTGACAGCTTTTAATAAAATTAATAAAATAACAAAAATAAAATGATATTCACTTAATAAAATAGAATAAATAAATAAAATAAATATGTTACATGTTATTTTGTATACCTTATAGTTCTATTATAACTATTATAACAATATGATTTCCAAATTGATATTTTTATAGAATTGTGATAATACAGATGCAGTTATAGAGTAGATGTACATTATGTGACAGTTACTGCTTCTTAGTTTTAGACAGCTTCAGGATAAGTTTGCGTTTAAAGTTAGACTTAGAAAAATTGAAAATATCAACATTACTATATTTACTATTATAAATTTTGGGTAGTCATGACAGCGTTCATACCGTATTTGGTACGATGTTTAGGTACATAGAAAAGTGGAGTCTTTCTAGTACGGTACTTAGGAGTGCAGAACTGGATACCTGCGAGAAGATTAGGACTGTAAATATTACTGTGAAGGATATCATGCAAAAACACATATCAAGTAATTCTCGTCAAGATTCCAGCGACAAGAGACCGTATTTAAGGCACTCCTCATTATAAGTTTCACAACGCCGCATGCCGGTTTTGTAATTGAGGTGCTTTATGAAGAGTTTTTGTATTCTTTCCAATCTGTTTATATACAAAGCATATTGCGGCGACCATATGGAGCTACCATATTCTAGAATACTGCGACAATATGCGTAATAGATAGATCTAAGACTGTTTATGTTTTTAAAAGGTTTGCAAGTCCTCATAATGAACCCCAGATTGCGATATGATCTATTTACGATATGGTTGACATGCTCGGAAAACATCATTTTAGAATCAAGGAAAACTCCTAAATCCTTTACTATCTCAGTCCGTTTTATGCCTTCGTCTTTAAAGTGATACGGAAAAACAGTTTTATTTTTCTTTCGGCTAAAACTGATACATTGACATTTACTTATATTTACTGTTACATTGTTTCGGACATAATATGAATGTAAGTTATCCAAGTCACGTTGAATTAGTTCACAATCTTTAATCGAGTTAATTTTCATGAACACCTTTTTGTCATCAGCGTAAAGTAGATGATTTGAAAATTCAAAACATTGGTTAATATCATATATGTATGCAGAATAGAAAAGTGGACCAAGATGTGATCCTTGAGGAACACCTGATGGAATTTGTATGAAATCAGACTTGAAACCGCCAATGACAACAGCTTGAGAACGATTAGAGAGATAAGAGGTAGTCCACCTTAGTAAGTCACCATGAATTCCAAGCCTGTACAATTTGTCTAAGAGGATGCTGTGATCCACACGGTCGAAAGCTTTTTCAAAATCCGTGTAGATCACATCAACCTGTCCACAGTCTTTCATCCCACAAATAACATAGTCACAAAATTCTGCCAAGTTAGAAATGGTAGACTTGCGTTTTAAAGCCATGCTGATGATGTGAAATGCCTTTTATAATTACAGGATAAATGTTGTTATAAACAACCTTTTCCATCATTTTACTAATTGTGTTAATTAACCCATGATTTTACTATTTCTTTACTGCGAGGTGGCTCCGTCAGTTTATACGTAGAAATTTAAAATTATCCGTTGGGCCATGGACAAGAAATCTCTTACATTTCTAGTTTTGCTTGACTTTAGCAGTGCTTTTACCTCAGTAGACTTCGATACTCTTCTAGGGATCTTGGAATCTATAAACATTTCTCCATCTGCCATTACGTGGTTTGATTCGTATCTTCGAGATCGCTCACACTGTGTCCGTTTTAATAACACTCTTTCCGATTGGTCTGGTATACCTATGGGCGTACCTCAGGGTGGCGTTCTTTCTCCTCTTTTATTTTCTATATTTAATAACTCTACTAGTTTTTGTATATTATTTACAGTAGTATTAGTATTGTACGCACTAAATTTGCTTTTTTAAATATATTTTCCTTTGTGGGTCTACTGGAAGATATTTCAGCAAATTATGAAATAAGTAGAACCTTTCTACAAACTCACTATAAGACTGTTTCTGTATCTTGAAGTGTATACATAAATAAATTAAAAAAAAAATATTTACGCTGCGGTACAAAGGCCGTTTTCCCTAACTATTATTTGATCTTATTCACCATCAAATTGTAACAAAATACGTAAAAAACATTTATCTGTTTAATGTAAACAATAACTATGAAAGATAACGAACTCTTCAACCTTCTCTATGACGTCATAAAGAACGCAGAGTACCGTAAGTTTGAAAAGTTATTATTAATCTACTGCTTAGAAAACAAAAATAAAAACGTGTTTATATTAAATAACCTTATGTGATTAATATAAAGACCTTTTTATTTTTGTTTTCTAATATATATATATATAAATATATTAGTATTATATTTAATAATAATTTTATTTAGATTTTACATAGCCTAGCCAAGTCAGAATGCTACCGCAGTACAGTAAGATTGCCCAGTGTAACAAGTAATTCTATACTACTCGTATCCCGATGGATGCCAACTTTGTAAGCGTGGATGAAGTGTCAAAAAACCTACTAATCCTGTTTTGATAATACTGGCTTGGCTAATTTGGCTGGGCAGCGCTGGTTTTATGATAATTGTTTTTCAAAAAAAAAATGACAATGCGCGAACTCGCATCGCCATCAAATAGCAATGGCTAAATGATGATTTTGGATATTATTTTTGAATATACGACATAATACATAATTTTTTTCAATGTATATCATAATAGGATGTTGAAATTAATGCAAAAGACAAAAGTAGCTGTCATAGAGATATACACTGTCAAGCGAAGGATATTTTATATTGTTTTTTTTATTTATTTATTTATTCTTAGAAGTGTACATTCTTTACTTTTTAAATTTTGCCAAACTGTAAGCCGATTTGCCGGCTTACAGTTTGGCAGACAACAATACAGTTGTACTTTTTGACAACAATTTCATAACGATACTTAAATTTTGCCAAATATTATTTATTCATGCAAAATGAAAATGCATCTAAATATAATTATTATTTTTTGTAACAATGAACCGCAATTAATTAATTCATTATTCATAACAGCCCATCAAAAGTCCTTTGTTGAACATAAGCCTCCCCCAAAGATTGCAATAATATATAAGGTATATTGGCTATAATTGCCACGCTTGGCAGGCTGGCAGGGACCGCAGTTTTTTAGTAGTTTGATTATCAAGAAGATGCTACTGTCAATTTCCTGTTAGTTTTCCCGATCGCTTCTTGCGACACCCACGGGATTTATGGGGTTGCGGATATTTTACACCGCCACTACACAGCAAAACCTTTATTGTTTCCTAAAAATTACAACATAACAGTAAACTTCGTGTAGTTTTGATACCTTATCATGCTGTCGTCCGATCAATACAAGACCGTTCATTGAAAAAATATAATTTTGAGATAAGCTTAAAAATACCGGCTCAGTGCATGTCGGGTCTTACTGCACTCGGTACATAATGAGATCAACAAACTTTTTTAAACTAGATATTTAATTCGGTAATACTTTTTCTGACTTTATTCATAGATTAGATTATTAAATAATGTTAGTTTGTTGTTTGTGTAAAGTCCCAGCATACAGGATGTTTGGTGGAGGGTTAGACAAACTTGTTGGGCGTGTAGGTGGACCTATTTGTTTTTTTTTATAGGATAAGGGTGACAAACGAGCACACAGTCCACCTGATGGTAAGTGATTGCTGTGGCCCATAGACATCTACATCTATCTTCGATTAAGAATCAAAATGCAGATGCGTTGTCACCCGTGAGGACTAAGATGGAATGCCTTGTTTCCAGTAAAAAGGGTCTCCGGTTCTCTACACTCACCATACGAAACACAGCAGCGTTAAGCTGCTATTTTAAGCTGGTATTCTGTGAGAGCGTGGTCCTTCCCCGGTCGAGCCAACCCATTCGTGCTACAACCATAATATAGCTGAAGCATGGCTCTACCACGTACAAAAAATACAAATTGAAGTAGAAGACCCTAATTGTTCACATTTTTCTAAATTTTTTTGTAATTTTCTAATATTTTCTGAAATGTTACCTTTACCCCTACAATTTTTTTTGGTACATGATAAAATATTTTGACTTTTTGACGGTGTGTTTGATTATATGATACATAATATACTGAAAACTCAAAATTCTAACTAGTTTAATTATGAAATAAAACCCGTAACAAAAACTTCGACGGCCCAAAAACACTAAAAATATGTATATTTGCACTCTAATCAATGAGCTCTAGACAATGACACCACATGACAGGATAAGAAAAAAACGTTTTTTTTTTATTAATAATTAATTTTAATTTGTAATTCAATATACAGTTTTAGCTTTCTATTCCAAGACAAGTATGTATCCAAAGGACCATGCCCATATTAGTATGGAGCTGAAAGTCAGCAATGCCATGCAATGCCCAAATTGCAGCTCTATGTCATATGATAACTTTTTAACAGTATTTATATAATATCTAGATTTAATGTCATATAAAGCACTGGTTCAGAAGATATTGGACATTAAACATGATAACTTCCTACTGGTTTTTTATACAGTGAAATATTGAGTGACAGTCATTTTAGTTTTTTCGAATGTTTTTGACTTGGAGCTAAGTCTTTTGAGCCAAGATTTGATTTTGATTACTTCATTAGGTTTTTGCTTTTATTATATTTGTTTATTTGAAGCCTAGATATACTTATGCACTACCACAAAGTACTTTTTTACTTTTGCGTGTCTGGAGACATCATTTAGATCTTTATTCAACTCGTTGATGATTCAAATGTAAAATAATAATCGATATTGGAATCGATTACTTAGATCAATTGATCAACAAAAAAACGATTCCTTTTTCGAAGATTTTATTTATCATGCCTATTATTAAGCCCCGAACTAAACAAAGCCTAAGATTTTATAATTTAAGAGACTGTCAATGAGGGATAGGTAAACAAACAAATAGTCCCCATAAATGGCGTTGGTAAAAAACTAGTCTTTTGATAACAAAAATGAATGCTTAACTGGGCCATGTTTTTTTTCATCTGGTGACGTTTATTATAAAATCATATTTTTATTTAGTTTTGTTGTAAAGCAGTATATTATTATTCGATTATTTAGTAATCACTTTTATGACTAATATCAATCATGTCGAGTTTTACATGGGCCAAAGGACGTGATTCCAGACTGTAATAAATAAAGCATGAATTAATGATTGAAACGATGATACGTACTGCAATGCCAACAAAAACGTCTTATTTTTTAAGTTTTTTATCCAGTGCTTTATATGATTTAAAATTAACAACATAATTCTAGTTTTTATTTATTAGAGGTAATATACTTTATCTGGGCATTTCTGGGGCACAGATGGGCATTGTCTTTTCGTTCCTAATTTCATCTACGAACTAAGGATCCGTGACATACGAACGGAAAGACAGACAGCAGAGTGGCAGTAGTAGAAATTCGTTTTGTTGTTTCTATCAGATTGTCACATAAAGAGCAGATACATGTGACAGACACATTAATATAATGTAAAAAAATTAAGTTATAAGTTGAACGAATTTAGACATCGGGTAACTATGTATTTATTCCTCATATTACTATGTTTAAAATGAATGATAAGAAAGCTTACACATATTCCCACTGTTGCTTTAACATTATATGTTATAAAAATAGCATAGTATTTTGTAAGAAAATTCCTGTTTGTTGTATAAGATACAAAAGTCTATTCGGTACTTTTATAATATGTATCATTATAAGGAAATTTAAAGCCAACCATATGATTGAATGAACAAATCAAATGTCTTTATTGATAATAGAATACAAATTTTAAGGAGCTGACAAAAATTAAAACAAAGCCCTATCGTTAAAACAGTAATTGAAAAAAACCCGACTACGTAAAAATGTTTACTGAAAAGAGAAAAATTTTGCACTACTGACTGAAACACACGCACAATTAAGTCCCACAGTTAAGTCGAATCTAATTACACCTCATACGTTAAAATCCATCAAGCTGCTTAGACTACAAAGCGTGCCAAAGAAATAGACACATACGAGAACATACATACACACTCGAAAAACATTCTGGGGCTGGCGGGTAATGAGTACATATTCGTTATATTTTAAAAATTTCAATAATAATCTCAATTTCAAATATACCACATAACAAAACAAATCAGTAATGGTAAGTTTATTAACTCTATAGGCGTCACATCACAGACAAAATACTTAAATGCCTTGCTTTGCTTGAAAGCATTAAATAAAAAAACAAACACACGAAAACCTAAAAACTCTGTTAACTGATAGAAAGCAGGTGAAAAAGGTCACTGGCTCCCACAGGTGCACGCCCATCGGAGTCGCGGCATCGCAGGAATGCTCCCGCCACACAAAGGAGCACCTCACATATCATTACCTAAACTACCTTCGATTCGTTGCAGGCACGCTCACATCAATAAATAGCCCTAATTAAAATGCGAGTCACGACAACTAATTATTATAATGACTTATATATTATAAGCCTTTGTTAAGGTCTAATCTAGAGATGTCTTTAAATAAATTGCTTTTCTAGATTCAGAATAACTTGAGTTTAAGTTATAATAACTTAGTTATTAATAAATATCAAGTTATTTATATGAATTTCCCAAAAACTGGCTTGGAGTGGCACCGGCAGATGTGTTCGCTGCACAAAGACGTCAGCTTGGGACCGTCTGGCGCAAATAAAAAAAACCTAATAAAAATGTAAGTGCAACGATCCACCAAATGTCATTACCATCTGTCTCACCTGCGACCGTTTCTTACTAAAGCGACGGTTGCAACAAGCGTCGTCCGACAATTACGCATCTGTCAGTTTTTTCTTGATTAGTGTTTAGTTTAAAAACAAAGAAATTCATATAACAATATCCAACAAATCATTGTTAAAACAAATAGTAGATTAAAAATACAATAAAAATAACAATTATGATGGTTGAAATAGGCTTTAAAAATAAAAAATATAGGTTCCTCAGCACTATTTCCACAAAACATTTCGAAACATTCAAAAAAGAGCGGGCAAAATAGGTACTCACCTATTACTCAACTGAGTCGTCTAGAACTGGGCAGTTTGGACCTAGAACAATACAGATACCGATTAGATACCTCGTCACCATCATGGCTTTAAAATTATTGATGTCACTGTTAACGTACATAATGATAGGTGTACGTTCGAAGCGCGTGAAGTGTCATAGCGGTATTGATTGTTATATAGGAGGCGACTGCCTCGCAAGGCTTGCGCGCGTTGACTAGCATCGGTCGGGCTCCGCACGGGCGTTAGTACAGCCCCGCGAGACTCCGGGGCGCCGGCGGTGAACATGCGCACTAGACACCGCCCCATCGATAACACCCCTGCCTCTCATTGTGCCCCGGAAACGACGACTTAACGAGTCACACCGCAAGACGACACCCTGTTCCATGTCTCAAGCAACCTACATACCTCTCCACAACCCACTATCCTTATATTTGTACAACAGAAGCAAACTATGTTTGTTGCTTTCGATATCAAAGAAGCGAGCGCTAAGCGTACATGCTCCATTTCTTTTACAAAGCACCCGCTAAAATAAAGTTAGTGCTGATTACATGAGCGTCCGTTCATAGCAAATGAAAGATAAATAAAGTAGTTGCGCTTATAAGAAGCGCGCCTACCAATAGAAAACACCGTTTGCGTTTCTTGAATTTTACCATTAATATTTAATAACCAGAGGAAAAGTGATATGTACTATGTATATTTGAGATGGGTTTCCCAGATCAGTTAGGGGCAGCCTGCAATCTCTTATGGAACATTTTTATTTATAAAATTTAATATGTCACATAAGAATTGTCAAAATTCCAGATATAATGAAATCTAATTATCATGTCAAATCTTATGTATATATAAGTATCCTGAATAAAAGTCATTTGACTGAAAATAATGTGACTGAAAATTACGCATTTTATATATTTTATTTCCATGTTATTCGTTGTGAACCTTTTTTAAGTCTACCAATATCCATTCGCCACAAGGGTTGCAGGTTAAATATTTTTAGATAGATTTTCCACCATCAGTCGGTAAAGAGAATAGGCTAACTTCTTGTATGTATGTTAAAATGTTTACACAAACTACCGAATCAAATAAAAAAAGAACTTCAATGACCTACTCGTGTCTTTTATGCGTTGTATAGTCGATAATGTAGAATAATGATATTCCGACATTTTAATATTATGTGCTTACTACCTATATTAGAAAGAAAAAAACAACACACCGTGTCACGACATGTTTATTTGATATCAACTGTTGGTATCAAACAGAATACAGGTCAAAAACAATGACTCAGTCAAGTCAACCTAAATTACCTCCAAAAGCCACAACGATTGTAAGATCAATCGGAAGGCCATCCAAATATGCTAATGGTCAAACAAACCTGCACGCTATGGTTATTTAATATATAGTGTATGTGTGTATGTGCATGCAATGACCAATGAAATCTAGGTAGATATCTATTTGTCAATAGCTAATAGTTCGCCGATGAGTCGGCGTCAAAGACAATCGTTACCCGGGTAACAAACTACCAACAAATCCCGAACAAATAATTCGAATTTTTTTTTCAGAAGCTATCATTTTAGTTTGTTAAGAAGTCATTTAATTGTTTTAAATCATGAATATATGATTTCAAACAATTAAATGACTTCTTAACAAGATTGTTCACCCTATTTATTATTAGCATGAGTTATATTCTTTATCATCACCATTATCATTACAGCCCTTCACAAGTCCACTGCTGAATATGGCCTATTTTAGGCCTCCCCCAAAGAATGCCATAAAGCACGGTTCTGAGCCACCTGCATCCATCGACTTCCTGCATGTCTCACCAGGTCGTGACTCCATCTAGTGGAGAGCCGCCCTACACTTCGCCTACCCGTACGAGGCTGCCACTTGAGAACATTTTTTCCCCATCGGTTGTCGGTTCTTCGAGCTATATGGCCGGCCCATTACCACTTCAGCTTACTAATTCGTTGGGCTATATCGGTCACCCTGGGTCTACTGCGGATTTTTTTATAGGATAAGGGTGACAAACGAGCACACAGTCCACCTGATGGTAAGTGGTTGCTGCGACCCATAGACATCTACATCTATCCTCTATTACAAATCAAATGTAGATGCGTTGTCACCCGTGAGGACTAAGATGGAATGCCTCATTTCCAGTAAAAAGGGCCTCCGGCCACCTGCACTCACCAAGCGAAACGCAGAGGTAAACATCTACTTCACGCTGGTTTTCTGTGAGGTCGTGGTCCTACCCCGGTTCGAGCCGGCCCATCCGTGCGACAGCAAAAGCTGCCGCGTGGCTCTACCACTGTATATCCTCATTACTAAGTTTATCACGCAAGAAACCCCGAGCATTCTTTATAGTGATTGGTAATATGGAGTTCAACGTACAGTTGGCATATTCTTCATTAAATTTTAAGACTCCTATTGGACATGAGCTATAAAGGAGCGATTGCTTGGCAGACGGTTTAGCGATCGTCGCAAGGACTAATGAAAAGAGAGTTAATATTAGGAGAAAAATATCCTTTCGGTATCGGATACAATCCAACCGATCGGCACCGCAAAAATTATTTGAAAATATAATGACTTAAAAGCTCAAGAAAATTATATAGGTAATATGTGTGACCGTACAGGTGGCAAACAGAGTGTACTATCAAATACGCCCTGCCCGCAATCATGCATAGTTGACCTAATTGTCACTGCTGTCTTTTCCTAGCGAAGAATATTAAAACTAATCGTAAAAGTCATGAAGGATAGAAGCGAAGTCTGTAATTTGCTTCAAGCGAACTGATGAAATATTCAGGGACTGGTGAGAACAAATCGGATAGCGCCGTCTGGTCTACGATACGATAGCCATGCTAACTAAAATATTACGGGATATTAAGGTTAGCCTACCGACAATTGTTTGTTATTGTTATTTTATATTATAAACTTAAAATATACAAGAATAAAAATGGTGGTATAGGAAGAAAAGCTAAAACCAGTAAAGCATATTCCAGACGGATGTAATCCAGCGTCCCAACAGAGGTGACCTTGCTTGTTGTCATCCATCTAGACGGCAGATGTAATACAAATTTTTATTTGACCTTCAACGTCCTTGGAGGACGGGCGCGCGCTCCCATTCACAGTTGGAGCGTGTGGATTCCATCTTACTGAAGATATTTGTGCTGCTGCAGGCAGCTGGTGCCAAAGAATATAGTAATATATAAGGAAGAGAGCCCTCTTGCGAGTAAAACTAGTGCTCCTTGGAAAAAGCGCCACCTGATGAGTGTTACGCTAACTAAAATATTCACATGTGTGTGTATATTCCAATTCACTCACACGAGAGTACTCTGTAAATGTGTGCGTGTGTATATGTATAGTGCTATTTGCCTACCCTCACATTCAATATGCTATATGCTATATTTTATATTTTAAACTTATATTATTATTTCTATTCCAATTTTCTACGAATGAGAATAGGTACATATTGGAATTTTTAAATATTTAATAACACAAGCCTTAAGAATAAGGATTAAAGTTAACAATTAGCTGTGCATTGATACATAAGTAGAAAATTGGAATGGAACACTGTTAATAGTTTTAGAGTAATAAAACAATTATTTTCATAGAGATTAAAATATATTATTGACAGTTATAAGATACACAAAAAAACTTGTGCACTCAATTTTAGATGATTATGGAGGTATCTTAAAACACACCGTTTTCAGCAATCCATTATTATTCGTGAAACATTTTCATTAAGTAAAACGACTCTAATAAATCACCATAAACTAATATTTACTGGCTAGTAACACCACACTTGAGTAATTATTCTACGAAATACTAAATAAACTAAATCGACATCAAACTTTTGAATTTGGCTTAGAAAAGTTTAACAAAATGAACTCCATTCATTTTGAAAATGATTTGAAACATTCCCGTTTAAAATAATATCTAATTGATGAAAAATGAACTTTGAAACTTTTCCTTTTCTTAATTTCATAAAAATATGTAATAATCTAGGTTTTTTTTTCGCAACAGCCACGGATACATTTATATTTTCGGCTACAGAGCTTGTAGTACAGATTAATCATTTCAATCGAACATAAAAATAATCGGAACGTATAATTTATACTTTATAAATCATGGATTAAACAACTTTTATTTGTTATGTATATCACAAAATATATAGTTTATAATTTATAAGATAATTAAAAATAATGTTAAGGGGCAGGTGAAAAAGATATTAAAATGCAAAAATAAAAGTTCCTAAACTGCAATTGAAATATGCGTACGAGGACGGCACTGAAAATTTCGGGAATCAAGGATTTTTTTTTATAGGATATGGTTGACAAACGAGCACACAGTCCACCTGATGGTAAATGGTTGCTGCGGCCCATAGACATCTACAGCTATCCTCTATTACAAATCAAAATGTAGATGCGTTGTCACCCGTGAGGACTAAGATGGAATGTCTCATTTCCAGTAAAAAGGGCCTCCGGCCACCTGCACTCACCAAGCGAAACGCAGAGGTAAACCTCTACTTCACGCTGGTTTTCTGTGAGGTCGTGGTACCACCCCGGTTCGAGCCGGCCCATCCGTGCGACAGCAAAAGCTGCCGCGTGGCTCTACCACTGTTAAAAATTTAAAAAAAAGTGACTCAACATTACTATTTAAAAATGTATTATTGCTTTTCGAAGTATTTTCCGCGAAATTTGACACATTTTTCCATACGATGGAACCAATCATTGAAGCAACCATTCCATTCGGAAGTTGGGGTCTCCAAAATGGCCGTTTTGTAGGCGTCCACAAATTCTTCAGGTGATGAAAATCTCTGTCCACGCAATTTATTCTTTATTTTAGGAAAAGTATAGAAATCTTTAGGGCTTAGGTCGGGGCTGTACGGCGGATGGTCTAATAATTCTATGTTTTCTTGCTCTAAAAACTCTTTTGTTCTGTGTGCGGTGTGAGAACTCGCATTGTCGTGATGGAGGATGATGCGGCGGTTGCAGTTCTCTTTACGGAGTTCAGAAACGACCTGTGGCAAACAAATGCTAGCATACCATTCTGCATTAACCGTTCTTTGTCCCTCAAGAGGAATAGTCGTAACATGGCCGGTTTTGGAGACAAACGTGGCCACCATTTTTTTTTGCAACACTCCGTGAACGAACAATTTTTGTTGGCTTTAACTCATTTTCGAACACCCAAACTCGTGACTGGTTTTTTTTTCGGGTTCGTACGCGTATATCCAGGAATCGTCACCTGATACGATGTTGTATACAGCATTTGAGGATCCTGCGTGGAATCTTTCGAGAGTTTTTACACAGAGCGAATGCGGTATCCATGGGGAAAACAACTTTTTTACACCTAATTGTTCATGCAAGATTATTTGTATTTGACTCATGCCAATGTCTAAAGTTGCCTGAATTTTGCGGTATGTCACATGTCGATCTTCCTCAATCAGCTTACGCACAGCATCAACGTTTTCTTGGGTGACTGCAGTTTTTGGACGACCTTGACGGGGATCATCACTGAGCTTGACACGTCCACGTTGAAATTCAGCAAACCAGCGATAAATTGTGGTTTTGGATGGGGCCTCATCACCAAATGCAGAAATCATCCGGTCAACATACTGTTTTTGTGTTAAACCACTTCGAAAGTCATAATAAATCATCGCTCTTGAATTTCCTCGAATCAATTCCATTTTCTCAACGACTAAACAAGTTTGACAAAACCTTGTGACAAGACCGAGAATCTTTTTTTAAATAAATAAATGGTATTCGATTTTTAATACCAAGGAGTTTTCAATTAAAAAGATTTTAATATGACAGGAATAGTGGAAATATTCCATTCCTGATACTTGTAGTGCAGCCCTCGTAACATGAATCACTATTTCCTTTCTTAAATTCTGCCATCTAGTGAGTATTAAACTAACTAAACTGAGGAAATCATGACCAGTATCATACACTGGCATCATACAATACATGGCGTTACTTTCTATGGCCAAATGCCTTACTATGGAACTGTTCCCCCTGGCGGGTGCACACGTATGCGGGGGCAAAATGTCATCCACGGGCCAGCACAAGGAACGCGGATTTATAAGAGAATTAATCGATCTCTTTGGAGATTTGCCATGCTTATGGGATACAATATACAAAAATTTCTTTGGCCTTTAACTTTCTTTTCGTTCTTTTTTTCCGTCTTCAATTGCACACAAAACTGCTAAAGCAAAGCCCACAAAAAAATTTAAAATTGTTTCTTTTTTGGTAAAAGTACCGTATATACTTTCATATGCATTTAGTAAAAAGCTGTTATTTTGACATTACAAACAGACACATCAATTTTATTTATTTGTATAGATTTAAAATATTGAAACGGTGTAAATTATACTGTGAATATTTCGGTGGAATATTTTAAATACCTACATAAGTCCATGTTCTATTTTTATAACGGAAAGCACCAGCGATGATAATGATGACTACTCAGACAGTGATGCAGAGATGAACTAAATCGAAATGCTAGATTCAGCTAAATACTTTATCGGTCATGGTTCTTTTGTAAATAAATATTATTTCAAAAATATCACTACTGCTCACCGTACCTAACTGGTTCGAATTGACAGCTATGAAGTCACAGTATGGCGCCAGGTCAGTTTTATTCTTATTTAAATCGCATAGTACGTGTTAGTATTATACTTTATTCAATAGCAAAAAGATATAAAATATTTGTATTTTTTCATATATATATATAAATATTTTATTTAATTGGTCATTTTTATACAACTTTATTATTGGCTATACTTTTATATTTGATAATGGTCTCCATGCTCCTTTATGAATGGATACCCTACTCAAGGCAAGTGGGTTGTCTAGAACGAACAGTGACTCGCACGCGACCTCCTTGCCGCGAAAACCTTTAGAGAAACAACAGATGTCTTAGCACTTGTAAATTTATGCCTACTGTGGACTTATACCGGCTCATTACAAAAATTAAATTATTATTATTAACTTCAGGAATTAACACTAAAGTATGTTTAAAGAGAGAAGTGCAGTGGAAAAAATATGCTAACCAAAACGTGAAGTACCCATAGAATTTGACTGCAAATGTTAAATTTCCCAGCCACTGTGGTGCCGTGGCTAAGACACTTCTTTCGTGGCATAGGCTCTACATTAAACCAGAGGCTATCAATAATCAACGTTTTACAATAAAACACGATAAAAACTAATTTATGGTTTACTTTTCGTTATGCGACAAATTATATCAAACTTTGAAGAAAATGAAATAACGACATATCAACAACCATTTTAAGTCCACTGGACATAGGTCTTTTGAAGTATGCACTATCTAGCCTGCATTATTAAAAATTTGCCGATACTAACTACCAATGCGAGTTATATATACCGATACTCATTACACTTGCCCAGCTTGCTGAGTATCGTAATTTTTTTCATTAATGCAGGCCAGATGGAGGCAAGTGAGCTAATGAACGCTAAGCTGATACTTTCGCATTGGTAATGTTGCTATTGCATATGGACCAACATCCAAGTCTAAACAATTATTTGCAGTGCCTATAAATATCTCGATATATCGCGATTTAAGAGTCAAAACAAAAATAATATATTTCAACAGTCACTCCTAATAATTAAAAATTTTAAGAAATGAAGCACCCCAGTTTCTTCTCTGTTCTAATAGTTTGTTAATGCGAACCAGTATAGATTATGTCGTTTGTTAGAGCTTTAAACAAGCCTAAATCGAATAAAGTTTTGAATTTTACAGGGGGAACAGTTCCATAGTAAGGCATTTGGCCATAGAAAGTAACGCTATGTATTGTATGATGCCATTCTATGATACTGGTCATGATTTCCTCAGTTTAGTTAGTTTAATACTTACTAGATGGCAGAATTTAAGAAAGGAAATAGTGATCCATGTTACGAGGGCTGCACTAAAAGTATCGGGAATGGAATATTTCCACTATTCCTGTCATATTAAAATCTTTTTAATTGAAAACTCCTTGGTTTTAAAAATCGAATACCATTTATTTATTTAAAAAAAGATTCTCGGTCTTGTCACAAGGTTTTGTCAAACTTGTTTAGTCGTTGAGAAATTGGAATTGACTCCAGAAAATTCAAGAGCGATGATTTATTATGACTTTCGAAGTGGTTTAACACAAAAACAGTGTGTTGACTGGATGACTTCTGCGCATTTGGTGATGAAGCCCCATCCAAAACCACAATTTATCGCTGGTTTGCTGAATTTCAACGTGGACGTGTCAAGCTCAGTGATGATCCCCGTCAAGGTCGTCCAAAAACTGCAGTCACCCAAGAAAACGTTGATGCTGTGCGTAAGCTGATTGAGGAAGATCGACATGTGACATACCGCGAAATTCAGGCAACTTTAGACATTGGCATGAGTCAAATACAAATAATCTTGCATGAACAATTAGGTGTAAAAAAGTTGTTTTCCCGATGGATACCGCATTCGCTCTGTGAAGAGCAAAATGCGGCTCTCGTTACTTGGTGCGTCAGAACTCTCGAAAGATTCCACGCAGGATCCTCAAATGCTGTATACAACATCGACGAATCCTGGATATACGCGTACGAACCCGAAACAAAAAACCAGTCACGAGTTTGGGTGTTCGAAAATGAGTTAAAGCCAACAAAAATTGTACGTTCACGGAGTGTTGCAAAAAAAAAATGGTGGCCACGTTTGTCTCCAAAACCGGCCATGTTACGACTATTCCTCTTGAGGGACAAAGAACGGTTAATCCAGAATGGTATGCTAGCATTTGTTTACCACAGGTCGTAAACAAATGCGCAACCGCCGCATCATCCTCCATCACGACAATGCGAGTTCTCACACCGCACACAGAACAAAAGAGTTTTTAGAGCAAGAAAACATAGAATTATTAGACCATCCGCCGTACAGCCCCGACCTAAGCCCTAAAGATTTCTATACTTTCCCTAAAATAAAGAATAAATTGCGTGGACAGAGATTTTCATCACCTGAAGAAGCTGTGGACGCCTACAAAACGGCCATTTTGGAGACCCCAACTTCCGAATGGAATGGTTGCTTCAATGATTGGTTCCATCGTATGGAAAAATGTGTCAAATTTCGCGGAGAATACTTTGAAAAGCAATAAATACATTTTTAAATAGTAATGTTGTGTCACTTCCTTGATTCCCGAAATTTTCAGTGCCGCCCTCGAATAATTTTATTCCTTTTAAGCAAAAATAAAAACCGTTTCTCTGCATGAAATTTTAAAATAAAATTGAATTACATATGTTTATTTTATATAAAAAAGGTCTTAGTTTTGTAGTAAGAAATGGAGTCAAAATAAAAAATGTATAAAACGTAATTTGGTTACTTATGCCTTAATAGCATCCAAATAACCCTCTGAACTCAATTGAAGTAAGTTATTTCGATATTACAGACACTTCAATTATACATAAGGCGCAGTGTCTTAGCAAGGAGTTACAACGCTAAGGGCCTAGTTCGAATCCCGCACGGAACAAGTATTTGTATAGCCTACAAACAATTGTTCCAGGTCTGGATGTTTATCCTTGTGAAATTTATGTATGTAAACTGCTTCCACAATACAGGAGAAAGTCCTAGTGTGAAGGTAACGTTTTAAAAATATATATGTGTGGATTTAAATTTAATAAATAGTTACATAGTCTCATCGCACTAATTCGGTTGTGTGTTTTATCTCGCCACAGTCTCGACATAAAGCAATCGCGCTTATTTCACGCTCCGCAGCATCTGTACGTACTACGTACCGCACCCGATACGGAATAATGCGCAACGAACCGTCAAAGTATTACAATCTTACTTACGGGACGTTCAAGCTAATCTCGCTTACATTTGCATTTTCTCTCTATAATTTTGTAACCATTTGATAATTCATTCTTTAGAACAAATCAATATAAAAATAAAGGAATTTTCTTTTGTGTTAGGCGTATGTGGATGTAATTTTCCTATCGCGATAGTGTCATAAGATTTTATGGAATGTTTTCTTCTCAAGAACATTTTTTATCTTTATAATTATATAAGCTACGAAGTTTTCTTTTATAAAGAAATACACACCAATTAAGTATAATTAAGATGTATTATATCAAACAATTTCTAAATTAGTTTTATTACTTAAAGAGGCAGTTATGTAATTAGAATAACGGGGCCCCCATCACCCCTTGTGGCCTTTCAAACAGTTCTCCATTCCATTTCCTCGCCAGTCGATTCAACATGAATATTTGATGTCTATATCGATCATAACTTCTTCTAGGCGCTATACCGTGGGCGGAATAAAATGTAGTATCGTTATAAAAAACCCCGTTTGGGTATTCATCATAGTAGCCAAAAATTATTTACTACCAAACGTAGGCGGGCCTCAAAGTACGCAATGTGCCCTTTATTGCATTCGTTGGCCTGCTCCTCAACCACCTGCATTCATCGACTCCCTCCCTGCATATTCACTCATTCATTACGGAGCCGCTATTCACTGCGTTTGCTGGTACAAGGCTACTTCTCGAAAATCTTTCCTTCTATGTCTATCCCGAACATATATTGCCACGCTAGACAGACAGGTCGACAAACGAAGTTTTTTTTTTTACTATTATTAATGAATTGTTATCAGGAAGATGCTACTGTACATCTCTTACTTCAGTTTTCCTCTGTCGCCTCTTACCCACGAAATGATATGGGGTAGGAATCTCTTATAATGCCACTGCATGATGTCGGCTAAGATTTGAAGAAGAAGCTGATTTCTACGACGACGTCAACATCATCGATATCGGAAGATATTTATAAAACGCATATAATACTACAAATGTGCGCGAAAACAGACGAATACGTTCTGACCTTCTAGTTTACGATGTGAAAATATTGCGGTAACATCGCAAGTATCCTCAGATGCCGTGTCAGTAATAATGAACGTTCACAATACAATCGCATCATAAAAAGTTTTTCCGCAAAACGTAATTAAGAACTGAGATAGGGAATCCATGATTGTTGAGCCATGCTATAGCTATATTGTAGTTGTAGCACGAATGGGTCGGATCGACCAGGAAAGGACTATGCTCTCACAGAATACCAGCGTAAAACAGCAGCTTAAAGCTGCTGTATTTCGTATGGCGAGTGTAGAGACAAGAGATCCTTTTTATTGAAAATGAGGTATTCCATCTTAGTCCTCAGGGGTGACAACGCGTCTGGATTTTTATTATCGAGGATAGATGTATATTTCTATGGGCAACAGTACCGCTTACAATGAGGTAGACTGTGTGCTCGTTTGTCACCTTATTATATAAAAAAGGACTCCACCAAAAATGGATCATAAAATAGTTCAGTAGAGTATACGACGGCGACACTGAAAAGTTTTTAGAACTGGCCACTTGTAAACGATATAATAAAAAAATAAGTTCAAATTTTGAAAATGGAACTCTGCCAATATTACTGTGTATGTATTTTATTAATTTGTCATTTGTTTACGATTTGGCGGCAAATTGAAAATTGTCTGTGTCACGTCAGCATGAATTTGACGCGAGAAAATTTTAGTACAATGATTTTTTATGACTTTCGATGTCACTTAACCCTTAGGTGCATGATTTTTTATATTTTCGTAAAAAAAATATATATTATAAAATGAGATCTCTAAAATACGGGAAAAATAATAAAAAAAAATAATTAAAATGTTTAAAATATTTTTTTATGGAAAAAAAGGTTGTTATCATTTTTGATAAATTATGCAGTAAGCTCAAAGAAAATTAAGAAAATTATATAGTGTGGAAAACCCTAAAACAGTTATTATTTCGGTTATCACAGAGTGATACACGGCATTTCTCACACATGACTGACGTAAGTTTTTTACATTGAGCATATTTACACTGGTTCCTTTTGGAACCATAAGATTTTTCATGCCCAACACCGTCAAAACGTACGTCATCAGGGGGTAATGTTTGGTAACCCAGCTTTGGTCTTTTCTGCTTGATTGCAGGGACTTCAGTTTTATTTAAACTTGGGCGGCCTCTTTTATGTTCCGACGTTGTGCTGCCATATTTACATAAAGTTTCCGCAAGTTCAGTTCTGTAATCAGCCAGTTTCAAAATATTTTTAGGATTCGTGTTCTTCTTCTGTAAAACTTTTTTGTACAAAATCCAACTATTGATTACTGCCATATCCAACATGTGATAAAAGAGTCTATTTGTCCATTTTTTGGATTTCATTTTAATTCTGTATCTACCTAAATAACTGTCCATTGTGTCAACACCGCCCATATTCGCGTTATATTCGCGTATAGCTTTAGGACAGGATATGGCAACGCTTTTGCTTAGCTTTTTGTCGTATCTTTTTATTGTATCCACAGGTTCTGAGCCCACATACGTGGAGAGTAATAACACCTGTTTATTGTCCTTCCAGCTGGTGGCAGAAAATTCAACCCCATCAAATGTAGTAACATTTTCATCGTACGAACCTCTCGGCAGTGATGGTTTGAGAATGTCTTTCTTATCTAGTAGTTTGCATGTTTTCCCCAGTCGATTTTTCTGTACTGTCCCCAAGCAGTAAATTCCTTCTTTGAATAAGTAATGGAATAGTGACCAATTCGTATAGAAGTTATCAAAAAATATTATATGATTTACATTCCTCGGTACTGGTCGAAGCAAACGTATGACTGTGTTTGAAACTACTCCTAAGTCGGGTTCATTTGGTAGCCTTTGAATATTATGAGCCCCTGAATAAACTTCAAAAGTATAAGCGTAGCCCATGGGGCAGCAAAGCACATATAATTTGAATCCCCATTTGTGTGGCTTTTTCGGCAAATATTGCTTCATAAAATGACCAATCTTTGTCGAGCACATCTGTTCGTCTAGTGATAAGCGATGGTCAAACGGGACTGACATGAATTTGTCATTGAAATGGTCTACTACTGTACGTATTTTATGTAATCGATCGTGCTTAGGATGGTCAGGAGGTAGGTGGTTGCTATTGTCGTTGAAGTGTATTACTTGGCGAATCTTTTCGAATCTGTTTACTGTCATTGTGTCTGAAATTGGATGGAATTGTACAGGTCTTGCCCAATAAGATCTGATGCTGGGGTAATGGTATACTGAAGTATATATCAAGATGCCAAGGTACTTTCGAAGTTCCAATGAGTTAATGGGGTCGGTGAAATTGGGATTTATTTGTACAGCATATTTATTCGTCTCAGCAACGATTAATTCTTGTAGGTTTTGATCAAAAAAATTGGTAAGGACTGGATAAATCTAAAATATGTTGAGGGTAGTCTGTGACGCCAAGAAAGTTAAAAGCTTGATCAACCACAGGCATATTTTTTCTTTTCCAAACTAAATTTCTTACTTGAGTATAATTAGTGGACCTTGATTCATTTTCAGGAAAATCGCCAGTTACCAATGGGGGATCACAGTCTAGATTACCATTTGAGTCCGTTTGTTCTTCTTCTACTTCCTGTTCTACATCTTCATGGTCTTCGATCAACTCATTCACACCGTCATAGTAATCAATAACATCTTCATCGATATCTGCTTCATCTTCAGAGATGTCGCCATTTTCAAGTTTCCATAACAGTGTTTCAATATTTCTGTCATCCATGTTTTGTGTCGTATCAATAGCGACCTAAAACCATAATAAAACCATGCAACCCAACACCAAAACATATATAACTTGCTTGAAAAACAGCATAGAAAAAATATTCATAAACATTCATAGTAAGAAAAAATTATACCGGTAATGCATAGATTATCATTTTTGATAACAACATTCCAAAGCAAAATTAGTACCATGCCACAAATATTTTTTGTAAAATAAACACATCATAACAAAATATAGATTCTTACCTTTCAGGAAGTATTTTTTTTGAGAAAAATAACACTTATTTTATATTTGATATGAACTGCTAAAATATTCAAATTCGTACCTATTCAAGTATTACGACCTTTCAGTTTCTTATGTCAAATTCAACCAATCACAGCCCAGATAGTGTTTTGTCATGTTCACAGATTATATGAATAACGCGTAAAAAAACGTTCAAAAACGTTACGTTATTTAAATATATTTTGTTCGGAAGTTATACGCATGAATAAGTCTGTTATCATTTTTGATAAACTATGCACTTAAGGGTTAAGTCAACAAGAAAGTTATGATAGACTTCGATTGGCCTTTCACGAAGAAGCCCCATCTCGTGCCACTGTTTACAACTGGTTTAATGAGTTTAACGTGGTCGCACTAATCTCACCGATGATCTGCGTGAGGGACGGCCTTCTACGGCGACGACTGAAGATAACATCAGTGTTTTGCAGCGTATGATAGAGACTGACAAAAGAGTGACTTATCAGCAGATCCGGACAAGCTTAGGCATCGATATGAGTGAAGTGCACAAAATCCTCCATGAACATTTAGCGGTCAGGAAGCTTTGTGCCCCAGTGGATACCTCATAATTTGACAGAGGCCCCAAAATCTCCGTCGTGTTGATTGATGTCGTGAAACGGTTAAAAGATTTAAAGGAATGAATCAAATGCTGTGTTCGACATACTTACGGGTGACGAAAGCTGGATTTATTGTTATGATCGTGAAACTAAGAGACAGTCTGCTGTCTGGGTGTTTCCTTCCGAGGAGTTGCCAACTAAAGTGAAAAGAGGTCTAAGCGTGGGAAAAAAGATGGTGACTTCTTTCTTCGGAAGGACAGGTCATTACGCAAAAATTGTTTTAAGAGGATCGAAAAACAGTTACTGCAGAGTGGTACACTAACAATTGTTTGGCACTTGTCTTGGAAAAAGTTCGGGAGAAACGACCTCGCAGTAGGATCCTCCTTCACCACGACAACGTCTCGTCGCACACCGCCAAGCAAACAATCGACTACTTGGCGACATCAGACGTGTAAGTACTGGGTCACCAGCCCTTTAGCCCCGACCTCGCACCTTGAGATTTTAATTTATTTCCTAAAACAAAAGAAAAACTTCGAGGAAAACGTTTTATGGACGTCGACGAAGGACGAGTTGGCAAAGTGCTTTTCTCAGTGGTTCCATCGGATGCAGCGATGTATAGATGTAAATGGACACTATTTTGAAAAGATATAATAAAACTAATAACTTGCTAGTTCGTTCAATTTTTGATTCCCTAAGAACTTTCAGTGTCACCCTTGTGGCCTCTCTCCTAAATTATGATTCTGCTCATGCAATTCGTTAAATTTAAGATGTTTTATCAACCATTTTGTTTCGACGATATTAGTGCTGTTAAGAATTTTATCTTTAATCATGGAGCAAAGTATTTCAAGTCATGAGTTAATTGAGAGCAAAGTTTACGTTTAATAGAACACCATTACAGCCTATCCAGAAGTTCACTGCTGAACATAAGCTTTTTCTTATATATTATCTCATAGGGAGGATATTTGCTATAGTTGCCACGCATGGCAAGTGGTTTAGCAGCCCCTGTTGTTTTTAATTCAGTTATTATTAGGAAGATGCTGCTACCCATCTGAGATGATAAGGGGTAGTGGATATTCTTACAGCGTCAGCACTCTGCTCTAATAAAATATAACTTTAAATATTATTTTAATTTATTAATCATCAACATTTGTATGTTTCTTTAAGCTGTGTATCAAATTGTGGGAAAATAAATAACAAATAATTAAAATAATTAGAGTGAGGTTACAAACTACTATTTTTTCAATCTCATAACGTGATCAAAAAGTAACAAAAATGCCTACAGCAATACGAGGCTCAAGTTTTGCGTGATAAGCGAAGAAATCAAAGGGAATTTACAATGATGCACAACCACCTAAAGGGGTCGTCTTCATAACTTATGAAGACCACGGTTGGTTGGGTAAAAATAGTGCAGTTGTAAGAAAGGAATCGGACGTTTCGTGAGTGTAATTGGAGAGGTTGGGGCGTGCCGCACGCTAGGCGTAGTCGGGGAGACATCTTGTATGTTGTGTATTCGCCTCTCTGGTAATTTTCCGGCCTTTGTATATTTAAGCGTCGGCGTCGCCGTTGCCGCTCTCATGCATATGTCATGAGTAGTTGCCGCGCGACGGTTTGTTGTCGGTGGGAGCATGGGAACGGTGACCATCGCATCGGCCACCCCACAGTCCCACCACCTATAATTATTATGTTCTACTTTCGATTCCAGTAAGCTATTGGAACCTCCCGACCGCCCACCACCGTATAAAGGGATGAGGCGACAATTAGAGTCCACTTTTTCTCCAATTGCTCGCATGTAATAGCCAGTTGGTGTGTATTGCATGTACGCTCAAATTAAATGGTGGACACCGTAAAAGCAGTCATAAGTCCGATGCACGCACGCAAGCCAATAAATAACGCGAAGGTATTTATTGTCCCCGCAGACAACGTTCACTGATGGCTTATTAAATAAAAATCGTTACCACTATAATGCCTTGCTCATTTTATTTTGATATGTTAAAATAATTCCCATTCGAAATCAATACGGAAACTATTACCATAATCTGATGTACAGAACTATTTATAATATATTCTATTAGATTGTAGCAGCGTTGATGGGTGCAGTGTAATCCTCGATCGTTCCTTGTGGCAAACTATTAGCGAAGCCCATAATCGACAGTGAACACATCGGTCGACTAACCGGAGAAGTACTACGCTCACACAGTATACCAACGTGAAATAGAAGCATGATTCTGCTGTGTTTCATATGGTGAATGACGAGAGCCATCACAGTCCAACTGATGGTAAGTGGTTGCTGTCGTCCATAGATATCCACATCTATCCTTGTTTATGAATAAAATGCCGTGAGAACTAAGATGGAATTTCACTTTTCCAGATGAGTATCCGGTTCTCTACACTCACCACACAGCAGCATTAAGCTACTATTTTAAGCTGGTAATCTGTGAGAGCGTGGTCCTTTCCCCGGTCGAGCCGACCCATTCGTGTTACAACTATACTATTAATATAGTTGTAGCATGACTCTACCAATGCACCTTTATTTTATAATTCATAATTCCTCATCGAGGATGAATATTGGCGTCTATGGCCTACACATAAGCGATAGCATTCACATACTGTAAGCCCAACTTTTCAATTTTAACAAAATCAAGACCACACAGAACAAGTTCCGGGTATTTAACCAATTCGCTGTCCCGTGCACTACATATATGTAGTTCATTGCTATTGTCTTACTATTGTGTCTGAAAACCGGATAGTGAAAGTGTTAAATACTCATCAGCCGGTAAAGAAAACCCAATATTGGACATGGACTTCTCTCGTAATATTAGTTAGGATTTTTCCTGACCGACATAACATTTGACCGGCGGATTACCGGTAGTAACACCAGACGTTTTGCACTTTAATGCTGCTGTCCGTTGCCACTAGATATTTTACATCTGACATAACTTTCTGACTTTCATGTAAGAGAAGTACTAGTAGATTGTCCCGTTACGATTCTCTGGCGTTATTCGAAGGGCTCTAGTCTCTATAAATGTTGTCTAGGTTTAAGAACCTTGTGGAATATTTAGAGACTGGCAGAAGACCCGACGGTATGGTTTTGATCCCTTGGGAGAGAGGCAAAGCTTCTAGTGTCGCATGCTATGTTCATAGACACTTTGGCGACCTTTCATCTCAGAAGTACCTCGTTATGGGCGTAAAATCCCTAAAGGAACTGTATCCGTGACTAGTGATCGCCGATAGTAACAAGTAGGGTTTGGGTCCCGGGACATCTCGTGTCTCGAAGTCCCGGGACATTTCGTAATTTTAGTTGACTCGAGTCCCGGGACTTTCTGGTCGAGACTCGAGACAAGATTGTCGAAATTGTAATGTAATCATTTTTATTTCCTATAATAGAAGGAGCCTAGCGCCATGTGTTAGTTTAATGTATAATTACTTGGTACTTGGAGTACGCAACACAATAAATTAAACAAAATGTGATCACGAGAATTAACAATGAGATTATGAACAATGTTTAGATACTAGAATTACTAGATTATGGTAAAGTTATAAAAAATTAGTATGATTTTTAACTAAGTTCGTTTCATAACTATAAGATTTAACTGTTTAGAAGTGCATCTGTATATGACTAAAAGAAATAGACAAAGCAATAATCAATACTGAAATTAATGTTAAAGTTATTTAATTTACTGTTTAATTGTTTAATAAGTGTTGATTTTTACATAAAATTTCATCTTCTAAATACGTTTCAACAGATATTAACTCAATTAAAATTCTTCATAAAAGACTTACCCATCATAAAAAAAATCATAAAGTTTTTTCTTAATAGTCTCGAAGTCCCGGGAATTCCTGGGACTTTGATTTTAGGCTGTCCCGTGTCCCGGGAATTTGAAATTGTCGGGAATTCCCAAACCATAGTAACAAGAGGACTAGGCTCTAGTATACCCATTCAGCGAGGAAATTCAGCCAGCGTTCTTGACATTATACCGCGGGAAATAGGACTGTATCAACAAGTGATAAAAAATATTTTTGACGAATTAAGTCGTTACGAGCCCCACGGGATAAGATGTGGTGTTAGATTTTCCACCTTATTAATATTACTTTCTTTACTACCTCAATATTATTTTGACACAAGGCTAGAAATACAATGGTTTATAACAACAAAAAAATTGGTCAAAAGCAAAGAGGACTCGCGCCCTAAAGTCCCTGAATACACATAATTATGTATGTAGAAGAAGATTCATCGATCCGAGTAATCCAGAGTCCCGAAGATTTTTGCCTGGAACTGAAGAATGTAACTGATTTGCACCATATCATTAATATGCAGAAGAAACAGCGGAGCACGCAGGCTTGTGGAACGCCAGCATTAATAGGCTTGTAGTCGAAGCATGCACCTTTTACTACGACCTTGATGTTTCGATTGCAAGAAAACAGGTATTCCAATGGCATAATTTCTCGGGAAGCCCAAAAAAAAGGAACTTACGATATAAGCACTTTGTGCCAAAACTCGATCCAATCGCTATGTCCATATTAACCGCCATCGCTATGTCTATATTAACCGCCAAGGCATCCCGCTTATCCATATTAACCGCCAAGGCCTTCCGCTTATCCATATTCACCACCATCGCTGTCCATATTAACCGCCAAGGCCTCCCGCTTATCCATATTAACCGCCAAGGCCTTCCTCTTATCCATATTAACCGCCATCGCTATGTCCATATTAATCGCCAAGGCCTCCCACTTACTCTACTGTCTCCGCTCATCTATGAGTCAAGTAAACTAGAAGATCACCAGCTGAGCAAACCCTGACTGAAAGCGTGTTGGCGGTGAGCGATCAGCAGGTGGTTTTCGAGGTACTTTATGAGCTGGGAGTTTATAATGAATTCCATTACTTTGGAGCACAAGGACGTGATAGCGATAGGCTTGTAGTTGGATTTGTCGAGGGATACTCATCCCAATTTACCTGTCCGGTAGTTGTGGTATGGTATACGGGTATGCGACCCCGGCTTCCCTAGCTATTACTGTCCTATCCTTTGCCCTCCTGGACGGTAATATCCTACATTTCCTACCCTAACTTACATTACTCTTCCTTTTCACACCACGTATCCTTCCCCTTTTCCTATTCCTACCCTCCGCCAATCCAACGACGGCCGCGCGGATGGATGCATGGCTAGGGGCGAGCCTAGTCGTTAGCGTGCCACACTGCCCTGGGACCGGGCGACCCCAGAATTAGGCTAGCCTTACCCTGGCATGCGGGGCTCTGCTGGGGGGGACAAACCTTTCCTTCGCTATTCGTGGGAACGCAATGGATAATCATAAAAATAATTTAATTAACCAAAATGGCGGCGATGTGGTTCGCCACCCATCACGTCTCGTTTCTCGCGGGGGCGAAAAGCGGCCCACGGAGAGCCGCTTCGCTACGTTGAATGTAAGAGGAGGAATGGATGGTAAGGTAGATGAAGTATGTCAGATGATGCATGAACATTGCATTGATATTCTGTGCGTGAACGAAACCAAGAGGAAAGGATGTGACACCACGGTTCATGGCCCCTACATGGCCACTTGGAACTTAATCATCCAAGTGATGGATGATTAAGTTTATCTGGACAAATTCTTCAAAAACTTATACAATTTATACACAGAGAAACAACAAAAATATAATATGAAAACAAAGCATCAAATATGTCCTTGATTTTATTGATACCAATTTTAGTATTATCGAAATAGCTCTGACCCAAATGCAAAACCGCGATTTATCTTTAATAGAAAGTTGGGAAATTTTCAATATGGTATGGTTAGTTGTAGTTTGGAGTTCGCGTTCGCAGATTAAAGAAAAAATTTAAGCAGTCATCAGGACGTATTCAGAACAAATTAGTTACAAAAGTGCTACCAATGACATGATGTTTTATAAATTTGCTTCACTTACATCAGTAGAAGTTGAACGATCATTTTCCACATATAAATGTATTTTTGATGTAAAAAAAATATACCGAAGATTGAATATTTAAAGAAAATAATTGTAATTTATTTCAGTTCTATAGAAAGCACAGTTAATGTTGAAAATGAAGATGATTAGTTGATATTGTTCTTATTTATATAATTGTTGAAAATAAATGTTTAAAAATGAAATCTGAGTTTTATTGACACTTGTAACCTTACTAAGGTTAATATAATAAAAAGTAACAAAGTCATTTTTGTCAATCTACGTAAAGCATAAGCAAGCAATAATTAATCAGGGAACTTTCTATTAACTCAAAATGCGACAGAATAGTAGTGAGTATCACACAGTAACAATTGTGCAAATCCAGAGCCCACCTCTTGCAAAACTACTACAATATTTCAATTTATAAAAAAATACTGTTGCTGATTTATACAAGAAGTATTTAGAAGTATTATTCTAAATAATTTACAATAATACAAAGTATTACTTGATAAAGCCGCAAAATTATTTTTATAATGAAGATTTGAGAAACAATAAAGAATTTCAAAATATATAGCAATTAAGTAAATATTTATTTTTCTCAGAAGAAAAACATTTGACACAAACAAATAATAAAATCCGGCTTACCACAAGGCTTATCCATATTAATACAATGCTTAAGGTCATTCGCCCTAAATTGCACTACCTATTCCGATCTATGGTAATTAGCTAACCTAATAACATTTTATAGTGACCATATCAATACTAAAAATCTTTTATATTTTAAATAAATAGATTGACATGGCCATCGCATGAAAACATAATGTATCTCTCAAGTAATACATATTATATTAAATTAGATTGTTTAGTTTAGATTTTCATGGCATCTCATTTCTTTTTGTAGATAGATATATCTAGGTACCTATCTACACCTATTATTCCATTGTATTTTACACATATAGATTCACTGATTCATTCACTGCAAATGTAACTTTGTAATCCTATATATTTATATGGGATTACAAAGTTATTTATGTAGTTGGTGTATCTCGAAAACTGGACCGAAATTGCAAAATATTATAATTTTTCCTTAGTTTATATACTAAACACAAATTGTATTCTAAATTTGAAGCTTCTGCGTCTGCTAGAAGTGACTTAGAGTTTTGATGATCGGTCAGTCAGTGAGTGACAAAATTAAGAAACTTTGACTAGTTATAATACTTAAACTACCGGTTCAAATTTGATGAAATTTGAAATATACTGAGTTTATACAATGCTTACTTGGTAACTGAAATTTCAGGCTTCTATTTTTATCCACAACGAAGTAATAGGGTTTTGAAAATGGCCTGAACTGCTTCGAGAAAAGGATGGTACAGCCGTGTCGCTTTTTTGCCCGACCAGATAGTATGCTATAGGATTTTTTTAAATGTGCACACACTTTGACATATATATTGATCAATGACAGAAAGATAACTTTTTTAAATATTAGAAAAATCACCATAAGTTCACCATAACCAGCACATGTTTTTGTATTAAAAATTTGTAAAAATCACAAAAAACAATAGATCGATATCAACAAATTGAGTTGTTGAATGTTCCCATTCAATATATTTATTTCTCAATTTTTATATACATAATTCTTCAGTATGTGTGTATGTGACCTGAACTCCTCTTTAACACCTGAACCGATTTTGATGAAATCTTACGTGTGTGATTAAGTAGTTTGAGCTAGAATAAGGAGCTCTTCACTTATTAGGATTCCCACGGGACTATATGGGGAGGGCGGTTTATTCATCATGGAAATGCTTTATGCTCAATTACACAAACTATAACTAAAATTTATAAAATAAAAAGTAAAAATAACATCTTCAACATTATATTATTTGTAGTCACGCAAACTATCATACATAACATTTCACATAACACGTTATTAGCAAAAAAAAACTTTTTAATTAAAATTTTTGATGTGCAATAACGTTATCAACTTAAAAAGTACCTAAATGATGTAAAACTTCATGCATGACTAAAAAATACATGAAGTAGGGTTATATAGGTAGGTACGATAGAAGTAGGGTTTTTCCTCCCTCTACTTAACCAACAAATTAAAGAGGGGCATATTAAATAAATAGCTTGTATTGTAACTATATATAATTTTATTATATACCTAATGAAACGTATAACGAAGATATTAAGATTGCGCACAGGTAATATACTTACATAAAAAGACACAAAATGCGCGTGAGAAATAATCAATACTTTGACGTTAACTGCTACTTACTACGATACAAAATTCCACATGCAAATTTTAATAAGAGATTACTTACCACACGGAACAGAACTCAAATTGTACAGCTGACTATGTAAAACGATATTTAATACTAGTATCTAATTCTATATCTTGTTTTTTAACTTGAAATAAGTAGGTGAATCACAAAACACATAATAATGAAAAATGGCGGCAATGGCAAATGGCAATGGCTACTAAGAGACCAAAAAGCTTCGACCAAAAACAAAAAGCCAAACTTCCTGTATATGTATACTTATTAACTCTTGTCTTTGAACCAAACCCAGAAACCAGAAACTGAAAAGTTCGAGAGGATTTTTGTTTGCAAGGCTGCCAGTAGAGGCAAATTATTTTATAACACTGGGTCGTTGAAATTATAAAAAAATAACAAATCTTACTAAACAAACAAACGATAGGTACTGTTGAGAATACAACTTTATAAATTGTAGTTGAGAATGAAAAATAATCTGTAACAAACACAAATTTTGACAAAAGTTCACTTCAAAGAATAAGGAAAACTAAATAACTTTTTTTTCGATTATTATAAATTCTATGATATTAATCTGGCCTCAAGGAAAAGTCTTTGGTGAGTGGTTTTCTTTAGTTGTTCCGTTAAGTGCAGTGGTGAAACAGTAATACGACCTCTTCTTTAGTCATAACCCCTCACAAAACTTACTAAGTATATAACCCGACCCGCGTAATTGGATATGTAAGCTTTAATGAGGTTTCGTTTTAAATTTTTGCTTTTTATAGGACTATGGAATTGCAGCGGAACTTCTGATTGATGACAAGCTCATTACTTCCCTCTTCCATAGTGGCACTACTCTGAAGGCGTGAAGCAAAAGTGCGGTGGTCTTGTTCCTCAACAAAGGTGACAACGTTCTCTTGGCCGATCGGTCACCGATTTTCCTTTTGAGCTGCGCCTACTTGTTGTTTTCGAGAGTTATTACGAATCGTCTTGCACGTAGGCTCGACGACTTTCAGTCTCCCGAATAAGCCGGTTTCCGAAAAGGCTTTAAAACCCAAGCACCCTACATACTTTTCGACAAAATATACATTAGACCGAATAGTACAATCTACCACTTTGCCTTGCGTATATGGACTATGAGAAAACTTTGATTCCGTCGAAATTTGGGCAGCGTTTCAGCTCCTTTAGCGGTGCGACGTGGACTGTCAGTATATCGAAGTGCTAAAGTGCTTGCATATACAATGACTATCCGAGTACAGAACCAGAGTAAGAAACCCATCCATATGCCGAGTGGTGTAAGACAGGGTGACGTTCTATCCCCGAAACTCTTCACCGCTGCATTGAAAGATGTTTTCAAGCTACTGCATTGAAAAAGATATGGTATTAACATCAATGGCGAGTACATCATTAACCGTTGATTTGCCACCGATATAGTCCTCATGGCAGAATCGCTGGAGAACCTGAGCAGTATGCTCAATAACCTCAATAGTGCCTCCCACAGATGAATAAATATGTATATAGCAAGCGCTAGACTAGAGAGAAGGATAGGTCTTAAAATGAACAAGGACAAAACAAACATCATGTGTAACGTCTATGTCACACCTATACCGGTAGTTGTTGGGAGCACTAAGCTCAAGTTGTTAACGAGTATGTTAACCTGAGACAAATATACCGAATAGGTGAGTCCAACTTCGAGCGAGAGGTCAATCGACGGATTCAACTCGGCTGAGCGGCGTTTCGGGAGGTTACGACACATCTTCTCGTCAGGTATACCTGAAAACTTGAAAACAAAATTTCACAACCAGTGCGTGTTGCCAGTGATGACTTAGGGGTGTGAGATGTGGTATTTAATTGCTGTACGTTTGAGGAAGCACAAGGTCGCTCAGTGAGTTATGGAGAGGGCTATGCTTGTGGTTTCTCTTCGTGATAAAGTTATAAATGAGGATATCCGCAGTAGAACCAGAGTTTCTGACACTGTCCAACAGATTAGTATGCTGTGGTGGCAATAGGCCGCCCATATAGCTCAAATAACCAATAACTGTTAGGGAAGAAAGGTTCTCGAGTGGCAGCCTCGTACCGGTAGGTGAAGTTTTGGGTGGCCCCATACATGACAAGACATGCAGGAAGTCGATGGATCCAGGTGGCTCAGGACCGTGGTTTGTGGCATTACTTGGTGAGACCATATATTCAACAGTGGACTTACCGTAGGGCGAATCCGCTATAGACGATTTTTGACATTAATTTTTAAATCACACTATTTGTTACTTTGTTTAATATCAGTGCAAAGAAGAAGGTCAAAATGTAATAATAAAACATAATTCTTGTATTTTAATTCATATTAACATTTTAGGCGCGCTTAGAAAAATTATCATTCGAAGAATCGGTATAAACAGCAAAGTCACAACGATAGCCTAAACGTGTAGTGAAAATATTACTTCATTCTTATTTACCAAAAAATTTAAGTATTTGTTGATATTTTTTAATTATCATTGACTACAAAAAGTCTCTGTTAGCTTGTTGCACCCGCGATACAAAAGATATAAAACTTTGTATTTTTCACAGAAATAATATGTTAAAGTATTCACACTTTGAAAAATTAAGAAAAAGTCGAAGGCAAAATTATTTCAATAGTTTTAAAGAGTATAGTGATAGTTAAATTGAAATTTACTTTAACTCAAATAGGTTACACCCACGATCGTGATGTTAGGGTCGCGGGTGCAACACTTCGAAAACCAAGCTTATTGCCTGATCTTTAACTGTTTTTATGTCTTAAATAATAATAATATACTGTACATAATTGGCGATTTTTATTTAATGTGTGTTGGTATTATTTTTTTTTTCATAGAAATCCCTGACTTATCCCGAAACATCTCTTGGCAAGACTGTATTTTATAAAGAAATACCTGGTCATATTCTACCTATTAACGATACGCCTCATAATGTTTGCGTGTGTATAGCTCACTTAAATTACATTAATCTTCTTCTCGCTATTTCGAAACATGCGACAGACTTTCCAAAAACACGCCAAGGTCTTCTGAAAAACGTATCATGTCGTGTAGATAATGAAGATTGCATGTCCAACAGTTGCGATGTTTGCAAAGAATCCAACATTTGGGATATCACCCTAGATTCTAATCCCACTGTTGGGATTGGAAGGCCTGGATCTTTCAGAATCAGAGACCAAAACAGGTCGTAATTAGCAAACCTTTTAATGACGCGCTAGAAGAACTACACGACAGCACTGCTAAATTCAAGCTACATTATTTTGTTAAAAATGTTCAGTCCGATTATTTTCAAAACGCAAAACAAGACCTGTCCAATGCAAAGGCTATTGTACAAATAGACTTTGCCGAGAATTATGCTCTGATCAGACAAGACGAAATACAATCAGTGCATTGGTCTCATGGGCAAGTCACGCTTTTTATGTGCTGTATTTGGACTACTAAAAACTCCATTCCGTGGTTATAGTATGTGATGAATTAAGCCACAGTAAATACACTGTGCATCTCTTTCTCCAGAAAATATTTGAGTACATCAAGTCGATCTCTGATAGCATTACATCTGTGTATATCTTCAGCGATAATTGCGCCGCTCAATTCAAGAACCGGTATGTAATGGCAAGCATGAATACTCTCAAAAATTTTAATGAATGGAACTTTTTCGCTGCCTCACATGGCAAAGGTGCCGTCGATGGAATTGGTAGAAGTGTCAAAAGATTGGTATCGATTTCTGTTAAGTCCCGGAGAGCTATCGTCAACAGTGCTCGAGAATTCTTTAATTTGGCATGCAGTTTCTCTAAAAACATCTTCTTTATATTCGTAGCAAAAGAAGAAGTTAAAGAAAAGATGGCCACGTTGGATTATAAATGGGAAGGATTGAAAAATATAGCAGGCATTCAATCAAAACATTTCTTTCAACCTGAAAATGGCGACGATAGCATTACCGTGGCGTGAACTTCACTGTCTCATCTGCATCATGCATTTGCACATTGCTTTTGTAATCTCTAAAAACCACTACAGAAGCAGAAAGTAATTAGGACAAGATTAACAGTGATTCAGATGACGAATCATCAAATGACAAATCTCCAACAACGTCTCTTCAACCCTTAAAATTACCAACAGAAGCATGTCCTGAAACTAGTACTGTATGTGCTTTTACCAAAAGCTATTTGCGCTGGTTTGTACGTACTCGTTCAACTGCGCTGTAAGTCAAGCTAAAAAAATACTCAATTCCGCTATGAAGGAGTGTGTCAGAGTGATATGGATGAAGATGGAGAAGTCAGAGTACAGTTTCTGACGACGCTTGATGGCAAACATTTCACTGAAATCGCGAATGACAAAACAGACGTGCAATTTGAAGATATTATCGCGAAGTTAGAAGCGCCAAAGAAAAAGATTGATGGTAAAAATAATTTTATAGAATTTTCGCGAATATTGACGTATTTCAAAAGAAATAATTAAAACAAATTACAAACAAATGTAATAATTAGTAATAAATATTGTTTGATCTCATATTTCATACCTCTCTAAGATTTTATTGTTGTTTGTATTCACTTAAACTAGACGGGTTGTACCTGCGATAATTCGACGTTGCACCCGCGATTGCTTTATTAGTGAATAATCCATTGTTTATTTTTTTTATTTAAATAAAATTATGTGTTTTCTTTTATCTCGATCTCGTCTTTGTGCGGTGCTTTAAAGATAATTAACATACTTTTTAATTGGTGCTACGACAGTTTTACTCGAAAGAAAATAATCTATTGATTTATTACCCTAAAATTTAGGCTCTACATGTCTATACGAGGGTTGATCCAAAAGTAATGATAATGAAAATAAAACACGGTAATTAAAGTTAAAATAATAATTTATTTTTCTACATAGTCTCCTAACAAATCAATACATTTAGTCCATCTTTTTTCTAAACCCAGGATTCCCTTTGAAAAAAATTTTTTGTCTTGACCCTCCCAAAACGCTTCAACAGCGGCCATTACTTCGCTATCGTCTTCGAATTTCTTGCCTCGGAGGCGTTCCTTGAGCCGAGGAAAGAGGTAGAAATCACTAGGAGCTAGATCTGGCGAATAGGGAGGCTGTTCGAGCAGTTCGAATCCCGTTTCTTGAATGGTAGCCATCGCAACTGCGGCTTTGTAAGCCGGTGCGTTGTCTTGGTGAAACAGCACTCCATTTCCAGCTCGCTGTTTGCCGCGTCTTTTTTCCTTAATGGCCTCCCTTAATCTTCTTATTTGGTCTGCGTAGTAAGAGCCCGTAATAGTGGCTCCCTCTTTCAAATATTCCACCATAATTATGCCTTGAGCGTCCCAAAACACAGATGCCATAACCTTTCCCGCCGAACTTGAAACTTTGAATTTCTTTGGCGTCGGTGAGGAGGCTCGCTTCCAAGTCATCGATTGTTGTTTCGTTTTAGGATCAAAATGGTGGATCCAGGTCTCGTCCATAGTCACAAAACGGAACAAAAAATTTTCTTGATCTGCTTGGAACTTTTCGAAATTGACCCTCGAAATGTCAACTCGATTTTTCTTTTGCTCGTCGGTTAACATTCTGGGTACCCAACGCGCAGAGACCTTTTTCATATGCAACTCGTTCGCAATGATTCTTTGAACGCTGCCATATGAGATCCCTGTGACCTCAGCTACATGCCTGATGGTCACTCTTCGATCTGCCAACACAACATCTTTGACTTTTTTCACGTTGTCTTCAGTGAGGGACGTGGATGGGCGTCTTTCGCGATGTTCACCTTCAGTGGATGTTCTGCCCAGTTTAAACTCCTTAGCCCAGCGTGCAACTGTAGAATATGGAGGAGCAGAGTCCCCCAATGTTTCCACTAAATCACTGTCTATGTCTTTTGAAGACATTTTTTTCAAACAGAGGTACTTGATGACAGCTCTAATTTCGTTTTTCTCCATGTTGGTGTTATCTCTTTGACAGTTCGTATTCAAATGAAAGTATCTCCCGGAAATCGTGATCTATTTATATGATTTTTTTAGGCTGACGTAGTGAGTATATAAGCAAGCAAAAAATATTTTTCTTTTGGATATTTATGCGGACCTGAAGTAACCGATTATCATCACTTTTGGATAACCCCTCGCAAATAACGGTTGTAACATTTGTTTGCTATAAATTTCAAACATTGTGGTATATTTTAAGCTGCACTTGTGGTTCAAAATTATCATATTGTTGCGGGCCACTATTAATGTCTTTTATATGGCAACACTAGTTCCCACTAGCGCCCTCTAGTGTGGAATAGCAGAACTAGGAGAGTCAAGATCCTTCTAGAAATTTCGGGACCGATATGCACTCGAACATTCTAGATGTCGCTACAATAGCAGGTTCTGGAACCTATTTAAGGCCCTATATAAGGCCGGTATAAACCACGGCCGAGTCAGTATAGAATTGACGATATAAGCGCATACTTCGAAGCGAAATAATTGCGAACCAAAGTGATCAGTAGTACAATTGTGATTTATTATTAGTGTGGTTTAAATTGTAATTGGTGTTCTGTAAGTAAAGTGTCAATTTTGGTAATTCAATCGGCAGTTTTTAATTGTCTCGAACCCCAAGCACGTAACAATATTAAAATAATTATTCATACTTTAGTTACCACAACCTACTCGTGTCAATTGTCGAAATTAAAAACTAGTAGTCTGTTTAATATTTAATGTACAATAAAGTAAAAAAAAAATTAATACTTGGTAACAATATTATAATAAAGTAAACCCTACAATTATTATTTTTTATAAACTACATAGGTGCAGTTTAAATAATTAATATTTTTGAGATGTTCTTTAAAATATGTCTATCTGATATTTTACATATACTTCGACTTCGGGGCTGGGGGGGGGGGGGGGGGTAATTAAATATCATGTCTTGATGTTGATAAAGTAGCTTGGCACCTTTTAAGTTACAGAATACAAAGGTTTGAAATTCCCGCTAAAAAGTTTTAGATGGACTCCCACCGTGGTGCTTGTAGTGTACGTGTATCAACATGTGATTCCTTTTCGTATGAAGTGGACATTCTTCTCTCGGTAGAGAGTAACTGTGTTCTGTGATTAAGGAAGTCCCGCCTCTTAAACCTGGTCATTATACACTCTTTGTTGACAATTAACAAATTTGGGTTTATTAACTTTTTGCAACTAATATTGCATTTTATGAACTTTTAATTATTGTGCATTTATACACAAGGAGGGTGCAGTTTTATAAGGTGCAAAAAGTACCCAATTCTAATTATTTGAAGTTATATCGGTTTTATAATGTTAGTAATGTTTACCTTTTTTATATATATGGGTGCAATTTAAATAATTAATATTTTTGAGATGTGCTACTTAAAATACGTCTGTCAGTATTTTTTATTTTATATATAATCCAAATTGGTAGGCTGGTGTAGGGGGGGGGGGGGGGTCTATACGCCAGTCTATGGAATGATTTCAATTTAAACGTAGTGATTATATTCTCTTTGACTCAATTATTGACAGTATGATATAGTATCATAGAATATTAGCTTAAGCAGGCCATACACGCTAGGGTGTACCTGAAAGGTTTGCCTGTACAGTTCAACTCTACATGTAAAGTTGAGCTGAGTAGAGACCATACACATAGCAGTAAACCTGTAGAAACTCTCAGTTGGAACCATGGCACCGGCAACAACGTTTGATCTCGACACAGTAGCGTTAATAGGTTTATTGTTTGTTTTATTAAAGAAAAGAAAGTTTAAATGCAGACACCGTGAACAGTGGTGAAAAGCATGGTTAACGGATCGTAACCTCGTGAATCGACTCACGATTTAATCATATTGCATTGAATCGATCTTATTCGATCTCGGAAAATTGTATCGTAATTTTATAAAAATAAATAAAAGCACAGTATGGATGCAAAATTATTTATTTTAACAATGACAATTACGGTATCCAGTGAGTTTTTCCAATTTATTATCTTTGAAAAGTATAAAACATTTATTTTATAAATTCTAATCCGCATATATTTTAATATGTATTTAGTACAAAGCTGTTACTTTTTTTATATAGGAGAGGGGGCAAACGAGCATGCGGCTCACCTGATGGTAAGTGATTACCGCCGCCCATGAACAACTGCAACATCAGGGAGGGAATTGCAGATGCGTTGCCGGCCTTTTAAAAAGGAATATGCTCTTTTCTTGAAGGTCCCTAAGTCGTATCGGTCCGGAAAAATCGATTCCACAAGGAAGTCGTGCGATGAAGAAAACATCTTCTAAATCGCACAGTGGTGGACCGCCAATCATCCAGATTGTGTGGATGGTATCGGGAGTTCTGCCGCGATGTGTGTTCGTGAAATTTGGCGGATGGGATTAATCCGAACAATTCCTCAGAGCACTCCCCGTGGTAGATGCGAAAGAAAATGCAATTATTATTTTGACATTACAAACAGACACTTCAATTTTATTTACTTGTATAGACGATAGATACTTATGATTTCGTCAATTGCTGTAGTAGAACTTTCTTTACTTTTGCTTAGCTCAGAATAAGTGCCTTTGTGATGAATCTTGAGATGATTTTTTAATTGGTAGTATTTCTACTATTTTTAACCATCTGTTTACACATTTTACATTGTCTACCCATGTCACATTTAATAAAAAAAAAAGCCCAAACGTTTGATTTGGTTGGCAGGGCCATATTAAAAAGTATTTATAGTATAGTTCACGCTCACAGAACAGCTCAACTTTTCGTAGCGCAATAAAACAAAGATTGAAAGATCATAGAACACTAACATAGGTACCCGATAATAAAATAAACAAAATATTATATTACCTACCTTTACATTTCATACATTAACGCTTTTGGTGTAACTCGAAGCTACTCGGTTCGGTTGATGTTTAAGTTTTAATTGATACGATTTTTTCGTACGATCATATGGGTATACGATTCAATCTGGGTGAAGATCGCATTCCCTTGAATCGATTCAAAAATCGGTAGATTGTATGGTCGTGAATCGATCTTTCAGAAAATCCAATCATTCCCTACTCTCATGTCAAGTTATTGAAATAATTGAAATTTGAGCCGAAAGATTGTCGTAATTATCTACGAATGGATGAAAAAACGTATCTTAAACTGTTATCAGCGGTGACTCCCTTAATTGAGAAGCAGGATACAATAATGAGAAAAGCTATATCGCCTCATGAAAAACTGACAGTGACGTTAAGATACCTTGCAACAGGGAGAATATACGAGTGTTTTTCCCCTCTTTCAATCACCGGACAACTGACGCCTACGCAGGCGACCGCCACAAACGCTCAGTTTTGCTTGCACAGTTAAACTGCACAGGTATACCGGCATGCAAAAATATAAAAATTCATATTTTTTCGACTTGCCTGTACAGGTGTGGAAGCCTGCACAGTTGTGCGACTTACACGCTTCGGTTTGCCTGTACAGTTAAACTGTACATGTAAACCGTAAAACCGAAAACCCTAGCGTGTATGGCCTGCTTTAGAGTAAAATACTGCATCCATTACTTAATTCTTAGTCTGAGCGAGACAAGTAGTGATTTATATGTTCTACGATTATGATGTCATGTTTTTTGTTTACATCAAATAGGTATATACATTATTTTTCGTGTATTTTATCACAATTTGATTAGAATTCGATCAATTAGCCCATGAGTAGGAAAATAACAGCTATAATTAATATAAATCCAAACTTCAGAAAGACAGTCCCTTGTAGCATAGCGATAGTTAACAAAGGCTTACTGTGAATCAATTTAAATTAGAAATCAAGCAAAGAGAGAAATCAAAATAGTATGTAATAAAAAATACACTATTCTCTGACTAAAGCAGATCTTGACCGCCAGCAGATTGGTGCTCCTGTTTTATCTTTTAAATAATGGTTTGAGGTGGATTAAAATACGTAAATGTTGTACAGTTTTGAGTATAAACGTTTGCGCGTGTGAATTATTAGCAAAAACGTTGTAAGAAGTGTTCCGACGGTGATATAAATCTTAGGTTTTTATCTATTTTGGCGCCTTGAGATATAATCATCATCAATTGTCCGCTGGATTGTGTTGTCGTCGAAACTTCTCAAGAACTTCGCTGTGTGATTCATCAGTAAGCTCTGAAGAGTTTTACTTAGGCTGGACTGTATGGTCTAAGACTTTTGATTGCATTAATTGTGAAATCTTTGCAACAACAACAATTACTTGTCAATGTCAGGTGCCAGCTGTTGACAATTTGCGATTTTGCTATTTGGAGCACTTTGGAGTTTTTGTGTAAAAAGAAAAGACTTATTTCGATAAATATTATGCACCTAATGAAAGTGACATGTTTTCATAAATTTCTTTATTTTAATCACTAATTAACTGAGTGACTTTTACGTAAAAATCCATATTATATATTAATATAATGAAAACATGAATAACAGTTCAGATTATGTTTATTGGTCGGAGCTTCATTGCTCTAAAGATGCATTAACTGATACTTATGGATGGTTTATGCAGTTTTTGCTTGCTGTATTGGCCTTCACATGTTTGATTGGTAAGATTGAACTTATAAATTACTAAGATCAAAAGGTTGCAAAAAAGTTACATAAATATGTTGATACTTAATATTCTGAGGACACAGAACGCACGAACGAAAATAAATCTATTCATGTTGGTGTATTTTTATTTATGTTGTAGAAAGGGGCAAATGAGTGTGCGGCTCTCCTAATGGTAATTGAGACACTAACATCAAAGGAATTGGTGTTATTCAAAAATTATACCTACATCTTCCCAAATATAAGTGGTTGGTGTTTAATTTAATAACATCTTGTGTAATATTCCCATTCCTTAAGTAGCTATTTTTATAAAAAATGTACATAAATTATTTTGGTGACAAACTTTGAAAGTTTGAAAGTGTTACAGACATAACTGCTATATTTGCTGCACTTATAACTGTTATATGTCCTGAATTAGCTACAATGCAGGGCCCCTAAGCTGCAACTTTGAGCCTCTACATTTCTATATTTATCTTCATCAGTCTGTAAAAATCCACTGCTGAACATAGGTCTCTGTCATTCTTTCTTTGAATATCAATTTTTGATTACAGGTAAAAGATTCTGTGAGCCACGTTATGCTAGAAGACCTTGGTTGATATGGTTTTATGATACTTCAAAACAGGGCTTGGGTGCCCTCATTATTCATGCAGCCAATGTTTGGTTGTCTCCACATCTAACAGGAAATCCATGCACTTGGTCAGTATAAACACTTATGTTAAAAATATGTGCCTAATAACTATAGTATATAAATTTAACATGTTATAACTTTTGTGAATTCTTAGCCTATGTTTAGACAGAGTGAGTGTACTTATATATACTAGCATAACTGAGAAGATAGAATACTTAGATAAGGCATCATTTGCACTCTCTGGTGAATTTTAACTCTATGAATTTAAACATAACACTTGAGAGTTATCATTAACAAACAATACTGTTTATAATCACATAAGTTTTTATTAGCATAGAAAAGAAGATTCATTTTAAAGATTAGAAGGATAAATTGGTGGTTAAAAGATATTTATATAGGTACGACTTTCCATTGACTCCCGTCGAGTTGGGGGTTGATACGTATTTTTACAGAAAAGTTACACTATTATAAGCACACACACAAAGTTACAACATGCGGAAGTGTGTAATTTTTGAGGCTGATATATACTATATAGAGGCTAAGTGATCTAAGGTAATTTCTTGATAAACTTTGGCCGTATTCTATTTCTACAAAAATGAACCATAATTGATGCAGGATGATGACCATGTTGAATTTTTCCAATAAGTTGCGAGGCTTGTTAAGGACTGTGAGCTTTGAACTTTGTCATTTTGCTTTTGGAAGTGAAATTCAATTACAAAAAAAAAAACATTTTCCTTGGTAAAGAACATATTTCTGTGTTTTTGACTAGCATTTTGAAACACAATCGGGGACTGGTTAAGGGCATGTGCTATGGTTTTTATCATGGACCGGTGACTAGGTCAGCACCTAGCTTTAGGTCTTGTTGAATAATTTGTAGGTAACAAATTCCAAGTAAGATCTTTTCCTTACATTTTGTTTCTAGGAATTTAGAGTAGATTATAGTTTTGGCAATGTTCACAGTCCATCTAATCCTATCAGCATTCAGCCGCCCCATTCTTTTCTGGTTAACGTACCTGTTTATAGTACAAATATATACAGCATCTTAAAAGTTACTGACAGAAATTCTGTTTTCTTTAAAGCTCCACTCCATAATGTATTTTAAAATAACAGTGAAAAATAATATATATTTGATAATGGCGACAAATCAATCGATTTTTTTTTCGTAATCATTATGTGGTAGAACTCCGTTTATATCGAGGAATTGGTCTGAGTAGGTACCTGCACTACTCTATTCAGGTCCAAAGGGTAGAGAGATTATTTGAAGTTGGTTGCAGGTGTTCATGGGCTGCTCTTAGTTCCTAGTTTAATTTCGAAAAAGAAAAAAAACTTTTATATTGTTACATAATTTATGGCTAAGATATAAATATATGTATATTATATTATATACTCTAGAAGTTATATTGATATATTGGAACAGACGGATAAACATATTTTTTGGGGTCGTCTCGGCATCATCATAAAATTGTATAATTAAGGCTGTAAACTTACAATTTAAAAAATGACACAATATTAGAATAGTATAACAAAAAATTACATTTTTTTGCCTTTGTCAAAGTGCATTATGCATTTTAAGTTTATGATTGGTTTCCTAATTATAAAATGTCTATGTATAATAAATTATAATATTGGTTTAATATTATGTTAATTCTTAACACACCTGTGTAAAGCAGTATAATAATAGTGTGGTAGTGAGAAATGGTTGTACTGATGTGTCAACCAATTGTATGTATGAATCAATATTTTTATTAATAATTTTAATTGAACAGACAGTTACACTGTCTGTTCAATTAAAATTCATATTATTACATATTGTATATATATACATAATTGTTCAGTGTATTTAAATTTAATAATTCAAAATCACGTTAAATTGATTGAGTAACAATAAACATTTCACTCACATGTGGATTGTGCATTGTAGCCACTAACTATTCTATCGCTTTAAAGCATTAAAAAACTTGTGCTTCGCACCACCCTCAGATTCCAGCGCACGCTCTGTCACACTCTTCACTCACCAGACCAGATATTATTTCTCATTCAATGGTAATATGTCTGCTTTGGGATAACAACCGAAGATATAGATATGTGGTTAATAAATATTACTAAGCATCATCATCATCACCAGTCTATCAAAAGTCCACTATTGAACATAGGCCTCCCCCATAGATTGCCTTGTATCTCAGGGAATATTTTCCACAGTCTCCAATGACATACTTTGCACGTGGGTTGGGTATTATAGATTTTTATTGTTTTGAGTTCTTAGAAAGATGCTGCTGCACCATCTCCTGTTCCATTTCCCTCTGTTGCTTCTTACGACACCCTTGGAATGATATGGGATAATTAATATTCTTAAACTTCCACACCATGGTTAGTGAATATTATTAAATGAATAACAATCAATGGGTAGTAGCATCTTCCTGATAACAACCCAAAATAATAAAAACTGCGGTCGCTAATCCAATTCTCATACGTGGCTACATAATCAAAAACATATGTATATAATATACCTATATCAATTTGTGCAGGGCTGTATTGTGATGGTAATGATCATGAAGTATTGTATTTAGGAGGGGGAAAGGGGGGAAATATTTTACTCTTTGTGTCTGAACTTCACCTGCACATAGCGAACCATACCATATAAAAGACGAGGCTCTAGTGACTGATGGTGAAAAATCCACCCTAATATGACTAAACTCAAATTAAACTCGAATGAGGGTATCGGCTCTCAATATCCCACCCGCCCTGTATGACAAGTTTGGGCAGTCTTAAAAGTACCGATAGTGAATTCGAAAGGTAAATAGGGTTTGGTTTTCACTTTTTCTTCGTAATTAGTGTAGTTAGTATAATATCAAGCTGGAGACTAATGCTTTTATTTATATTATTATTACAGGTATATAGTTAACTTCATGTTAGACTCAACATTAGGCTTGCTTATAATCTGGGCTGGCATTAGACTGGCGCAGCACTGTGCGAGGAGTTACGATATACCACTTATTAACTTCGGAGAATATGGTAAGTTTATATATTTAAGAACAAGTGGTTAAATTAATAAGGTTGTACAACCAACTTCAATATAAATTAAATAATTTATTGTTTATTTTTTTTTAAAACCGCTAGACTGATTTCGTTAAAATTTAAATGGGACTACCTGTAAAATATAAGCTTTGAAACAAAAAATGAATTTTCCAAATCGGTTTAGGCGTCTTCGAGTAATCGGTGAACGTACATAAAGAAGATTCCGACAAATTGAGAACCTTCTCTTCCGATTTTGAAGTCGGTTAATAATATATAAAGTGGGATGGAAAAATTTAGTGATGAAACCTGCATGGCTGAGAAATTAATAATGATTCATAAATAATGAGGATAAAGGAAACGACACCCACTGGTCGATATGGGATAGTAGATATTCTTACACTGCCACTCAAGCCCTATGTAGTGGTTTTTAAATTATGAACTCTTCTTAAGGGCATATTTCAGTGTACCTCAATTGGTGAACTTCTTTTTTTTATAGGATAGGGTGACAAAGGAGCACAAAGTCCACATGATGGTAAGTGGTTGCTGCGGCCCATAGATATCTACATCTATTCTCGTTTGCAAATCAAAATGCAGATGCGTTGTCACCCGTGAGGGCTAAGATGGAAAGCCTTTTTTCCAATAAAAAGGGTCTCCGGTTTTCTACACTCACCATACGAAACACAACAGTGTTAAGCTGCTATTTTACGCTGGTATTCTGTGAGAGCGTGGTCCTTCCCCGGTCGAGCCGACCCGTTCGTGCTACAACTACTACTAATATAGCTGCAGCATGGCTCTACCACGTAAAAAAATACTTAAAGGATTAGTTTATAAAAAAGTGTGTGTGTGTGTACAACATGTACACAGGTAGGAAGTTATACTTCTTCAGTGTAACAAAAGAAAAATAACTACCTTAAATATAGTTTATTCCTACGAAAACTTGAGAGACAGTTACCCAACGAAGTTGTCGCTTTGAAGTGTCAGTGTACGCGCGCATCGTAACAACTTCATGGTGTCGTTTTTAGCAATCAGTGTGCGCACGCGTCGTTAAAAATTCACTCTCATAATTTTTCCCAAACGGCCTAAAAGAAGTATAACTCAAAAATATATTGGTTGATTACAATGCCTTTGCTGCCATCTCAAGGAATTCTATAACATCATCACATCCCTTGGATGTTGTAAGATGTGACTTAATGAAATGCCATTAGATCTTTTGACCTTTTACACTGGATGTAAAATAATCGAAAATCAAACAGACGTAGCATAAAAATGCTAAGCAATTAAGACAAATTCCCCCTTAATAAAATCGTATGTCTGTATGTGTATGTGGACTGCTCATGGGTAGATGAGATGAATATAATATCCTATATTTCCAGTCTGAATGAAAACTAGAATGTAACTTTATTGTTCACAGGGAAGCCTCCGATGTGCGCTGCTTGGATATGCCAATGTGTTCTGTATGCAGCCTTAGCGACGTTCGCTAAGTCTGTATTGGCTTTAGTACTGCGGCTACCGCCAGTAGTAGCAGTACTATCAACACTTCGCCTCTCGCCTGTTTCTGATCCGCGCCTGGAACTGGCCGTTGTTATGCTCATCATTCCCTTTTTTGTTAATGTAAGTTGTTCATTTGATAAAAATATCTTTAACCACATTTGATTAAACCGTATACGTACAAATGCTGTATACCGTGTATAATATAATACACAGAAACCATTTTTAATAGACGCATTTGGGGGTCATTGTAGAAGCGTGCTCGTCGCGACCCCTGCCAGCCCTTTTCAGGGCTGCAATTCTACTCAGCTGCGAACCCATGCCAACGAGGGTTAGGGCGTCCCCCCAAGGCGACGCACACCAGCTCGTCCCCGTTGGTGTGGAATGCAGCGCGCAAAGTGGCGATGGGGACCGCCACCCGTCACGCACAGCCCGACACGGCGGAAGGTGGAGGACAGAGTGCAGAGTTGGCACGTGGAATGTTATAGGAGGCATGAGAGATAAGACGAATGAGTTGATCGAAATAATGAAAGAAAGAGAATTAGATGTCATGTGTATGTCGGAGACCAAACACAAGGGCAGTGGTACTGAAGAGCTCCCTGGCGGGGCGTTAGCTCTATGGTCCGGAGTCCCGGAGAGCGAGAGCGCCTGCCAGGAAGTGGGGGTGCTGCTGTCGTCTCGGTTGGTCGATGTTATGACTGAATATAAGGTTGTGAACTCAAGACTTCTCTGGGTTTTTTCTTTCTTGGGTGCTTGGAAAGTTTGGCGATAAAAGGGTTAATGATGCTGGCAAGCTTATACTGGCTGTATGCAAGGAAAAGGGTCTTCTTGTGACAAACACTATGTTTAATCACAAGAAAATCCATATGTATACTAGAGAAAGAAAGAATGAGAGAAGTATGATCGATTTGTTCCTGGTGGATGACCGACTTCGAAAACAGGTGATGGATACGCGAATGTTCAGGGGTGCTGACCTGGGAACGGATCACTATCTAGTGATTACTAGATTTAGGGGTCTGTTCGTGGGTTGGCGCTATAGGACGGCAGTGATAGAACCACAGTCGGTCTGTCGCATCCGAAGCTGGAAGCTTCAGGAAGCGGATACTAGGGACAAATATCATGCGAGGTTAGCCGAAAAGCTTGACACCATCGATGGCAGAAAAGAATGTGTGGAAAGAACATGGCATAACCTTAGGGATGGAATGGTCTGGGGTCAGGAAGGCTGGTGCTCCTGAGTGCTAGTTTTTCCTGGCCCCATAGCCTTCGCGCATCGGACACGGGGGCGTCCGTTGCGCATGTGAAATTGGAGGCCGAGGAGGAGGGCGCGCCATGTGTTCTGGTGCGCCTTACCGGAGAAGGAGATGGGGGAGGAGTGTTCCTCTCCCGAGGAGGGGCCGCCATGGGGCGGCCAGCGCAGGTGGGGCCGCGGAAGTGTGCGAAAGCGTTCCCGTGGCCCTGTCAATATGCGACTAGGGTGGAACACCATGGGGTTTTAGTCGGTGCGAGTCCGATATAACCCGTCCTTGCCCCCGCGAGGCGGGTATGCGTAGGCATTTCCCCATGTAAAAAAAAAAAAAAAAAAGGGATGGAATGGTAAGTGCAGCGGAAGAAGTGTGTGGAACAATAAAAAGAGGCAGTAGTAAAAGAAGAGATGCATGGTGGAATGATGAAGTGAAAGAAGCTGTAAAGAAGAAGAAGAAAGCATGGTTAGACTATTTGGCCTCTGGTAATGATAAGGATATGAGAGAGATGAAAGAAAGATATAAGCTGCAGAAAGTTCACACGAAAGCATTGATTGAGAAAGTGCGTGAAACTCCAAACTCTTCTGGAAAGAGGTTGGAAGGACCCGAAGTGGTGCGACGGCCTTAAGAATGAACAAAGTGCTTTCGAGAACCAATGACGTCCTCTCAGAAAAATCGGACGTCATGCAGCGATGGAGCGAATTTTATAGAGAAATGTATGCGTGTGATGATCTTAGTGAGGGATCCGGGAATGACGCCGTGACTGGTACGCCAGACCCGGACCTCGATGACACCGAGGTCATCAGTATGAAAGAGATTGAACGTGCGATTTGAAGTTTGAAATGTAGTAAGGCTTCGGGACTAGACAGAGTTACTGCTGAAATGGTCAAGTATGGTGGGCCTCGCGTCTGGGACAGCTTTCATCTGCTGTGCAATTTGTGCTGGCGGACGGGGGATGTCCCGGATGATTGGCGATCCGCGTTCATTGTGCCTTTATATAAAAGTAAAGGTTCACATTTTGACTGCGGGTGCTAGCGGGCGATCAGCTTGACCAGTTTAGCAAGTAAAGTTTACTCGAAAGTTTTGACACGTAGGATGTAAGAGAAATCGGAAAGATTTCTATGGGAGGCACAATGCGGATTAGACCTGGAAGAGGATGCACGGATCAAATGTTTTCGCTCCGCATGATCACGGAGAAGCTTCTGGCTGCTAACCAGAAGATTTTCTGTGCTTTTGTGGATCTTGAGAAAGCATTTGATAAGGTTGTAAGGAAGAAAATGTGGGAACTGTTGCCGGGGTACGGTGTGGATGGTCGATTGCTAAGGGCTGTGCAGTCACTTTACTGTGACTGTACAGCCTGTGTGCGGGTAGGGCATGACCTGTCACCCATGTTTAGCGTCCAAACGGGCGTAAAACAGGGTTGTGTCATGTCTTCCTGGCTGTTCATACTGTATCTCGACAGCTGTTTACAGAAGCTGAAAGACAGCTGTTTGGGTGTGAAATTGGGGACATAAAAGTAAATTGTCTGCTGTATGCTGATGATGCAGTGCTTATTGCACCATCAGAGGCAGAACTGCAGGCATTGGTCACGTGTATGAAAGAGGAATGTGAAATTAAAGGTCTCCGTTTGAATGCTAATAAAACTAAGGTTCTGGTATTTGAAGGGGACGAAGAGAGAACGAAGTGTGAAATATGGGTAAATCAGGAATGTCTAGAACAGGTAAATGAAATTGTATACTTGGGGAGTGCTTTTAGCCGGGATGGAAGATGTGATTTAGATGTGGACAGGCGTGTCGCTGCCGGTAACAAGGTCAATGGTGCCCTAACTGCGTTAGTCAAAAGGCAAGGCGTAGTGAAGAGTGCACGCCTTGCAATACATAACGCAGTGTTGGTACCGACTTTGTTATATGGCAGCGAAACCTGGGTATGCCAGAAGAAGCATAAAAGCAAGTTGAATGCAGTGGAGATGCGATCTCTTCGTAAAATGTGCGGCGTTACCATGGCCGACCGGAAGCGAAACGAAGAGATTCGCAATATGGCAGGTTTGAAAGATGACCTTATCACAAAAATTGATAAGGGCGTGCTTCGATGGTTTGGGCACGTTGAGAGAATGAGTGAAGACCGAATGGTGAAGGAAATATATAGCGCGAAAGTTAATATTAAAAGGTGTCGAGGTAGACCGAGACTAACTTTCGAAGACCATGTGAGCAAATTGCTCGAAGAGGGGAGGGTCAAGAGTACTCAGATACCTAGACGTGCATGTATGAAGAAGATAATGAATCTGAAAGAAGCGAAAGAGGTATGTAAGGATCGTGACACTTGGCGATCTGTTCTCTTTGGCTACCCCGTCAGGGATTGTGCGTGAAGATACGTAAGTAAGCACAGAGGCATTTTAAAGGAAGCCGTAAATGACTCCACGGCTCCGCATGTCATCCAATTGTGCGTGCGTAAGTATGTATAATTCCAAACTTATTAGAGTCGTTGATGAGGCCCTTTTTACTGGAAATGAGGCATTCCATCTTAGTCCTCACGGGTGACAACGCATCTACATTTTGATTTGTAATAGAGGATAGATGTAGATGTCTATGGGCCGCAGCAACCACTTACCATCAGGTGGACTGTGTGCTCGTTTGTCACCCTTATTCTATAAAAAAAAATGATAGTAAGTAAATTGAAAAAAAAAAAACATGATACAAAAGGAGACTGCAATTCATACATTTTGTTACCATTACTACTAGCGAAGTTGCACGCAATCACGCTTATCGCTCTTTAATTTCGTACTAGTTGAGCCTAGAATTAGTAACTATCTTTTACATAATATCTTTGTATCCAAAGGCTATTGTATAATTACTCTAACCCGTCTAGTGAGGTTATCTCTTTTTGGATTCTGGTGTAATCCAATTCTGCTAATCTCTACATGTATGCATGTGTAACTCTAAACTGATGAATTGCATTCTATTTTTATTTGTTCTGAAACATGAAAATACACTCACCGGCACGGAAACTTGGCCAACATTGAATTTTGCGACAGCTTGCTTTTAAATAGTTTTTTATTAATTACTTAATTAAGTACTAAATCTTCAGTTAATACTGCGTAGGTGGGCACAATAAATGTCTCTCTTGTTTTCAGTACTATTTCATCATTATTAAAAGATAACTACACCAACAATTAAGTTTGTATCGGCGGTTAATTAAAACTACACACCTTCAAAGAAAATTAGAATATTCAACGCTCAACTTTAAAACATTACAAAATAAAGAAGAAGCAATTTTTTATCATTGTCTATATACGTTAGCACCGCGTGTTTCCTCCCCTAGCTCTGCTTTCGTTGCCTGCCTGTATTCGGTCTGGCATGCTCTGGATGATGTTTTTAACAACGACTTGTGGTATGGTTGTCCAAGCGGCCAATGCTGCATTTCGGAGCTGATCAAGAGTTTGTGGTGGGCTAGGAGCGTATTTAATCGACCTCTTGAAGGTATTTATTCACGCGATGCGCTACGTGTGGGCGTGCATTGTCATGCATTAGCAGAAATTCATCGCGTCCAATGAACCCCGAATAGGGCAAAACATGGGCCTGTAAGATTTGACGATAACGAACTCTGTAAGAGTGTCGGAAGTTATTCCTCCCCACACCATTATCGAGTTTCCGTGAAAACTCACTGTTTGTGTAGTGGTAATGGGTAGAAAACGTTCTCCTCTTTTTCTCCATACACGTTCTCGACTGTCTGTGTTCTCGAATGCAATCCTACACTCGCCTGTAAACAAAACTTTAGCCCACTGCTCGTGAGTCCACTTGCCGTGTTGTTTTTGAAAACGAAGTCTTGCTACTCGGTGCTGTCTGAGAAGCTCTGGGGTGCGTGCTGGTGTACGGGATTTTATACCCACTTCCTCCATGCGTCTTCTCACCACTCGCTAACATTAACACCCTTCGTGTTTTGGGGCCGCTGGTGAATTTCTACTGCGGTAAGGTAGTGATTTCGCAAAACTTCTAGGACAATGAAGCGGTCGTCTCGGGCTGATGTGCCTGGTCTGCGGGTGTAGCTGCCAGTCTTCTGGTATCGTCTCAAAGCTGCATTGAAGAATGTGGCACATTAATTGCTGTAGCCACTTCATGTTGCGTCAATCCGTGGTCGATTAATGCTACGGCTTGTGCAACCTGAGTGGGTGTTTAGGGATTTTTTTTAGTTTTATTGCACCTTTGAATATTGGATTAAATGCACAAAATGACAAAAGTTCAGTAACCGAACGGTATACAACTTTGTTATCTCAAGATAAGGGCTTGCCCAAAATTCCGTGCCGCTGAGTGTAGAATGCCTGCAAAATTGTTTTAAATTTTTATTCAGCGATTTTTTAATAAATTATATGTACAGTGATTTCTGAAATAAATATAACTTAAAGACATCGGTCACGGTTTGTACATGCTGTGACCTGGCTATAAAATATCACGAACATGACTAGTGTATGGATTAATCCGTTCCCCCTGGGCACTATCTAAATCCTAAATTGAAAACATATTATTTAAAAGCCGAGGAGCATAGGACGTTCATCATCATCATTACAGCCCTTCACAAGTCCACTGCTGAACATAGGCCTCCCCCAAAGAATGCCACAAAGCACGGTCACCCCCTGCCCCGCCGTTACCATGGTCGCCACCGTAGCCAGGAATAGCGGGGCCGCCGGGGACTGGGGGCCGTCTCTTCGTAACTTTCATCATGGGGGTATATTGCCATAGTTGGCACGCTTGGCGAGCGGGTTGGCAACCTCAGTTTTTTATTGTATTTTTGCCGTTACCAGGAAGATGCTGCTGCCCATCTCCTGCCTGTTTCCCTTTGTCGCCTTTTACGACACCCACGGGAAGATACGGGGTAGTGGATATTCTTAACCGCCACTACACGGCAAGGACGTTACACTTATGTATTTCGTCACTTGAGATTACGATGTAGCCATTACTGCAGCCATGACTACAAACTCAGCTAAAACAATTAATACGAAAACTATGCAGTAATATACACTTAACTAGATAAGTCAAGTCAATGGCTAAAACCACAAAAATGAATCAATAACCTTTCTAATCTTTTCACTCCTAAGTATCTAAGACACAGGTGCTTTGACTTTGGTCACGCTTTGACAGCTATTGTGTCATAATACCACAGACTGCATAGAAACACTCATAATACGTGCCGGTCTAAGTATTAGTGCATTCTATATTTACTGTCAACCTATCATTTGCAACTTATTTCGGAATACTTTCCATATCTCCATCTAAAAATGATATTATTGATAATACACAATCTACAATAAAATCTAGTTTAAAAAAAAAGTAAACAAATAATGGTAGTGTTACTTTAGTGTTATGATGGAACGTGTACCACAGATAAAAACGGGACAGGTTTAGATGCGTTCAAAACCTATAAAAAGTAGTAAGGAAATGAGGTGTTTACAATGCTAAATTATTTTACCGGCTCCAATAAAATAAGTCGGATCCCGTAATTTAATATACACCTAAGTCACTATTTTTTGACGTATCAATCATTGGTGGTCGTTTCATATTTTGGTCAGGTCGTATTTGACCGATGTTCTTTACACATTTGTAATATTTTCTGTATCAAAACTTTAATTTCTTTTATTTCAGATTTTAATATTTTGGGTTACTGATAACTTCCTTATGTACCGCCCAAGGGGAGTGAGTTCCAAGATAAAAACTAAGGTAGGTATTTCAAAAACATTAATATCGAGCTAATTTTAAACTAATAGAAGTCATTGACCTAAATTTACATAACCTTACACATAGTTGTTATCAAAGTTCATATAGTTTTCTTTATTACATTTTTGATTAAATTATGCTAAAGGAAACTGTCCAGATTATCCCATGAGCACTGTAAAAGTAATCTTTAGAAGTAGACTGTACAATGAGAAAACTTTAAATTGATGGCACTTATTTATTTTGTTAATAACACTGTCTTGCCATTAAAGTTTGAATTTAAGATCTAAGGCCGATATACTTCCGTGCTTTATATTATGCCTTACTTAATTGTATTTGCATATATCGCCAGCCTCTTTAAGATTAATCTTTTTCAAGAATGCGTCAACTGGCATGCATTAGGAACTTGGAAGATTGGCTCATATTTAACTCCCTGGGAAAAGAGACTTGCGACGCTTTGGTAATGCTGCTCCGTTTCACCAGTTTGTGAAATTAATGGCAGCGTTTTAGGATAGACTTACTGCTATCAATCTGTCGCCAGACTCTTGTCCGTTAATTAACAGATTACACCTAGTACAGGTGAAGTTGGAATATTCCATTTTACACTCTTGATTTTCATACTATACCATAATATAAAAAGTGAGTATAAGATAGCTTACCGCCATGACGCGACGGTTCTCTTTCACAGACTACCAAGTTTCTGGTTTCTATAGTAATAAGATCATAAACAAATAAAGTCTTCAAACCCAAAACTAATATAGAACAACCAAATTCAACTCGAGTTATTTTAACAAAATGAAGACCTATGTAAATTATAATATACGTTTTACGAATAGGCGAATTAAAAAAGTATTACAACAACAATTTTAAAACATTCAATAAATCGTGAGATATAGTATATTATGATTTCTTATATTTACGCGAACACTACACATTTAAATAAAACTAATTTTACGGATTTTATCGCGTATATTAACTTATTTTACATTCTTATATAGGACAAACTAAAAGATCTATAAAAACCCGTGTTAAAGAACACATAGCTGATGTGAAGAATCGACGTTCCGGGAAGTCTGCAGTCTGTGAACACGTACAGGATCGCCCCCGTCACTACATTAGATTTGATAGACCACAAATCCTCGCTAAAGAACACCGATTCCTTCCAAGGATGATTCGCGAGGCTATTGAAATCAAGAAACATCCTAATTTCAATAGAGAAGATGGCTGGGTGCTACCATCTGCTTGGGATCCCATAATTAATAAAATTAAATCCCAACCCAAGCATACAACTGCAAGACTTCATGATACTGTAAGTTCATACTGCGTAGATCGGAACAAAAATTAATAATTTTTAATCTGGAGGTAGCCGTGGTTAACTATGACATTGGGACGTCATACACCTCAGTCCCCCCCGTGACCATGGGTGCTGTAAAGTGCTTGAAACGTCGGGAATGTAAAATAAGTTAATATACGCGATAAAATCCGTAAAATTTGTTTTATTTAAGAGATATAGTTAGATTAGTGTAGTGACTGGCGACGTTGCAGAACTTTTAAACTTCTTTGAACCTCGGTAAATCTACTGAAAAATAGTTATTGCGCAAAAACAAAACCATTTTATATTAAACGAGTGACTGAAACGCGAATCATAGAAATTGGTTCGATAAAAAGAATCATAAAGATAACTTCGTAGAGATTCTACAATGAAACCGTGTAAAACTTGTATCAAATGAGAAGTCGTATTATTTTTAGGTCATGCTGAGAACGAACACATTATATATATTACCTTTACAACTAATCAAAAGTGCCATAAATTGCCATATAGGGATATATTTGCCAAAGTTGCCACGCTTGGCATGCGGGGTAGCATCCGCAGTTTTTACCACTTTTTAATTAACTCGCTTTCGTGTATGTTTGTTCGGATCGAATTTAGTAATTGATTTTAAACTAACTTCCCGATGAGCTACAACCTTGAAATTATTAAACATAATTAAACATGGCTCATAATTGGATGATGAAACTTAGCACTATTTTTAGCTCAATTTGTTTTATTCAGCTGTTATCAAGAAGATGCCACTGTCTATCTTCTGGTTCAGAGGGATTATCGCCTCTTGCGACACCCACGGGATGATTATGTGGAAGTGGATGTTCTTACACCGCCACTACACGGTTTACGTGGTGGATGTTCTTACACTGGCACATTTTATAAATTAGTGTTTATTTTTATTTAATAAATAAAATAATTCAAACAATCGTGGCCGCCCTGGCCAGTGTCAGAGACATCTTCAAGGTTGAATGTATGTTGTTTGTTCTAAAATTAACACCGTTTTAGTACTAATTCGTTCGGGGAGTGAGGTAACGTTTTCATACCTACACCTTGTATTACAAGACGGCCAGATTAAAGCTAATATGATCGATTTCTTTTAACAGGTAAGATATCAATCAATAAAAAAAGAGAAATCTGGTTCGGAGGATGAGGAGCAGTCAGCTGATGAAAGACTTCTCGGCGCTAGTGTATGACCCTACATTAAGCCCACTGTATTTCGGGCTTAAAACTGGGCAGTCTCGTAGCTCAGTACTCTGAATTTGCTAACTTGCCTTTTTCGCATTTTTTATTATCATGTGTTTTATCCTTAACTAGCATATTGTCCGTGTTTTGTTTGTATTGTAAATTTATTTCAAGCAATTTTTTTATAGCATAAGGGTGACAAACGAGCACACAGTCCACCTGATGGTAAGTAGTTGCTGTGGCCCATAGACATCTACATCTATCTTCGTTTGCAAATTAAAAAGCAGATGCGTTGTCACCCGTAAGGACTAAGATGGAATGCTTCTTTTCCAGTAAAAAGTGTCTCCGGTTCTCTACACTCACCACACGAAACACAGCAGCATTAAGCTGCTATTTCACGCTGGTTTTTTGTGCGAGCGTGGCCCTTCCCCGGTCGAGCCGAGCCATTCGTGCTACAACTATATTAATATAGCTGCAGCATGGCTCTACCTTGTATAAGATAAATAAATAACATAGAGTAAGCATATCACGGGGATCTTAATTTAGTATTAGCATTTTAAGAGGTTATTCTAATATACTTTAAAAGAACTATAATAAAAGAAATATAATTTTGTACGTGCTAGAGCCAAGCTGCAGCTATATTTTAAGGACCACTCTCTCACAGAATACCAGCGTAAAATAACAGCTTAACGCTGCTGTGTTTCGTTTGGTGAGTGTAGAGAACCGGAGACCCTTTTTACTGGAAATGAGGTATTCCATCGTAGTCCTCACGGGTGACAACGCATCTGCATTTTGATTCGTAATCGAGGATAGATGTACATGTCTATGGGCCACAGCAACCACTTACCATCAGGTGGACTGTGTGCTCGTTTGTCACCCTATTTCTATATATAAAAAAAATATAAATTTAAAAGTGAACTTCCACCATTAATAACTCAGCGAATACTTGCTTAGTGAAAAATAAAAAATATTTTTCATATATGACTACCTGTTTGCTGGAGGTGACAACCGCAACTGTTAAACATATTGCACAATGTCAGGCCAATAATCGGTTACTGAGTTTTTCTGTCATGAAATTCTCATTAGCAACCGAGAGTCAGGAATTTGGCGGTGATTCATCCCTGTGCCTCGAAAAGCTTAAATATTAAACCTTTGGTCTTGTGCCTGATCTCTCTCCGGTCAATCTATCTCTGGAGATTCAGGGGCTAGAAAGTGTACATGTGCTTGTGCAAACATTCTAAATATATATATATATATATATATATATATATATTTTTACTTATTATAAGCCAGTGCTTGACCACAATCCCACCTGGTGGTAAGTGGTGATGCAGCCTTAGATGGTAAATCGCACTGTCTTATCGTAACAAAAGCCTATTCACTCTTGCCTTGAAGGCGCCTAGATTGTATTCGGACGGAAAGATAGACGCCGGCAAATTATTCCACTCCTTTGCTGTACGCATTACAAAAGACGAAGCAAACCGTTTGGTTCTAATGCGTGGAATATCGACAACAAAAGGATGAAGACCCGCCGACCGTCTGGTTGTCCGATGGTGGAAAGGAGAAGGAGGAATTAAGTCGTGTAATTCATGCGCACACTCACCGAAATGCATCCTATAGAATACCGAGAGACTGGCTACTCTGCGCCTGTGCTCAAGGCTGACAAGATTGGTTTCAACCAAATCAAGGTCACCAATGAGCCTCTTACCACGTCTCTCCACTGAGTCCAATGCTGCCAGGTGGCATTTTGCAGCACCAGCCCATATGTGACAGCAGTACTCCATGCACGACCGGACTTGGGCTTTATATAAGGTAAGAAGCTGCCCCGGCGTGAAGTACCGCCGCACCCTTACAAGGACACCAAGTTTCCTTGCGGCTACTTTGGCTCTGGACTCGATGAACCGCCCAAAGTTTAGGTTCGGAGAAAATTCAATCCCTAACAACTGAAGGCGGTCAGTGTACTCCAAGGATACATTCCGGAAAGTAGGAGCCAAGGTGAGCGGGCTCCTTTTAGCGGTAAAAAGACACGCTTCTGTTTTGGAGGCGTTAAATCTCACGAGATTGGCATCGCCCCATTCGGAGACTGCCTGTAGTGTGAGACTCACACGCTCAACCATAGCCTCTCTTTCTAACTGGATTTGATCCCGACTGGCCCGGGCGCTTGGTTGGTATCTCTCCACAACTGTGCTGTCGTCTGCATACCCATAGACACCGGGAATGAGCAGATCATTTATATGCAGCAGGAAGAGAGTTGCGGAGAGAACGGACCCCTGAGGATCACCGGCGTTAGTCGCCACAGTATTGGATGAGCAGCCATCAACGACGACCCGGAGAGACCGTTCACTCAGAAAGTCCTTCACCCAGACAATTAGGCCAGGGGATAAGCCGTACGCTGAAAGCTTGCCTAATAGACTAGCGTGCCAAACCCTGTCAAAGGCCTTCGAAACATCGAGGGAAACAGCAAGTGCTTCACCACTGTTCTCGAGGGCTTCGCCCCATATGTGAGTGGCATACGCTAGAAGGTCCCCAGTTGATCGATTTCGGCGAAACTCGTACTGGCGATCACTGAGGAGATCATTTTGCTCTAGGTATGCCATAAGGTGGGCGTTCAATATACGCTCCATAATCTTGCAGAGTATGGAGGTAATTGAAATTGGCCGATAGTTGGCAGGGTCGGTACGGCTACCTTTTTTAGGCACAGGCCAGCTTCCAAGATTTAGGCACTATTCCAGTCCTGAATGAGAGGCGGAACAAGCGTGTCAACACAGGAGACAACTCAGGTGCACAGACCTTTAGAACTATAGCTGGTATACCATCAGGTCCACTAGCTTTATTCACGTCTAGACTTCGCAAGGTTTTAAGAACCTCCTTGTTGGTGATACGGACCTCAGTCATAGAGGTATCGCAGTGAGGTAATTGTGATGGTACGCTGTTGCTACTGTCCAGACGCGAATTGCAAGCAAAAAGAGAAGCAAATAAGTCCGCTTTCTCCTTAGACGCATGCGCCAGTGAGCCATCTGGTTTTACCAGCGGAGGCAGTGTAGACCGACAAAAGTTTGTCTCGACCGCTTTGGCGAGAGACCAAAAAGCTCTACTGCCAGATGGTTTGACAGAGAGCTTTGTGCCGATGCGTTTAATGCGGTCGAAACTGGCTTGGCGTAATGCCTTTTTGCACGACTTGGCGGCTTGGTTAAAGGCTCTCTTCTTAAGGCTAACATCCGGAGCTTTACGGTCTCGAGCATCGACCCAGGATAAGTACGCCATATGCTTGTGCTTTTCTGCACGAACGCACTCGGCGTTAAACCAAGGGCGAGCTTTACCACCAATGGGCACGTCAGCAAAGGGGATGAAATACTCCATCGCTTGACGTATCACATTGGTTATGGCATCCGCGCAGCTCGATGGGTCTCTAGAGGAGAAGCAGACCTGCCGCCAAGGATAAGATGCAAAGAAATGCCGCATCTCATCCCAATCTGCTGACTTGTATCGCCACATTCGTCGCACTCCGTGGAAATCGTAGTTAGCTGGGGAATATAACGATACAGATTTCACCAGACAGTGGTCCGAAGTTCCCAAGGGTGAGGTAACCTGAACATCGTACCTGTTTGGATCGGTCGTCAGCAGAAGGTCGAGGCAATTGGCTGTGTGCCCATCCACATCAGGTACCCTAGTCGCTTGTTGCACCAGCTGGGAGAGCCCCAGCGACAAGGAAAAATTCCACGCCTCTCTCCCAGCGTGGTCGGTCTTCTGGTATGGGAACAGCCAGTCCTGATGACAGGCATTAAAGTCCCCCAGAAAAACCAACTGTGCATTAGGGTACCGATTTAGAGCCACATCAGAGGCTTCACTGAGGTGTTCAAACAGCCTAGTTGTCTCCTAGTCGCCGCTGTGCGATCGATAGACACAAGAATAAATAATTTTATCCATTCCAGTGTCTATCAATACGCAGATCGTAGAGAAAGTGGGGTCTTCAAGGTGACGGAGACGCTTACAGCAGATGTCGTTGCGGACACAGACTCCGGCGCGCTGATGTAAATTATGCTCCAATGTGTACCCAGGGTAGCCAAGGTACGCCGCATCTAGAGGACATCTGATCTGCGTCTCAGTCAAGTAGAGTAAGTGTGGCTTGTCAGTCTCAAGGTGGTAATGGACTGCATTGAGATTACAGTGCAGGCCTCGGATGTTTGTGAGGTGCACTTTAATGGAGAGGGAGTGCAACCGCTGTACAAACTTACTCTTCTTTTTCTTTTTTTTCATATATGGTGGGAGTGAATAGGTTGAGAGAATGGCAGTTGGATGAGGCGTCACACATATAACCTAGGGACGCAAACAGAGTCATAGCATCGATGGTACCTAGCATGGAGATCGCGCGGACGCCCGAACCCCCCTGGAAATCGCCACCAGGCCCTCTCCTCCGGTCGCCAACCGGCATGGTGGAGCCATCCCAGGATTTTTCGTAAGATGGCGGGGCAGCCTTTCATGAGTGGCTGGCTCATTAATTGGGCCCCCAACTATCTACGGTCGGCCAGCGGTGCAACCGTGCTTCGGATCCCGCTAACCTCCATAACCAGGCACCTGACACTAAGAAACGGCCGCGTCGCAACCGGTCCGTATGCGTAACGCAACTGTCCAGACCCATTCTCCCTAAGATATGGGTTTCACCTAACATCATACCGGAACACGATTTGCATCATTTGGCGGTATGTCTTTGCCAGGTGGGTGGTAACTAACCCTCGGCCGGGCCTCTCACTAGTAGAGGACCAACCTACCACCAGTATGTAGTACTGCTCGTTTGGCACTACCCAGGGGATACGTGTAGGGAATCAGGGTTCAAGTAATTCCTACGGACGCGAGCAGCTTCATCCCCCAAAATATAATCCTGTTTCTCGTCGATGGCTAGTTTCCGTAGAGACTTGCCGCCGTGATTGTAATGAGGGCTAATCCACGACTTTTACTGCCGCTAGGACGGCGCCACTTAAACATGAGGTGTAATATTTGAAAGATTTTATAGCGGGGAAGTTAATTTGTTCGAAAAATGTCAAGGTTAATGTTTCTCTCTGTACTATAAGTTATATTTTATATCAATTAGATTAAAAATAAATAAACCAAATCACAGATATTCATAAAAGTAGAAAAATTAAAAAAGTTTTTAAAATATTAAAGAGCAAACCAATGAAGAATTGTTTTGTGTATACTCTAGAAACTGACAATCTTTTATTTAAAACTAACTTCTCAATTAAATGACATTGTATAATAAAAAACTTTACCTCCCTGTCAATTAGCGATATCTGGTGAGCGGCAGATTATTAGCCCTCATTCGGATTGGAGGTCATTACATTGTAACAAATATGTGTCATAATTATAACGTAATAATGTTATTTTATTATTCATTTTTAATTGGCAAGACTAAGGCAAGTTAGTAATTATAACTATGTAAAAAAATAGGTGTTTTATAAACAATAGGGTATAGGTATTTGATCCATCATTGGGAAACTGTAATCGAAAGGATTCTCGAATTACAAATACCAATATCGGTATGTTTATTTTTATATAATAGTTTTACTTACAAAAATGGGTTTATCAGACAAGTGTTATTAAGCTTAAGAACCAACTCATCGACTTCATTGGGCTAACTTAATTATTTCACAATGTTTTACAAATATTTTTATAATGAGCTAGGTACATGTACAAATGCCACTTTGCGTTGCATAGAATTAATACATAAAATTATTTTTGTAATGTTTGCTTTTTATTAATAATATTTGGTAATGTTCCTAAGGTGGTCTACTTACACCAGTTATTTACTATGATCCTCAGAGTGCCATGTATTGTGACAAAATTGTAACATCGAACAAAGACTGAATCAGGAGGGTAGACATAAAAGCCTTTGTTATCCCTATACCATTTAATTCTATTTGTTTTTAAAACAAGACAGTTATTTAGCGGTAACTTCTTAAGTAATTTTCTTTGAAATTCACATTCCATTTACTTAGATATTCTAATCCAAAGATAAATTAAGCACGACGCATATTTTATTAGATTATAAATTTAAAATGTTGACCATGCTACGATACTAATTTAACATTATTGAAATACTTATTTCAAAATATTTGATCGATATTATAAAACTGACAAGAAATCAGTTAGACAAACAATGTCCGTATTACATTGTTAAGTATCAAGAGACATAATCGTTTCATTCGTCTGAAATCAACAACAGAATTATTTAAAAGAAAATAACCTTAACAATTCCACTTTGATTTCTGTATTTCTATGTTCTTTATTCTATAAGTGTCAATTGTCAAAGTAAGAGAAAAAACATTAAATTTCATGTTTTTACAACTGAAAAAGTCCTGTCATGATTACTATTAAGGACACAGCTTTATTGAGTAATCTAGACCATGTTCATTTTTTCGCGAAGCAAAAAGGGTTATTATGTGATTCAAGTATCTTTTGATTCATTCATCATTGTATATTATTATACCAAACTATTATTATATCGCTTTTAATTAATTTCATACTTGGATTAGGAATTAAATAAAATCTTTGTCAGTTTTGGTGTTTCCTCTTAAAGTACGAATTATTATGACATTGTGTAAAATACGATATGATATTAAAATACTTCCTGCCATAATTATAAGTGACATAAGTATACATTGTAATAAGGTCTCTAAGGATCTAATTGTACTCATTGCAATCATATTGATCTGATTTTAATTAAATACATTCAATAATATATGTATAAAATTGCAGTGTCGTAATATAGACGGACGTCTGCAAGTATATCATCAATAATCGTAGTGTAAATACATAATCGGATAAGGAAATATTATATGTTGATAATATGTAAACATTAATCAAACATTTTTGTTTGTGCTACTGTTTATTGTTTGTGCGAATTAAAGTCACATCACATGTTATATTTGCGTTTTATTTTTGTGTAACTTTGTTGATAATTGTTAAATTTCTATGTGTATGGTTGTAACTTGGATGTAAGGGGAAATGCTGACTTCTAATGACAGCCTCATTTGCATGCGAAGGCTAACATTTTTTTTATAGGATAAGGGTGACAAACGAGCACACAGTCCACCTGATGGTAAGTGGTTGTTGCGGCCCACAGACATCTACACTTATCTTCGATTAAGAATCAAAACGCAGATGCGTTGTCACCCGTGAGGACTAAGATGGAATACCTCGTTTCCAGTAAAAAGGGTCTCCGGTTCTCTACACTCACCAAACGAAACACAACAGCGTTAAGCTGTTATTTTACGCCGGTATTCTGTGAGAGCGTGGTCCTTCCCCTGTCGAGCCGACCCATTCGTGCTACAACCATAATATAGCTGCAGCATGGCTCTACCACGTATAAAGATGATATAACACCCAGATGTTGATTCAATATAATGATGAAAATGAGAAAGATTAACCTGGCTTTTGAAAATTTAATGCAAATACTGTGTAATACATCTATTTGTTATATGTGATAAATAGAACGCGATTGTCGAATGGAACTTGGGTAACATGATCAATTCAAGGTAGAGCACACTCTGTGACTGTAACATCAATGAGTCAGCTAGAACGGAAAGGACCTATTACGGGCAATCACAGGGCCAGCGTGACATAGCAGATTAATGCTATGGTGTTTCGTATGGTGAGCGATGAGAACCGGAGACCCTATTACTGGTAAAGGAGGCTTTCCGTCTAAGTCATCAGGGGTGACAACACGTCTGAACTTTGATTCTTAAAACATGATAGATGAAGTTGCATATGGACAACGTCATCAACTTACTATCAGATGGTCTCTCTGCTGGCCTGTCCTCTTTAAATGTAAACCCGTGGTAGCTCAGATGGTTAGCGCTGGCTGTAAGCTTCACAGTACTCAAGCAACCCGGGTTCGATCCCCGCCGGCATCAATGAAATTGTTACTTGCAATTTAAAGACCTGATTTCTGATTGAAAACATCGTGAGAAAACCTGCATGTCTGAAAAATAAGAAAAAAACAAATATTTCGAAGACATGTGAAGTTCGCCAACTCGTATTGGGGCAGCGCGGTGGACATTTCCTTGCCCTAAAACCCTCTCAGAAATGAGGGAAGGCCTGTGCCCAGCAGTGGGACGTAAATAGGCTGCAACTTTACTTTACTTTTTACTTTTAAATAAACCCAAGGGTCAAGGGCTTGATAGTTATTCTGCCGTCACAAGCACCCGGCGTTGACCACAAAGAAACGTCTATACCTCACGAAGCTTATGTTTATTGGGCATCCCCGAACAGAATCTCACGCTGCTGCCGCTCTCTCAGCTGCTTGGTCCTGGTGGCATGCGGATTTACAAGTCTTCATTAGTCATAATATAATTTAAAATTAAAAATGTTGTACACCCGACTTCCATATAAGTTATTAAGAATAACTCAAAAACTATTGGTCTGACCTTGATCAAATTCATATGGGACCACACGAGAAGTATCAGCTTTCAAATAAAACAAGAATCATCGAAATGGGTTCACCCAGTAAAAAGTTATGAGGTAACACATAAAAAAACATAAAGTGGAATTGAGTACGTCTCCTTTTTGGAAGTCGGCAGAAAATAGATTGTATTGATCTAATTACCTAACATCTATTCGTGTTAGTAACGGTGATTGAAACTAATGAAGGAGCTGTGACCGCGGAAATGTTTTCCAGTTGCCAAAGGTGACGAATTGCAACGATATAGACGAGCACGTGGTAATTAATATGTGCAGATGTGCATTGAACTACCATAGTGTTGCACACATAACCCGCATGCATATACAATATGTAACAAAAACCCTGTGGTTCCCGTTAAGTACGTTATCAGGATCATTATTCAAACGTATAGAAATAACTTTTTTTAAAAACTAAAATTATTTTTTAATTTTATTTAAAAAAAAATTGTATGTGGTTTTATTACCTCTGCATTGTCTGGGGGGGGGGGGGGGGGAGGTTAAGAGGATTGTCAAAGACCCCGCTTTACTAAGTTTTAGCATCGGCTAGTGTCAGTAAGAGGTAATAAAACCACAAAAATTAAAAATATAATTTTTTTTAATAAAATTAAAAAAAAATATGGTCGAGTTTAAAAAAAATTCTATAGGTTTGAATACTGATCCTGATAACGTACTTAACGGGAACCGCAGGGTTGTTGTTACATATTGTATAATTCAATACATCCTTTTGAAAACCACCGCTGAACATAGGTGTCTCCCATAGATTGCCTCATTTTTTCCATTGTTGCTACGCTTGGCATATATATATATATAACATAATTTTACTAAACTAACCAATTTTTTTAACTACCCACCTTGTTTTAGTTTCCCGCTATCGCCTATTACGACATCTACGGGACGATATGAGTTAGTGGATAATATTACTCTTAACTGTCGGTTCACCGCTTCTTTCTGTTTTTGGATAAGATCAAAATGTAGTCATCCATATAGTTACCTATCTACAGTATAATGCTATGTACTTGCATCATCTTTACTAAGACCGCATTCTGGACTAGAGAGGGAGCAATGCGAGAAGCGAACGGCAAAAACTGGTTTATTTTTGACGACAACGTATTCCAAATCCCTTTATATGACAGTAGCATGGAGATGTGAATAAATACGTGTGATGTCGATTCTGCAACGAATCCTTAATATACGTAATATAATATACTTAATATACGATGTTACGTTGACCATTTCTAGAGTATTGTTTTCTCTTATACACGGGATACTATCTCATCAAAGAGATTTAAAATATATTTACTAAGTACTACTACTTCTTCTCTTTGTATCCTTCGTCTTTGTATCTCATCAATATTTGTGTAATAAAAAACCTAGCAAGCTAACAGCATAGTAAAGTGGCGAAGCAATCAGCTTTGTAGCGGTTTCTAATGGAAAAAAAATTCAAAATAGGAGGTTCAGATGCCTGGGTGATCAGTAATCAATTGCTGAAAACAGAATTTGAAAATTCGAAACCGTTCTCGAGATAATCGTGGGACAGACGGACAGACGGACAGACGGACAGACGGACAGACGGACGGACAGACGGACAGACGGACAGACGTACAGACATCGTGAAATCAATAAGTGACTTCGCAAGCTTCGCCACTTAATAAGGATAAGGAGGCCATTCACGTAGTGACGGTCGTACGGATGTTTGTGAACGTGAAAGTTCGTGAACTTCCGTCACAACTTAAAGGCTTAAACTGTGCTTCCGTTGATGCCACAGCTCGATCGTGATTTGATTGGTCACATAGTGGTCCATACGAGCGAGGTCATAATGTTAAAGGAAACTTTATCGACTTTTGCGACACGACCACATCTATCCTAGTCACAGATTAGACAATATGTCCTAGCGTGAGTATTCGATGTTTGTGACGGTCCGAACGAGCCAACCAATCAGTCGATTATTTTAATGAAGTGTAGTGTTAGTGTGTCAAATAATAAAGATGGAAGAAAAAAATGAGGAGGAACATATGACGGGCTTACCTATATCGTTGTATGAAAGAGATTCGAGCTCGCGGTCAGAGCGAAGTTCGTTCGTTCATTCTATAGATTTATTTACTTGAAATGTGACCAATAAATTGTAGTGTTTAGAAAAAAGTTAAAAAATTATTTATTTTTCTTATGTTTCTTAAGTTTTTATTAAGTCACACATTCTTATAACGTTATTACGAATAATGCAGCATTTCGACTGCACTATTTCTACTGATATTACATACACTACATATATACGTTGAATACACCAATATATTTATGATTTTTCACGAATCTTCCGTTAGAACAAGTCGCAACGCATGTGTGTCGCAACGCATGTGTGTCGCAACGCATGTGTGTCGCAACGAACTGTTGCTATAACGGTTTGGTTGATGGTCCGTACTACCCTCGCTACGTGAATAGCCTTTAATAAATAGTAAATAACTATACTTGCTGGCAGGTTCTTACGTAGTATTATAAAACCGTGGCTTCTTATTAACAAAACAATCGTTGCTATGGCGTTATCATATTATTGTTTTGACTACCTATTTTTCGACGGTTATGTTGTTTTAATTCCTTTACTAATTATTGCGATTTGTGCTTAAATCTTCGATTAATTTTTAAAACGTAAAAGCATAATAATAAATATGGAGGAAAGTGAACTAAGAAAACTTCTACGGACGAAAAATGGATGTCGAGTGCCAGTCATGCCTCCAATACCTGATGTTCATATGATGGATAAATTGCCTTTTACACCTCTACCACCATACAACCGTATAAAGGTAAGAAAATACAAGTTTTTTTTTATTTTGTCATCACCTCGAATAGAAATTTTTGACGTCTAATGGCTGCAGCTCCTATGGATCGGCTCGACCAGTGATTGACCATAATCTTTCAAAACACCAGTGTAGATAATAACGTAAATATACGTTCGATCTTAGTGCAGAATTCAGACACAACCTCAAGTTCAAATTCAAACTGGCCATCTTTTAAGTTACACAAATAAAATTAATCAGACCAATTGATTGACATGACAAAGAGATTGTCTCTAAATATCGGCCTTAGTCCTCAGGTCATTCATATGCATTTTAGTTCTTAATCAAAGATATAATGTGTAGAATATAATATATTCTACACATACTATGTGTCCACTGTCTACTATATCTATAGCACGCGCATCTATAGCTGCGGCAGCATTCCTTTACTATTATATGTCGCTATGATCATTCGTTAAAAATTATTCATCGTATAAAAAAATCCTATGTGCGAAAATGATAAATGAAATCATTTTACCAGTTAGGGGGTGTATATATAGACAACCGGGGGCGCGTTGTAGCCTCTGATGCCGGCAATGTCTCCGATATCCAAAGTAAATGAGCACATATCGAAGTCCGTATAAATATGCATTAATTTTTTTCACCACACGTTTTATAAAAGTTGTCCGTGTATTGTTGTTCTTTGTGAGAAAATACATTATGCAACTACAACCGTTCGAGTTTTTGTCTTCGTGGACGGTAGTGGAGTAAAAATGAAAGAAACAGTAAAAAATTACTGCAATGAACAGTAAAAAATGAATGCGGCCATACGTCTGTCTGTCTCCTACCGACACTATGCGCTCATGCTCATGTGTGCCGGCATGAAACCACCACACAGTACTTTTGTATAACTGAAGCGACAAGGCTACCGACACAATGCGCTCATGCTCATGTGTGACTGTCGTTTTTCTTTTGCTTTTGTAGTGAGAACTTTGCGATTCTTATAATTCTTGAAATGTATCCATAGACTCATCTAAACGATAGGGTATTTTTAATATATTGCTTAAATAAAAACATTCTAATTGTGGAATAGTAACCAACACATGATAACTTTAAACTTAAATATTTCGCAACGTAAAAACTCGAAACAGATTGATAAGTTAAGTGCAATGTTAATAAAAGGTTTATTACGACAATCACATAGAATAGAATCGTAGATAACATACTATATATTGATATATAGAAGTATGATACCAACAAATTCTATTGTCTGTCCCACATTCCTTGAGGAAGACCTATGTTCAGTAGTCAACTTAAGGATTTTAATGATGATGAATGACTCCATATCTGATGACAATTGAAGTCTGCTTATATTTTTAAATATATAAATAGATTATCAAAGCCTAGCCACACGATGCATTGCGGCGCGTCTTCGCAATGTAGCTTCGATGCAAGCATTTTATAATTAGAGTTTACTTCGCTCTCAACAAAGAATGTTTTATAATTTTTAAAAAAATCTCTTATTTTTAGGAGAAACAAGCAAAATTCCGTAAGATTTTAGAAGCCAAAGCGACTGCGCGGAAGGTGACGATCGCACGTACGGTCATTCAACGTCACGAAAGGGATGAACTGGAAATATCTGAGGAGCGACACATAGCAGTTTTACGACAATGTGCTAGCAAAATAAAACCACCGCCAATGCTTAAAGCGTGGGAGAGGAAGATCACAAATTTAATACCTTCGAAACTTCGAAGTAGTTTTCCAGCATTAACTGAGGAATTAATTAATGAAAGTAAACAAGAATGGGACCGGAATCTACACGAATTTGCAGTCAAAACTATCATTCGAGAAGTGCCTGGCGTTCCACGAAAGCGATATCAAGAGCCGCATTTTAAGTATCACGGCATCACCCAAAACTATCAAAGAATGATTAAGTATAAAAAAAAACTCCAAGACGGGGCGTTGATATTACATCCATTTATAAGACTTATTCTTGAATCAGCCGAAAAAGTGTTCCCTGAATATATCACAGACTTAGGTAAGTTTCGTATTAAAGGGCCAATAGAATTGCGTGAGTTCCAGATAAAAGTAATAGAAGAAATAAAACGCGCTGACCATCTCGTATCAAGTACTTGGTATTCAATACTAGTGCAATGGCTAAAGAATCCTAGATGTTTAAAAGGTATGCGTACGAAACGAATTCCCGCATTCATAAGATGTTCTAAAAAAATGATATCGATGCAAATACAAGAGTTTATGCGTAGGTCAATTAACGCGGTTATAGATGCCCTAAACGATTCTGAACGTGTACCAATTTTAAATCTAGAACTTCATTTTGATGGAGAATTTGCTTATTATCCAACGCTTAAAAATGTTTTTGAAGTGTATCATAGTATAACTGACGCCATTTCTAACATATCTCAAAGACTTATGCCAATAGAACAATATTTAAATATACCCTATAATTACGACGCTTTACCTGTCCTCTACAATGATTGGTTGCGAAACGATGGTCATGAAAGGCTACAAAATCGGCTAGATTTTGTTTTCTTTCCACTTTTTGAATATCTAGATAAACTGAGAGAGCAATACCATATGCTTTATGGTAATTCCGCCAAAGTTGCTCTACATAAATTTGTTACAGAAACTGAAGACTTTGATATTGCTCGTGAAAAAATTAAGTATTTTCAGACTATTGATTCTAATATAACTGCAATTCTTGAAAATGAATACTTCAATTGTGCTGTAGTTTGCCAGTTGAAAATGATAAATGGCTTAAAAGAAAAGGCTAAAGAATTTATTAATGATATTATAGAAGGTTTAGTTAAAGGCCATATGAATGAAAATGAAAGCATTTGTATGGAGTTTGAAACTATAGCAGAAAGAGCTCTAAAGGAACCTAAAAATGCCGCTGAATTGATAGAACAGGGGATTTACATTCTTCATGCAAAAACTGTATTGGTTGAAGGTTTAAAAGAGAGAATCATGAGACAAATAAGTATCATATCTCATCTTCTAGAGATGACTTCATTAACAGACGAACACGTTGCTTTAAACACGCGTACTGTAAATTGGCTTACTGACATAAAACCTATATTTGAAAGAAATGCAGCTGCATACGAAACTTTTAAGGCAGAAATGGAGGAAAATTTGCTGGCTAAAATTGCATTCCTAAACAAAGAAGTTCTTGCAATGGTTCCTTACTTAGAACTTCTAGACAACATGGATGATATTAACCATACGCTTGAGTACTTAGAGTATTTACGTAAACTTGCACATCGTTTACATGATTGCGATAGACTGGTGACCTGGATTAATAACGAAGAAGCTACTTTTAAATTTCCTATTACTAATTACCCTGAATTAGAAGAACTAAAAGATTTTATAATTCCGTTCTATAATTTAGTGTATCTTGTTCATAAATGGCGGCGTAGTTTTTATACTTGGATGGACGGACCTTTTGAATATATGGACCACGAACAAATCGAACAGGATCATGATTTTTATTACAAAGAATTTTTAAAACTTTCGAAAACATATCGAAATAAAATAAAACAGCAAATTGCCGAAGGTGTTGAGAAACGATTTCAAGGTTTAGTAGATGATCCAGATATTAACAATTTGCCTGCTCCCATGAAGCTGTGTGCACAAGCTATAGCCGAGATAAAAGACTGGCGACCCAATGTTCAAATGGCACACATTATGTGTAATCCTGCTTTAGAACAGAGACATTGGGACGATATGTCGCATATTGCAGGTTTTGACTTAACACCAAATGCTGGTACTACATTAAGAAAAATCATCAATTTTAATCTGTGGGATGATATTGATGAATACGAAATAATAAGTGTGGCAGCTACAAAAGAATTGGCTTTGGTAACTAATTTAAATAAAATGATGGCTGAATGGACTGACATATGTTTTAAAACTAGTCCGTACAAAGACACTGGAATATTTATACTTTCAGGCCTTGATGACATTCAAGGTGTATTAGATGATCATATAGTTAAAACTATTGCAATGAGAGGCTCAGCCTTTGTAAAACCTTTCGAAAGTCAAGTAAGAGCTTGGTATGATAAGATAATGAGAGTAAATGCCACCATCGATGAATGGGGTAAGGTTCAAAGTCAGTGGTTATATTTGTTGCCAATATTTTCCTCTAAAGACATTGTAGCTCAGATGCCTGAAGAGGGTGTTATGTTTGTAGAGGTCAATAATATTTATCGCCGATATATGGGTTCTGTAGATAAAGATCCTCATGCTTTAGACATTGCTGGGGGTATTGGAGTATTAGAATCATTTAAAACAGCATCTGGTTTGTTAGAAAAGATAAATGATGGTGTTAATAATTATCTGGAAAAAAAACGCTTATATTTTCCTCGCTTCTTCTTCTTATCAAATGATGAAATGTTAGAGATTCTTTCAGAAACAAAAAACCCATTAAAAGTTCAACCACATTTAAAAAAGTGTTTTGAGGGTATCAACAGACTTGTTTTTGACGAAGAATACAACATAAGTGCCATGATATCAATGGAAGGCGAACAGGTAGATTTTCTAGAAATTATAAGTGTTGCAGCTGCAAGAGGGTCCGTGGAAAAATGGCTTGTACAAGTAGAAGACCAAATGCTGAAAGCTGTAAAATCGGAAACTGAACTATCGTATTACGATTACCCAACAATGAACCGTGTAGACTGGATTTTGTCTTGGGAAGGTATGGTAGTTTTAGCTATATCCCAAATATATTGGGCCATAGATGTTCATGAATGTTTGAATACTCATAAACTAAGTGAACTAGAGGCATTTCATGTCAGTTTAACAAAACAACTTAATGATACAGTTGCTGTTATTCGGCGTCCGGATTTAACAAAATTGAATAGCATCACTGTTAAGGCCCTCATAGTGATTGATGTACATGCTAAGGATGTTATTCAGGAACTTATTGAAAAAAAAGTGATTGAAGTTACAGATTTTCAATGGCTTGCACAACTGCGATATTATTGGGAAGAAGAAAAAGTTGCAGTCAAAATAATAAATGCTGTTGTTAAATATGCATACGAATACTTAGGAAACTCAGACCGCTTAGTCATCACTCCTCTGACAGATCGTTGTTATCGTACGTTAATTGGAGCATACTACCTTCACCTTAATGGTGCTCCTGAAGGTCCTGCTGGTACAGGGAAAACAGAAACAACCAAAGACTTGGCAAAAGCATTGGCAGTACAGTGTGTAGTCTTTAACTGCTCTGACGGATTAGATTACAAAGCTATGGGTAAGTTTTTTAAAGGCTTAGCATCTTGTGGTGCCTGGGTTTGCTTTGATGAATTTAATCGCATAGAAGTGGAAGTTTTATCTGTTATAGCTCAACAAATTCTTTGTATCGTTCAAGCTGTTAGACAGCATTTAGAAACATTTGAATTTGAAGGCACAACTTTGACATTAAACCCTGCATGTTATGTTTGTATAACAATGAATCCGGGTTACGCTGGACGATCTGAACTACCAGATAACCTCAAAGTGCTTTTTCGAACAGTAGCAATGATGGTACCAGATTATGCCATGATAGGAGAAATATCGTTGTATTCTTTTGGGTTTATAGATGCTCGTAGTTTATCTGTAAAGATCGTTACGACTTATCGTCTTTGCTCTGAACAGTTATCTTCTCAAAATCACTATGATTATGGCATGCGAGCAGTTAAAACAGTATTGTCTGCTGCGGGTAATTTGAAAAGAAATTTTCCAAATGAAAGCGAACGCGTTTTGCTTCTCAGATCTATAATTGATGTGAATTTACCTAAATTTCTTTCTTTTGATGTACCTTTATTTGAAGGGATTATATCCGACCTATTTCCTGGTGTTACATTACCTAAATCGGACTATGTAAATTTTTTGGATGCGTGTAAGGATACTTGTAAAATCAATAACCTGCAACCGATGGAATGTTTTTTGACAAAAGTAATTCAGACATACGAAATGATGATTGTCAGACATGGATTTATGCTTGTTGGTGATCCCTTTTCAGGAAAATCGATGACTCTGAGAATATTATCACAGGCCTTGAATCTAATGGAAGAAAGAAATCAGCGCGGTGGATGCAGGTGTACATATAGAGTACTTAATCCAAAGGCTGTGACTATGGGTCAACTGTATGGTGCGTTTGACCCCATATCGTATGAATGGACAGATGGTATTGTAGCTACAATATTTCGTGATTTTGCGTCTGAGGATACAACAACAAGAAAATGGTTGGTTTTTGATGGACCGGTTGACGCCGTATGGATTGAAAATATGAATACTGTTTTAGATGACAATAAAAAACTTTGTTTAACTTCGGGAGAAGTAATAGCAATGTCTAACGTTATGTCAATGATTTTCGAAGTAATGGATCTTTCTCAAGCTTCTCCTGCCACAGTTTCAAGGTGTGGTATGATATATATGGAATCATCTTCATTTGGATTCATGCCATTTTATAAGTCATGGTTAAAAACCTTAAATCCTATTTGGATCGAAGAAAATGAAGAATATATTTTTTATATATGTGAATGGTTGTTTGAACCACTAGTTTCGTACGTAAGAAAATATTGTAATCAACTTGTCACAGCCGGAGAAGTAAATTTAGTTATAAGTACACTCCGCCTTGTAGAAATGCTTATGGACGATGCCATAGAAGGAGAAGAAGACTCAAAATTTACTCGAACATGGTTCTTAGCTTCTTTTATGTCTGCGCTTGTTTGGGGTGTAGGCGGAGTGTTGAATAGCAGTTCACGTGAAAAATTTGATGATTTGGTTAAAGAATACTTCAGGGGTGACAAAGGAATACCAACAAATATAGATAAAATTGATGTATCAGTTCCAACAGAGGGCTTATTAATTGACCATTATTACATGTATAAAGGAAAAGGATGTTGGAAATATTGGCCTGATACTGTAAAAACTGTTCAGGTTAAAGAACAGATTAATTTACTACAAACGGTTATACCAACATTGGAAACTGAGAAATATATTTTCCTTTTACGATTACATACAAAATTTTCTCAACCTTTGTTACTAATAGGACCAACAGGAACCGGGAAAAGCTTTTATGTTCAAAATTTTTTAATGAACAAAGTTGATATGGAAAAGTATACACCAGGATTTATAACATTTACAACTACCACTTCTGCTAATCAAACTCAAGAATTAGTCATCTCAAAGCTAGTTAAAAGAAGAAAGAACAATTATGGTCCAACTAAAGGGAAAAAAGCAATTATATTTATCGATGACATGAATATGCCTGCTAAAGAAATGTATGGCGCACAACCACCAATAGAACTGCTAAGACTATATTTCGATCAAAAACATTGGTATGATTTAAAGACTACAGATAAATTGTACATTCATGACACATTTTTCTATGGCGCTATAGGACCTGTAGGTGGCAGTCGTCAATTAATTTATCCGAGAATGCTTCGTCACTATAATATTTACTCTATTAATGAATTCTCGAAAGAAAGCATGACAAAAATTTTTACGTCCTTGTTACAGCTGGGTTGGAGAAAAAATGGTTTTGGTCAAGACACACAACCAGTAATAGTTAACATCATATCTGCTACTATGGCTATATATGAACAAGCATCTGAAGGACTAAGACCAACACCAGCAAAATCGCATTACATTTTTAATTTAAGAGATTTTTCAAGAGTAATTCAAGGCTGTGCATTACTAAGAAAGGAATCAGCTGAAAATAAAAAAACTTTTACCAGAATTTGGGTGCATGAAATTATGCGTGTCTTTTACGACAGACTCGTTGATGAAACAGATCGTACTTGGTTTTTTAATATTCTTAAGTATTCAACAAGAGATTTTATGAAAGATAATTTTGAATCTGCTTTGGACACATATCAAAATGACAAGGGGGATGTTACTCAAGAAAGTATAAAAAATATGATGTTTGGTTGCTACTTAGACACCGACAGTCTTGAAGGTGAACGACGGTATGAAGAAATCCCATCTAAAGAATCAATTTTAAATATTGCGGCATCAATGTTAGCAGAATACAACGCTATGCATAAAGCAAAAATGACAATTGTTTTATTTGATTATGCCTTAGAACATCTATCAAAAATTTGCCGACTCCTTTCAATGCCGTCAGGAAATGCTTTATTAGTCGGCGTTGGAGGATCTGGCCGTCAGTCGTTAACCCGTTTAGCTGGTACAATTTTAGGGCAGTCAGTTTTTCAGCCAGAGATTACAAAATCATATAGCGTCAAAGATTGGCAAGATGATTTAAAATTAGTATTACGTGAATCCGGTGGTCTCAATAAAGATAGTACTTTCTTGTTTTCAGAAAGTCAAATAAAAGAGGAAGTATTTATACAGAATCTAGACAGTCTACTTAATTCGGGTGAAGTTCCAAATTTGTACGGCTTAGATGAAAAGCAAGAGATTCTTGAATTAGTACGTTTAGCAGCTCAAGGTGGAAATAGGAATCTGGATATAAGTCCCTTGCAGATTTTAGCTTTTTTTATAGCACGATGTAAAATAAAGTTACATATTGTATTATGTTTTAGCCCCATTGGTAGCGCATTTAAGACAAGGTTAAGACTATATCCATCTTTAGTGAATTGTTGCACTATCGACTGGTATGATAGCTGGCCTGAAGATGCCCTGGAAATGGTTGCAAATTACTATATGGTTAAAGTAAATGTGCCAGACAAAATAAAAGCAACTGCTGTGGTAGTCTGTAAACAATTTCATGTCGATGCACGAATTATATCGGCCGATTTCTTTAGTCAGTATGGAAGGAAGACATATGTGACATCGGCGTCCTATTTGAATTTAATAAAAACGTTTACAACGCTTACTAATAGAAAACAACGTGAATTAAGAGCAGCAAAACTACGATATACTAATGGTTTAGACAAGTTGAGCCAGGCCGCAGATGCAGTTGCAATTATGCAGCATGATTTAAATGAACTTAAACCTCAACTAATGGTAATGGCTGCAAAATCAGCTAAAATGATGCAAGAAATAGAAGTAGAAACCGCCACGGCAGATAAAGCTGCTGCACAAGTGAGAGAAGATCAGAAAATTGCAAACGTGCAAGCGGCTGCTGCCGAAGAGCTTAAAAAAGATTGTGAAGCAGACTTAGCACTTGCACTTCCAATTTTAGAGGACGCTATTGCTGCCTTAAACACATTAAAACCAGCAGATATAACCATTGTCAAATCTATGAAAAATCCTCCTGCAACTGTTAAGTTAGTGATGGCAGCAGTATGTGTCATGAAGGGAATACCTCCTGATAAAATACCTGATCCGGATAATCCAGGTAAAAAAGTTCTAGATTATTGGGGACCAAGTAAAAGAATATTAGGTGATATGGGATTTTTAGATTCTCTGCGAAATTTCGATAAAGATAATATACCTATTGCCACCATGCAAAAAATTAGAAAAGAATATCTTTCGAATAAAGATTTTAAGCCGCATATCATAGCTAAAGCATCAACAGCAGCTGAAGGACTTTGTAAGTGGATAATTGCCATGGATATGTATGATGCTGTAGCAAAGGTTGTAGCCCCAAAAAAAGCGAAACTTGAAGCAGCTGAAAAAGAGTTTTCTGAAACTATGGCAATATTAGAAGAAAAAAAGGCTACTGTAGCGCGGTTAGAAGCTCGACTAGCAGAGTTAAATGAGGCATTGGAAGAAGCTAACATAAAAAAGAAGGCATTAGAGGATGAAGTACAATTATGTATTGACAAATTATTTAGAGCAGAAAAACTGATTGGAGGCTTAGGGGGCGAAAAAGTGCGATGGACTGCAGCTGCTGAAAACCTACAAAAGTTGTTCGACAACTTAGCTGGAGATATTTTAGTATCTTGTGGAATTATTGCTTATCTGGGACCGTATACGTTACCAGTGAGATTAAATGCGATAAAAGAATGGAGACAGCTCGTAATTAATCTAGATATGCCCCATTCTCCAACATTTGTATTTAAAGATGTGTTAGGAACTGATATAAAAATACAAAATTGGTGTATTGCAGGCTTACCTTGGGATTCTTTTTCTATAGATAATGGTGTACTTTTAGATAATTCAACGCGATGGTCTTTATTAGTTGATCCACAAGGACAAGCGAATAAATGGATTAAGACGATGGAAAAGCCTAATGACTTACAAATTATGAAATTTACTGATGGAAATTATATGAAAGTAATTGAAACATGTCTAGAATATGGTAAACCAGCTCTAATAGAATGTGTCTTGGAAGATGTAGAGGCTCCTTTAGATCCAATTTTAATGAAAAATACTTATACTCAGGGAGGGAAGGAATTTATTGCACTCGGTGAAAACGTAATTGAATATCATCCACAATTTAGGTTATATATGACCACAAAACTAAGAAATCCACATTACTTGCCTGAAATATTCAATAAGGTGACTGTGATAAATTTTGCTTTGACAAAAGATGGTTTAGAAGATCAACTGCTTGGAATCGTAGTTGCAAAAGAGCGTCCTGATTTGCAAGAAAAACGAGAAAAATTAATTGTTCAAGGTGCTGCAAATCGCGCTGCTCTGAAGCAGGTTGAAGATGATATATTACGAACATTACAAGAATCAAAAGGTGATATTTTAGAAGATGAGTCGGCAATTGAAGTACTTGATTCATCAAAGTTGATAGCCGTTGATATCATGAAAAAACAAGAAGCCAGCTTGGAAACGGAGGAAATCATAGAGAAATTCCGCTTAGGTTACAGACCAATAGCCTCACATTCAGCGGTTTTATACTATTGTGTTACTGAACTACCAAATGTCGACCCTATGTATCAGTACTCATTGACATGGTTTATTAATTTATATATATTATCTATTGAAAATGCTAATAAATCCAAAGACTTAGACAAAAGATTAAAGTTTTTAAAAGATACTTTTACATATAATTTATACAGTAACGTTTGCAGATCACTCTTTGATAAAGATAAACTAATGTTTTCTTTTATAATGTGCTCTAAAATGTTGTTGTCTACTGGTGATATCAACCACGACGAGTATATTTTTCTTATAACAGGAGGAATTGCGGTTGAAAATCCTTTAAAAAAGCCTGTAGAGTGGTTACCAGATAAAGGATGGGACGAAATATGTCGAATAAATGATTTGTCTGTTTTCAAGGGGTTTAAAGACAGTTTTGTTGGTGCTACAAGTAAATGGAAGGAAATATACGATGAATTAGAGCCACATCATAAACCACTTCCGTTAGGGTGGGAAGAAAAACTGACAGCCTTTCAAAAACTATTAATTATAAGGATATTAAGGCCCGACAAGTTAACCGTTGCTATTTGCGAATTTGTAGAAAAACAAATGGGTCGAAAATATATAACTCCGCCGCCGTTTGATATTGGGAAATCTTTTGGAGATTCTAACTGTTTAGCGCCTCTGATTTTTATTTTATCTTCGGGTTCAGATCCAATGGGAGCCTTAATAAAATATTGTGAAAAAATGGGTTATTCTCATAGGTTCAATTCCATTTCCCTAGGGCAAGGTCAAGGACCCATAGCAAAAGCTATGATAGAAAAAGCGCAGTTAGAAGGAGGATGGGTTTGTTTACAAAACTGTCATTTAGCTGTTTCGTGGCTACCATTACTTGAAAAGATTGTAGAAAGTTTTGATCTTACTAACACCGACTTAAGTTTTAGACTATGGCTTACCAGCTATCCATCTGAAAAATTTCCTCAGTCTATTTTACAAGTAGGAGTTAAAATGACAAATGAAGCTCCGACTGGTTTGCAACATAATTTGTACAGATCTTATATGTCCGAACCATTAAAAGAATCAGAATTTTTTGAAGGTTGCCCAGAGAAAGATAAGCCTTTTAGTAAACTTTTGTATGGTATTAGCTTCTTTCATGCCGTAGTTCAAGAGAGAAAAAAATTCGGTCCTTTAGGCTGGAATATACAGTATGGTTTTAATGATTCTGATTTTCAAATATCAGTGATGCAACTGCAAATGTTTTTAAACCAATATGAAGAAATACAATATGTAGCTATAAAATATTTAACTGGAGAATGCAATTACGGTGGTAGAGTTACTGATGATTGGGACCGGAGGTTAATAGTTACGATTTTAGATAATTACGTTAACAGCAGTGTAGTAAGTGACCCCAACTATTTGTTCTGCGATATAGGCCCCCAGTACGGATTACCACGACGGTGTGAATATCAAGACTACCTCAAACATATTGAGTCCGTGCCGATAAATCCTCCGCCTGAAGTTTTTGGATTACATATGAATGCGGGAATAACGAGAGATTATTCCACTTCTTTAGAACTTACAGCAACATTAGTTCTTGTAGAAGGTGGAGGTAGCGGAGCAGAAACTGGAAATACTGAAGGAATTATTGTACAAATGGCATCAGAGATATTATCCAAGCTTCCGTCTAAGTTTGATATTGAAATCACTCAAAAGAGATATCCCGTAGATTATAACGAATCAATGAACACCGTTCTCATCCAGGAGATGGAAAGGTTTAATAAATTACTAAACGAAGTGAAAAATTCCCTTTCAGATCTACAAAAAGCTGTAAAGGGTTTAATCGTTATGTCACCTGCATTAGATATGATGTCTAATGCGATGTTACTTGGTAGGATACCAGAAAATTGGTGTAAATTATCCTACCCAAGTTTGAAACCGCTTCCAAGTTACGTTGCAGATTTAGTTGAACGTTTAAAAATGTTGGAAACTTGGTATGAAAACGGGAAGCCTTCAACGTTTTGGCTATCAGGTTTCTTTTTCACTCAAGCATTTCTTACTGGTGCCATTCAAAATTATGCTAGGGCTAAGAAAATCCCAATAGATTTGTTAATTTATGACTTTGAAGTACGTACTGCAGATTATGAGACAACCCCTCCAGAATGGGGCGTTTACGTACAAGGTCTGTTTCTTGATGGCGGTCGATGGGATCGTAGTAAATCTGTTGTAGCTGAGCAACATCCTAAGATATTAAATGACAATATGCCAGCAGTATGGCTGTTTCCTAAGCTGAAATCTGAATTTCAAGAAGGTTCGCGGTATAAATGTCCCTTGTACAAAACATTAGAAAGAAAAGGCGTTTTAGCTACAACTGGACACTCTTCCAATTTTGTATTGGCTTTCTATTTACCGTCAGATAAACCTTCATCTCATTGGATTCAACGAAGCGTTGCCTTAATTTTACAATTAGACAATTAAACAATTAAAATTATAAAACTGCCACGACAAGATTACTAAACCTATAAATCCATATTAATTTGTTAATATTTTGTTTGTTATAATCGTAAGTTGTATATTTTTGTACTAAAAATATGTGGGTTTGCACCACAACTCTATTAACTTTTAATGTAGGTAGGGTGGGTGTACCAGTCCCAAACCAGGTACCGGTGGTTGACCACTCATATGTTCAATTGAATAAATTAAGAAATGGCGGGCAATTTTTAAGAATTCAATAGTTTTGTTATGTAGCCTAGACTATAACCAATCTTCCGAACATCATTTTTTGCGATAGTAATCGAAAAATATCGATACCTAGCTTTTTTTCTCATACCTGTGTCTCGTTTACTGCCTTTCGGCCGCCATTACAGTTAGACGTGCACGTCGACATGGTAAGCTAAATATTTTAATATCACCTATTATATCCTAATTGCTGTCATCAAGTTGTATTATTTAAAAAGTTTAGTATTTATTTAAGTGCTATGCGCTGTTATTTTTATTAAATAATGACATTATCAAGTATTTTTAAAGGTGGTTAACTACTGAAACACACCTTGTACTGAGTTCCTATTGTTGACCAACTGGTTTGCAACTGGTTGCTTATGGTGTTCCTTTTTTTGTTCTTTTTTTTCATAGCGATGCTTTTGTTTGACTATTTAGAGCTTAAAGCCAATTATTAAAATCGTTTTATGCGATGTGCCCCAGTTCTTGACCACTGGTTTGCTATTGGTACACAATAGTAAAAAAGTGTTCCTATGGATAACCACCACATTAGAGTTTTAACTTTTTTCGTTGTTTTAGATTGAAGATAGACCCAAAAAGACGTTTTTAAATATACAGAGCTTAATTTGCTTAAGTATCTCGATGAAATTCATAAAGGCGCTAAAATAAGGCGAATATGGCGAAAATATCATATCCCTCACCCGACTGTTATAAACAAACTGAAAATGAGACATTCTCAACGGAAAATGGGACCACCAAAGTTTGTATTATCTAGGTGGATTGACGCTAACGTTAAAAATGACTGTTTATTGGAAACAGACAAATAATAAGAGAGCACATCTTTAACTGATTTTGGACGTGGACTATCAATCCAACAACCAGAAGAAAAGGAAGTTACCCTACACCCACAGGATTTTTTTATAGGAGAAGGGTGACAAACGAGCACAGAGTCCAACTGATGGTATGTGGTTGCTGCGGCCCATAGACATCTACATCTATCCTCGATTACGAATCAAATGCAGATGCGTTGTCAACCGTGAGGACTAAAATGGAATGTTTAGTTTCCAGTAAAAAGGGTATCCGGTTCTCTACACTCACCTGACGAAACAGAAGCGTTATGCTGATATTTTACGCTGGTATTCTGTGAGAGCGTGGCCCTGCCTCGGTCCAACTGACCCATTCGTGCTACAACTATACTACTAATACAGCTGTAACATGGCTCCACGTAAAAAATCTTGAAGCGACACCACCAAAAGCCAAGCACCTAAACAACTATTTCCGTGGGAAAATCAAAAACATTGATGGATGTAACGCTGAAGTCAGTACTATAATGTTATCATCTGCGACCATTTTCAAATGGTTTCAAGCCATTTGAAGATTATATTGTATGACCGTGATAGCATCATTGGAGTTATAAAAGCATCTGTTTCTATAAATACCAGAGGTTTCTACAAGGTTGAAGACATGGCCAAACTTTTGCAATGAATCCTACCAATATTATAAATGTGAAAGTTTGTGAGGATGTATGGATGTTTGTTACACTTTCACGCAAAAACTACTAAATGCATTTTAATGAAACATTACAATAATATAGCTCACACATTAGAACAACACATAAGCTATAATTCATAAAAATATTGTGTAAATTGACCAAAATATAACAATAAATGTGTAAGTCTGAAGAAAATCTGTCGTCTGCGAGCTATTTTGGGATGAACACGCATCACGCAAAAACCTGTGAATCAATTTGGATGGGCCTTTCACTGGCAGATAGCTGATGTTATAAGGAGTAACTTAGGCTACTTTTATTTTAGGGTTCCGCGCAAAAAAATGCACGCGGGCGAAATCGCGGGGAATAGCTAGTATAAGATAAAGCTTTCGAGTTCTTTTAGTAATTTTACGGTTTCTAGATAGGATTTTGTTAAAATCGCCTACTGAACGTCGAGACTGATTTATTTAATTCAGTCTGTGATAGGTGATACTGATAATTTATGTGCAAAGATATTTTTTTCTATTGTAGTTTCCTAATAAGCGTTGTTACCGTTAATGTTCTAATTTTCATGTTTGTCTTCTAATTAGTTACCTTCGACTGTGCCATTAAAATTGGTTGTAAGTCTAGATAAACTTTCAGTCATCATATGAAAGTCAATTTATGTAAAAAAATAGTGTTTTATTTTCAATTAGCTACCTTTTTTTGATAAGTTTTTCAGTGGTCAACTATTGGCGCAAAAGTGGTCATTTATTGGAGCGCACTGGTCAAACTTAGGCACATTCCCGTTTTCCGTATAATTAATGAAATCTATAAAAAACATAAATATTTGGAATCAAATAATTTATCTATATTGCAACATTAGTGATCAATAAACAACTGTATATGTACATTTCTATGTTGAAATTAAATAATACTAGTTCAGAGCATTTCGACGTGAAAATGTGTCCTTAACTGGTTTGGGACTGGTACACCCACCCTACTTTACTTTGAGACATACATCCGATGTAGGTATTGCTAAAAATTATTAAACCCTTAAAATAGAAATTACATAAAAGTACTAAAATATAATGAGTACTCCCCGAAGTACCTACCATCGAATAATATTTTTTAAAGTCAAGTTAAATATCAGTTCTACTATAGTAGAAAAATAAACACTTAAAACTTTTAAAATGATTTTGTAAACTTTAAAAATAATTTTTACATACAATTACAAAATTAAATAAAATTATAAAATAGTTTTATCAAATGCTTACTTATAATGCATATACTGTGGCACCCTATAGTTTAATCAGCCAATTAGACGCATAATTTAAAATGATTAGAAATTAAACATAACTTCTTATTTCAGTTGAAAATCAAAAGTATTCCCTTGTGAACAGGATAAAAAGTGGCTTTAATATACGCCTATTGCTGATCCATAATATTTCCATATTTAATTTTTTGTTACTTTACCTATTATTGTTAATCGGAAGTTTTACAACTTCCTATTAAGAACAAAAACAAAATATTATGTTCCTATAATACCTTTAAACTGGAAACTTTCAACAAACTTGTGATACCTATCACAATCTTCCTTTTCGCTTCCTTTTTTTTTTACATTTTCTGCCTTTAGTTATTTCCCGTCGAATCAAGTGACTTTAAATTTAAGCCATCGGGCTACAACAGAATAGACAAACGACATGTACAAATAATATGTGCATTCCTAGAATTCTAGCTGCTATTTTTATGTAGCTTCCTGATTGAGCATAATGTTTTAGTAAATTGCATTCATTTGTGTGGTAGTAAAAACCAGTTATATCCGATTAAAGAACTTAACCAACATTTCATATGTCTTTATAGGTATATAAATAATTATTGAAAACTAACTTGTAGTTAAGATTATAGAATTACGTGCGTTTGTTCCGGCACAGAATAAATGTCATCAAAAACATAACTTGTAAAAAAAAACTAAGTCTCGTAACTCAGTTCTTCTACCGTAAAAAGTTGTGAGATCCATGTAATACCAAGTCGGTTAATTTATTCAGTCCCTACTTAAGGGTCCTTCTATCTTAAGTTATTACGTAATTAGCTAACTTAACAACATCTTATAGTGACCACATCAATACTAAAAATCTTTTATATTTAAAAAAAATAGATTGACTTGGCAATCGCATGAAAACACAATATATCTCTCAAGTAATACATATTATATTAAATTAGATTGTTTAGAGCGATTGCCAAGTCCATTTATTTATTTAAAACATAAAAGATGTTTAATATCGATAAATTCAGGCTTCTAGTTTTATCCACAACGAAGTTATAGGGTTTCGAAAATGGCCTGAACTGCTTCGAGAAAAGGATGGTACGACCGTGCCGCTTTTATGGTCGACTTGGCGGGGGCACTGCCGTGCCCCCAGATAGGTATGTTAACATAGGTATCAATGATCTTCATAGTTATCTAACGATAAAGCACAAAAATCATGTAATATCTTACATCACACTAACATGCCAGATGTTTAGTTTGATAACAATGAAGATCATTGCATTGATAGCTATATAAACATGATAATAGACAAAATCTAATATTATAGTATTACCTAAGTAATTTCATGTTTGGGGAAATAACTTATGACTACTTTACCCCAAGTCACTGCAACAAATAGCTTTTATTTACATACTATCATGTGGAATACTATTCATGCAATTATTATTTGTTTCGATTGTACCTTGTTTGTACTCGTAGAATCTCTGACTTCTGGGCGAATAATTATCCATCACTATAGTAGATCAATGAATTGGTTATTCTTGCTTATTGACCTTATCGATCACTTTTAAACCATCCAGAATTACTTTGAAAAATCGATATAGCAAGTAAGTGAAACACATGCATAGTGCACATTCCTTAGAGCCTTAGACCATTCAACCAATTGGGTTAAATGGTCTAAGCACACTCCTAACACTTCATGTTTGTGCCCATGATGTTCGTGCACATGTTACTAAACCGTTGGGTACTAATAAGTAATATTTTATGTGTAGGTATCACGTATAAATTTATTTTAAAACAATTTATAACTAGTTTTTATTCAATAATTAGGAATTTTTAATTTATTTTTAATGACAAACAGCTAGCAATTCTAGCAATATTGCTTGAAAAATAATATAATTATATTGTACCTTTATTTGATAAATATTTTAAATAACAAAGGTTTATGACAATTATGTAATTAAATTGTAAAAACATAAATAAATGCGTTTTAATATCTTTCCGTGTGTTTATTTTTAATAAGTTGCCGTCTTATTTCATCCGTTTCAAGTAGCTTACGTCTTAATTTCAACATCATAGCTTTGTTTCTTTTCTGAAATAAATGTGTATTAATAAAATGACAACGCCTTGGGAGAGGCCTATCCAAGAGTCACAGGCTGATGGCGATGATGATTGTTTTTGTATTCAAATTTAGTCAGAAATCAAATCTTTGTTTTTGAATTCCTTTCTCAACAGAACCATTAGAAAATATTCATGACGTTTAGTAAAACAGAAAATAAAAAGTAAAGTGCCTAAGTATTTCGCTGCAGTCTGACTGTTCAATAAAATGATGTCGTTTAAGATGAGACCAATATTATACTTAAGCGGGGAATTCACTTGACGGACATGCCCGCGGGCACATCTGTCCGGGCATGTTTGTCGCCGCAATACACTACACAGACTCATCAGTTTGTTTTAGACCGGGCATGTCTGTGCCCGTGCAGACAAAATGGTATCGCGCGGTCGTTCAGGCAAGTCTGCCAGACCGACTGTGACGGTCCTACACTATCAAACTTTGCACAGACCTATAGTAGCGAAGTCCGGCAGGCATGTCTACAGATATGCCCGTGGGCATGTCCGTCAAGTGAATTCCTACATTTTGGATGCATTTTTATTACGCATCCGCAGATCATCCTTCTATTAGATATTGCCTTTCCAAGAAAAGGTTCGTCAAATGGCATGACATAACCATTGAAGTATAATGTACTTTACGTAGTAGGTACAATTACCTCAATGGACATAACGTGAAATATTTGCCTCTTCACGACGCTGAGCAAACTAGCAGTGAGAGCAGAGCTAATACCCTCGTTATGGTTGTGCACGATGACGCCGAAGAGTATTCATTAACAACATTTTTTTTTGTTTATTATTTGAAACGTTACTCCCACACTAGGATTTTCTCCTGTATCGTGGAGGCAGTTTACAAACACAAATTGCACAAGGACAAACATCCAGACCAAGGAGCAATTATTTGTAGGCTATACAAATACTTGTTTCGTGCGGGATTCGAACCCGCGGCCCCCAGCGCAGCAACTCATTGCTTAGCCACAGACTTAACAAATAATGGTAGGAAAAATCTGAAGTGATGCAAAAACAACTCTATCATAGTTTACATTCTCTAATATTAAGTTAACCCTAGTAACAACTAACAACGCGAATATTCAAGTTGGATGATATTTTAATCGTCCCTGCATATAGAACAGATACTTTACAAACCTTTAGTACATTGCATTCACTTTCTATTGCTTTGCATTCGTCTTCCACAGCTATGACCTTTTTCTGTTGTTGCTCATAACTTTCAAGCTCTTTTTTCTTTAAATCATCAATTTCAGCTTCTTTCGCTTTCAACTGCTCAAGCTGAATTTGTAAAACTTGCTGTTCTAATAAATATAACAAAAAATCTCTTGAAATACCTTTACGATGACATACAAGTTTATCTAGTTTTATAAAGAAAAAATGTTTTCAATTTAATATACTGCTTAGTAATTACGTAGCTTGGGAACTCGTGCTGGCCTTAAATTTTTCGGGGTTGATCCCCGCCGGCACTAATGAAATTGTTAATTGCAAGTGCTAATTTAGGTACATATGTGCTTAACGGTAAAGGTAAACATTTTGTCGGAACCTGCATGCCAAGAAAGAAAATATTTCGAGAGCATGTGAAAGCCGAAAACGCACTAGAGGGGGCAGCGGCAAAATTACTCCATAACCATTTTAGAAATCAAAGGAGGTCTGTGTCCAACATTGGGACGAGTATTATAAAGTTTAAAGTTTGGCTTAAAGTTTACTTTACTTTTTACCTTTAGCGAAAAGAGCTTGGAAGCCTTCCGTGTGACCACTGAGATTTTCGATTTGCTGTTGCACTTTGCATTTCTCAGATGCGTTACATATTTCGATCATTGCTATCTGGTATTTCATTTCAGATATATTTTTAGTGAGTTCCTAAAAATTGAGTAAAAGCGTAAAAATAAAGTAACATCTCATTCTCAGTGTACCGTGGTGAAGTACTGTGATTATTGGTGTGTCTAGGGTTTTTCCATAGTAGGGTTTGGCCGAAGAAGTTCAATCTATGCAATAAAAGTAATTTCAACTAGAAGTGTCGAACCCACGGGTTGAACTATATTTCGGCCATCGATTTTTGAAATTCGAAAAGGTTTTTCGTAAAAAAAATATTTATTATTAATAATAAAATAAATAAAATAATTCTAATTTTGAGTTGGTAGTCCAACATCACTGGAAATAACCAGGCATTTCTGGGGTGGGGACAGATGAACCAGCTATTCCACTATATACGCCAATGATCATGGGAAGATCGGAATGTCTGTAAATGTGTGCATATGTTACACAATTCGCTTAAAACTTTTGAACTTAATGTTTGATTAGGATACGGTTTTCTCAATGAGGGCATCCACGAATTTTTCTGCCACCAGGGCGGCGCTACTAGAACGTGAAGTATAATATTTGACAGATTTTATAGCCGGGAAGTTAATTTGTTCGGAAAATGTAAAAGTTATTGTTTCTTTTTGTACTATTAGCTATATTTTATATTAATAATATTAAAAATAAATAAACTAAATCATAGATATTCATAAAAGTAGAAAAATTAAACAAAGTTAAAAATGTGCAAAAAATTTATGAGTAAACCACTGAGGCATTGTTTTGTGTATAATACTCTAGAAACTGATATTTTTTTATAAAAAAACAACTTCTCAATTAAATTACACTCTGTAACAAAAAACTTTACCTCAGTGTCAACTAGCGACATCTGATGTGCAGAAAATTATTAGCCCTCATTATAAAAATTTATTGGGGGGACTTTTTCGTGTAATACATGCACGCCTCTAAGGCCGAAGCCAGCCTAGCCGAATCCGGCAAGGATATGCTCACTGTGGAGCTCCGAGAGTCGGGAGGCTCTAAACAATGTGACTTTACTAGTCGCTCTGCACTCGTGCGGTGCGACGTCGAAGCCCATTTGGATGAAGTAAGAATAGTAGAGAAATGTAGGCGGTTTATGATCAAGTCCTAAAAGGATAACACTAAACTGATTAATCTCACACTTTAGCAATCAGTGTGGGTTCCTAATAAAGATAAATAAGATGTAAATTTGCCAATAAGCACTAAAGCTTTATATATGTATATATTGTGTGTATTTAAGTATATATGTCTATGTATGTGTGTGTATATTTATAATTATATGTATATATGTATATACAATTTCTTTTCTTTTAGCGCTTTCTATTTTGATTACTGCTGCACCGCCGCTTGTTTGTATATCTCTGTTTAGCCTAATGGTTGACTGGGAGAGAATGCCCTATGGCATTAAGTCCGCCATATGTACAACTTTGTGCATGAAAGCTTAAATAAATAAATAAATAAATAAAGCAGTGACACAGACCTCCTACTCCTCCATTACTTTTTTCTTATATATCCAATTATATGTGAATGACAGCAGTGCAGGCTCCACGATTTTCTTTATCTAGGAAACAAAGTTCGCCAGACCTCGTAGTTTTGATCACTTACCTCTAGTTGTTCTATTAACAAATCTATTTCATTCGTTAACATACAAATCTCTTCCATAAGACTTCGTTCCGTGTGGCGTAAATCATTTTCTTGTTTCTCGTTTAATAATTTACGTTTTAATGCTGTAATTGCAAAACCGTATTTACTGCAGCCCTTCTATAATTTATTTAATAATAGTAATGTCAAGGCACAACCTTAGTTGATAGCCCAACTATAACAATGTACTCTTGGAGTGGAGTAAGGTTAATATAGCGTTTAGTCAATTACATACATACATAAACACTCACGCCTGTCACCCAGAGGGGTAGGCAGAGACTATGGACTTCCATTTGGCACGATCCTGACACACCTCTCTCGCTTCCTCCACATCCATATACCTACGCATACACGCTCGTCGGTTAAAGGTACTCTTGATTTGGCCCATTTTCAATATATCGCCAATTTGGTCGATAAACTTTCGCCTAGGGCGACCCTTCCCGACTCTGCCGTTCACCTCTGCAACATAAATTTGCTTTGTCACTCTTTCCTCATTCATTCTTTCTACATGACCAAACCACCGAAGCATTCCTTTCTTAATCCTGGTCACAACATCATCTTGCAAACCACACTCTTCTCTTATTAAACAATTTCTCACTCTGTCCTTCAGATTCATCCCTAACATACTCCTTAATGCCCGAATTTCTACAGCATTTATTCTACTCTCGTGCTTCTTCTGCCACACCCAACTTTCACTACCATACATTAAAGTAGGCACTAACACAGCATTGTGAATTGCCATACGTGCCTTTTTGGACACATTCTGACTTTTCACTATAGAGTGTAGAGCCCCATTCACTCTATTTCCTGCATTCACTCGTCGTTCTATATCCTTATCATATCTACCATCCTTGCTAAACACACATCCCAAATACACAAACTCATCTACTTGCTCTACCAACTCCCCTTCTATTCTTATTTCACTTTCAAAAACCATAACTTTCGTCTTACTTGCGTTCACTTTCATTCCCTTTTCTTTTAATGTCCTGTTCATTAATGTAACCATCATTTGCAACTCGGCTGCCAAAGACGCAAGTATGACTTGATCATCGGCGTACAAAAGGCATTTGACGGTTAACTCACCCATTCTTAACCCGCATTCTTCTACTTTCAAATTTTCCAAACAACTGTCCATAACTAGGTTGAACAGCCACGGGGAAGCCACACAGCCCTGTCTGACACCTTTATGGATGCCAAACCAGTCCGAGTAGGCCCCGTTGATCCTGACACAGGCACTAGAGTCCCTATATAGGGACTTCAATGCCCGTATCAGACCAGCGCTCAACCTAAATGAGGTCAATGTTTGCCATAACACGTTCCTGTCCACTCTGTCATAAGCCTTTTCCAAGTCCATGAACGCACAAAAAACTTTCTGGTTTTTGGCCAAAAATTTCTCCGCAATCATGCGCATGGAAAAGACTTGATCCGTACACCCCATCCCCTTTCTAAATCCAGCTTGCACATCCCAAATTTTTCCATCAGTTTCTTCCATAACTCTTTCACTTAACACCTTAGCATACAGTTTACCCACAATGCTAAGCAAGCTGATACCACGGTAGTTTTTACAGTCCTGCTGCGACCCCTTTCCCTTATATATTGGGACTATAACGGCTTTGCACCAGTCTTCCGGTACCCGCTTCAGTTCCCAACATAAATTAAACAAGGTGTACAGCAGCCCTGCAACCACCTTCTCTCCAGCCCTTAGCATTTCGAGTGATACTCTATCATATCCGGCTGCCTTACCTGCTTTCATGCTTTTCATTGCTTTCACTATTTCATCTACACTTATCTCTTTACCTATCTTTACTTCTTCCGGAATTTCTATTTCACTTACTTCAGACGACTCTTCACTCTTAAACACGCTTTCAAAGTATTCCTTCCATCTCTTTAAATTCGAAACTTCATCATTCAGCATGCAGCCATTCTCGTCTCGTATAGCATTCATTCTAGGCTGTTTTGGATTTCCCCTGGCAGTTCTTACGAGCTTCCAGAACATTTTAATATTTGCCTGGAAGTTATCAGATATTCTTCTATCATTCTTATCTATCCTTTCTTGCTTTTTCCTTTCAACAACTTCTTTTACTCTCTTATTTATACGTCTAAAGTCTGCCTTTTTTCTTTCAATCTCATCATTCATACCGCCAGAATTACTGTGTTTTATTGAACTTTTCCTACAAATTATACAAATAATAACTATAAGAAACAATTCATACATTCACTAGCTGACCAGGCAGACGTTGTTCTGCCCTCTCCGACGACCCCGTGTCCTATAAAAATTCTTCAATTCGTATTAAAAAAAATTGAGGGTCACTTATAGGGATAAAAACTATCCTATCTCTCAAGTTGGAGCAAACTGCATATAGTGTGCAAAATTACATTGCAATCAGTTTAGTAGTTTAGGAGTTCATCGCGGACAAACAATGTGACACGTAATTTTATAATCGTATTTTATAATATACTAGCTGACCAGGCAGACGTTATTCTGCCCTTTCCGACGACCATTTGCTTTCCTAAAAAAAACTGAAATAAAAAATAAAAAACTGAGGGTCACTTATCGGGATAAAAACTATCCTATCTCTCAAGTTGGACCAAACTGCACACAGTGTGCAAAATTTCATTGAAATTAGTTCAGTAGTTGAGGAGTTCATCGCGGACAAACAACATGACACGTAATTTTTATATATAAAGATAAAGATTACACTGTATCACAAGTCTACTTTTTAACATAGACCGTCTCATATGTAATCAATGGGAGCGGTTATAGTTGCCACGCTGCAACATGCAGTGTAACTACCCCATATCATCCCCTATGTACCAGTAAGAGGCGATAGAGGGAAATGGCAAGGGAGATGGACAGTAGCATCTTCCTGATAACTGAAAATAATAAAAACTCCCGTTGCCAAACCGCATGGCATGTGGTAACTATAGCAATTATCGCTCCTTTAAGGAAACCTATGAGAGAGGCCTATGTTCAGCAGTGGATTTGTGATCGGCTATAACAAATGTATTATAGACAAGTCTGATTGATTCTTCTGCTATGAAAAAAAAGTTATAAATAATACTTATTCAAAATCTTATAATATGGTTATACCACTGATTCGTGATAATCTGTAAAGAACCCGGAAGCGAATTAAACGACAACAGCACCCTAGGCTTAAACTTCATCGGCGCCCTTCTAGCAGCCATATATTGTAAATAATAACTAATTTAGTACTCAGTTTGCAAACAAACTACACTCCTGGAAAAAAGAGTATTGTAATTACTGTGCGTACTGGCCAAAAACATTAGTAAATGCTTTAAAAAAAGTATTGGGATGTTTTTTTTTCGAATTTAATTTCATCATCATCATTACAGCTCTTAACAAGTCCACTGCTGAACATAGGACTCCTCCAAAGAATGCGAAATAGAAAAGTCCTGAGCCACCTGCTTCCATCGACCTCCTGCATGTCTTACCAGGTCGTCACTATATTTAATGGGGGGCCGCCCCAAACTACGCCTACCTGTACGAAACTGCCACTCAAGAACCTTGCTTTCACCATCGGTTGTCGGTTCTTCGACCTAGATGGCCGGCCCATTGCCACTTCAGCTTACTAACCTCTTGAACTATGTCGGTTACTCTGGTTCGACTGCGGATATCCTCATTTCTAAGTTTATCACGCAGACAAACCACGAGCATTGTCCTCCCAATATCTAGCTGAGCAACCTTAAGCTTCTTCATAAGACTGAAGGACCACGTCTCAAATCCATAAGTCCTCACTGGCAACACCCACTGGTTATACAATCTCGTTTTCAAGTTTTGAGGAGTTGAATCTGTCGATTGACCTCTCGGTCGAAGTTGGACTTACCTAGTCAGACTAACTGTCCCAGGTATATATACTCGTCAACAACTTCGAACTTAGCGCTCCCAACAACTACCGGCATAAACGTAACATGGACGTTACTGCGGAGCTTCTGAAAGCGGGTTGAAAACCGGTACTTGAACTCCTCCAGAAGCTCTTTAATTACGTCCTCCATCGTGGGACTACTCCGGAGGCGTGGAGCAGAAGTACAGTGGTCTTGTTCTTAAACAAAGGGTCTCTAGAAGAACTACAGATCAATTTACCTTTTGAGCCGCGTCTAAATGCTGTTTTCGAGAGTCATTACGAATCGTCTCGCACGCAGACTCGACAACTCTCCGAACAAGTCGGTTTTCAAAAGGGCTTTAGTACTATAAACGACATGCATACCCTTTGGCAAATTGTACAGAAGACCAAAGAGTACAATCTACCACTTTGTCATGCGTATGTGAACTATGAGAACGTCTTTGATTCCGTCGAAATTTGGGCGGTGCTGCAATCCGTTCAGCTGTGCCAAATTGACTGTTGGTATGTCTGAAGTGCTAAAGTGTTTTTACAGTAGGTAGTATGATGGCTTTGCGAGTACAGAACCAGAGTATGAAACCTATCCAATTGCAGAGAGGTGTAAGACAGGGTGACGTTATCACCCCGAAACTATTCACCGCTGCGATACAGTATTAACATAAATGGCGAGTACATCACTCAACTTTGATTTGCCGGCGATATAGCTCTTATGGCAGAATCACTGGAGGGCCCAAACACTATGCTCAATGACCTCAATAGTACCTCCCAACGGATAGGTCTTCAGGGACGTAAACGGAAAACGGAACGGAAAAAGATGACCGGTTCATCGTCACCAGCGTGCTTAGAAACTGCGGTAGGAATGAAGTTAAAAAAAGTTCAAGGGATTAAAATCGTGTGATAAGTTCATACTCGCCTGCTAGAGACCCTCTTCTTGCTACATGAAATCGAGTAGCTAGAGTTAACTTTGCTCGCAATCATGAAATTTGGAATGACGAAGCTTAAAGTCAAGTTCTGTTCACAGAGTCCAGATTTTGCCTGACGCCAGATTATGGAAGGATTAAAGTATGAAGCCGACCGGGAGGTCCGCTCAGAGCAACATCATTGGACAAGAGGCATATGGAGAAGGGTCAGTTATTGTATGGGGAGGTATTTGTATGGGGGCACTTATGAGTGAATGATTAACGGCGGCATGATAATAGGTAACTGTGATTTTGGAAGAAATTTTTGTTTTTATGCATGATAATGCAAGCTTCCATACTGCGACCGTAGTTGTAGAATACCATCGAGACTTTGAAATCAATGCTATGGCACAGAATAAATAATGGCTATGGGGTGGCCAGCGCGCTCACTCGACTTAAACCCCATAGAGTATTACGAAGGCGACACTGAAAATTTCGGGAATCAAGGAAGTGACACAACATTACTATTTGTTGTAATAATATTATAAATAAATGTATTTATTGCTTTTCGAAGTATTCTCCGCGAAATTTGACACATTTTTCCATACGATGGAACCAATCATTGAGGCAACCATTCCATTCGGAAGTTGGGGTCTCCAAAATGGCCGTTTTGTAGGCGTCCACAGATTCTTCAGGTGATAAAAATCTCTGTCCACGCAATTTATTCTTTATTTTAGGGAAAGTATAGAAATCATTAGGGCTTAGGTCGGGGCTGTACGGCGGATGGTCTAATAATTCTATGTTTTCTTGCTATAAAAACTCTTTTGTTCTGTGTGCGGTGTGAGAACTCGCATTGTCGTGATGGAGGATGATTATTTGTATTTGACTCATGCCAATGCCTAAAGTTGCCTGAATTTCGTGGTATGTCACATGTCGATCTTCCTCAATCAGCTTACGCACAGCATCAACGTTTTCTTGGGTGACTGCAGTTTTTGGATGACCTTGACGGGGATCATCACTGAGCTTGACACGTCCACGTTGAAATTCAGCAAACCAGCGATAAATTGTGGTTTTGGATGGGGCTTCATCACCAAATGCAGAAATCATCCGGTCAACACACTGTTTTTGTGTTAAACCACTTCGAAAGTCATAATAAATCATCGCTCTTGAATTTTCTCGAGTCAATTCCATTTTCTCAACGACTAAACAAGTTTGACAAAACCTTGTGACAAGACCGAGAATCTAATTTTAAATAAATAAATGGTATTCGATTTTTAAAACCAAGGAGTTTTCAATTAAAAAGATTTCAATATGACAGGAACAGTGGAAATATTCCATTCCCGATACTTTTAGTGCAGCCTATGTATGTGGCATAAGCTTCGAAGACAAATTAAGAAAAAGATCTTGTCCCGCTAATTTGAGAGATCTTAAAATCGCATAACAGGAATAATAAAACGCAATCTCTCAAGATTTTATTGATAACTTGATTAAGTACGGAAATGTTTCTTTCCTGTAAAATTTTTGTTCTTTTCTTAATTTGGTTAATTTTTGTCATTTGATCGTATGTTTTTTTACGACGTTTGCAATTTTAAATTATCAAATAATAAGCAAAATCGAAATTGAAACTAACTTAATTGTCACAAATATCCATGATATTTTATTTTATACTCACTTCTTTGCGTTCCTCAATATTTGTACATGATACACTCATATTATAATTAATAGTACCTATAGTTTAATAGTAACCTAATAGTTGATAAAAATTATTACAGTGGTATCCATAATGGCTGCACGTGAATGAAAAATGTGATAAATGAGTGAGAGCGATGTAGAAGTAATCAAATAGACGAACAATTTTTCGCTTAAAATTTAGGATAATCCGTCACTGAAGGAACCAGCAAACAAAATAAGAGCAGCCTGTGCCTGTGGCCTACAATTAGACTTTTAAATTATTATTTTTTCTTTGAGTATAATTTTATATTCCTAATACTTACGATTTTAAACATATCAGAAACTATAAGTACAAACCTGACTTAAGTTGTAATTTTATCGAGTCTACTAAGTGATTAGACATTTAAACAACAAAGACTACTATTACTTCAGCAGAAATAATTACACTTTGCCCTTTGAATAAATTTGTGTACTTCAAGTATTAAAACGTATGCAGCAGCTTAGTTATTCTACTTTAAGGTGTACGAAATACAAATTGATTTAATATTCAATTAATAGTGTATTTGAATTTGCCGCTACAAAGCCTTTTGCAATAACTATAAAAAAAAACAATTCATAGACTAATATTTCTTTAGAGACGCTCATAGATAAATAAATATCGTAGATAGAGGATTGACTAGATAAAGCATTCGCGTATGCTTTTGAGATAGAAATAGGCGGGAGGTACTTTCACTGGGTTACCAGATATTGTTCCATTTCCCCCGTTATCTGTTTATTTATATTCACAGCACTTACTATTATTTTATCTATGTTTATATTTATTTTTAAATTAGTATGACATATTGATTTATTTTTTTAATAAGTATTGTAATGTAATTGTTGCTAATGTATAATAGAATTAATGGAATGCAATAAAGTTTTGTGCATCTGATTTCAGGCAGTACATATTTTGTGAAATTAAATATACTTTGCCCAATGTTTATGTACTTGAATGCAAACATGTTTTCAAGTTGATACTTACATATTATTTGTGAGGTCTATGTAATATGGAAAAAGATTGAAGAGTTGTAGGGCAATAAGGAGTTTCCTTTAAAGCTGATCATAAAAGTGTATGTATATTTATAACATTATGTGATTTATATTTATAGACATAACTACTAATCACAATAACAATTATTATTGAACAATGCGAAAACATTATTGTACTCGCTGATATCCCTAAAGTTTCTATAATCCTACCAAATCAAAAAGTACACGTTTGTTATGACTTTAAGCTTTCGAATGACCGTTCAAATTACGGAGCATTATCATGAAGAATTAACAATTTGGGAGTCTAAATATTTGACAAAATACATCACAAAGTTTATTAAATACATGAAATGTTACACTTTATATTCAAAACAATAGATATTAATCAGTACAAGTAGCAAATGTAAGCACAAAACAAACTTACCGATGAAAGGTAATATTATCAATTTTTCGTTGACTGATGCTGTTGTATCCTAAAATGCTACAAATTACCATCTTTTTAACCTTACTTAATAACTAAAACCCACAAAAAACACTAAATTCAATTACTTGTTTGCTTATAATATCAATGTTATTCACAAGAGCTTGACATCGTTAATATCAAATAAAGGAGGGAAAACAATCAAAAACGCATACCTAGAAAAAGACAAGAAATATAGATTTGTTTCTCCCTTACTCTTATGTCTAACTATATATGTGCATTCCTTTCACACGCTGATGACGTCACGGAATGTTTAGTCTATAAGATACAAAGTCTATGATAAATATGTAGGAGATGCTTCTTCAAAATGAACCAACGACGTGGGATTAAAGGACTTGGGCTTAGGAGGTAGGCTTTAAAAAATACTAGGTAACTATTAAACTTTTTTTTAAATGCTATCTAACGATGTTGAAAAGTGCTTTAATCTAGCTACAAGTAATTATGTTCTAAAAGCATGAATTTGTCGGAATTCGCGAAACTGGTAATATAAATCATTAAAATAATAAAAGGAGTTTTGGCGGGATCTTAATCATCGACAGATTATGGCTCCTGTGTTGTCGTTTAAATAACGTTTTGAAGTGGGTTTTAATACGTAAAGTTGTGATATTCTGTGTATTAAACGTTTACACATGTGAACTTTTAGTCGAAACAATGTTACACGTGTGGTAACATAAATGTCAAGTTCTTTTATCCGCCTGGATTAAGCTACCGCTGGGTTAAGCTGCATTGTTAGGTACTACATAGAATGACAAATCTGCTGTACAGCCAGTATCCACACGATCTAGCATGCTTGATGCACAACAGCTTTGACGTACACCCAGCCTATTCATTATCTATCAGCACGACACGAAAAGTAGTGGGAAGGCTCGCTCCTGCCATGCTGTATACAAAATGCAAACAGCGTTTCCAGCAAGCAATTAATAATTATTATTGACGTACGCTAAGCCTACTCATTCTCTGTTTCCAGCATGTGATGGGCATAATCTTGGCGGGACGCATAGCATGATGGACCGTGAATAAGGTGCTTTAGAGTTTTGTGAACAAAATAGATATCAGACTAGGCTGTATGGTATATGATCTTTGCCTATCTTAATTGGCGAATTCACTTCTTATTAGTTTGTGGGCGAATTGTAACAACTACAATGACGAAAATATAGACAAACTAAATATAGTTTGTACTATGGAGTGTAGAGTACAAGGAGAACCATCCTATAAGGGGCGAAAGTTGAAAAAGTGTCCTACTATTTACTGAAAATAGAGGTTCCAAAACCTACCACAATAGCGCTAGCGTCTGAAAAACTACGATATGAAGATAGCTGTTGTGAACGGAGTGAAGTCAGCTGAATCCAAGCATTTAAAAAAATCATGGTTAGAGTAGTTAATAAAATGCCAGTATACAAAATCTCAACTATTTACGTAGTACAAAACCAAGCAGATTGGTCGGTCCTTGTTTATTTCTCCATCTTATTCTAATTAATTTTGGCGCTTTTTTTTTAATTTATCGTATGCTACTGCAGCGCCACCCTTATTGGACACGTTTTTAGGGACACTTTTCATATATAGAGATGGTCCTCCTTCTCTCTACATTCCATAGTTTGTACGAAGTACATAGGTAGATTGTATAATATACAATCTACATACGTACTTCGTACAAACTATCCATATTTCCACCTATTAAGTATATTATACTTAATAGGTGGAAACTTATTGCGATGGGTCTCTTCGTACATTATAACATTATTAATAGGACCCCAAAAATTGTGGTTAATGGATTTTCTCTTCTAGCGAGAAAATAGTATTCTCAAGTGTACCACAGCGATCTATACTAGGTCTGTTGCTCTTTACATTGTATATTAATGATATTTAGTCTTGTTTTATAAATAGTAATTGTTTGTTATATGCAGACGATCTGAAAGTTTATCAAAGTGTAAAGTCCCTTAATGATTGTGTGAAGCCCCTGGAAGATCTTGACCGGTGATCTAACCACTGTCTAATCAATAAATTGCTATTAAGCATCCCTAAATGTAAATCTACTCTCTTATCTATCCTACATATTTATAAGCACACACTACAATCCGTTGATCACAGTAAGAACCAACACGTGGCGCGTCCGAAGACAGTGGGCAAAGACCACCTCCGGTCGCGACGCGACAAAATTTACAAAAAAAAACAAATACGTCCGCTAAGATCGACCGATTTCTATTCTAAAATACGCCTCGACATGTCCAGTCGACACGGCTCGAAAGGAATGTCGGCGCGGGGGGGATGTGACCTCGATACGGTGCGAGGCTATTAGCGTGCGGTTATAATACAATTTCAAATGTTTAATATTTTGCCTAAACAAACCCCTGCCCCGGACATAAGGAATTATATCCGCGAGTAGATTGGCAAACGGGACAAAGTCGCGACGGCACGTTGCAAGACCGAATCTCCGACCAAAACCTCGGCCACCCTAGGCACCCCATCCGATCCATACGACAACTTAACAATGTGCCCACGGCGCCAATACAAAGGCAGAGCGTTGGGTTCTTTAACCAACACGAGGTCTCCAACCCGAGGAGGATCCGTCTTGTCAGACCACTTACTGCGCTGCTGCAAAAGATGTAGGTACTCCAGAGACCATCGGTGCCAAAAACTCTGAGTCATCTGTTGCAGCAGGTCAAACCTGCTCAACCGCGAAGAGCTCGTTTCCCTGAAGGGGTACTCGGGCAGAGCGTTAAGCGGCTGGCCAATCAGGAAGTGTCCCGGGGTTAGAACCTCTAAATCATTCGGATCGGACGAGAGGGGACAGAGGGGCCGAGAGTTGAGTACCGCCTCAATTTTACAGAATGCAGTGGCGAGCTCCTCAAATGTCAAAATAGTTTCGCCAATAACGCGCTATGATGGGTGACTTGCCACCCGACCGCGTCAGGGCCATCCAACCATTCGCTGGAGTCGGAACAGACTTTGCTGGCCCCTTCCTCGTCAAGTCCTCTAACCTTCGTAACGCGCGTTTACATAAGACCTATCTTTGCGTTTTCGTGTGCCTCTCCACTAAGGCCGTTCACTTAGAACTTGTAAATGCCCTCAGCACGGAAGCCTTCTTGGCCACGCTGGGCCGTTTCGTATCGCGGCGCGGTTTGCCGGACCTGATCCGGTCTGATTGCGGAACGAATTATAAGGGCACGGATAGGTATCTAAAAGAGGTCGTCGAATTTCTGTCCAGACACCGGACTTATTTAGGCAATGCGATGTCAAAAAGGGGCATCCAGTGGAAATTCGACCCTCCGGCTTGTCCCCACTGGGGCGGTATTTTTGAGGCGGTGGTTAAGGTTGCAAAAACGCATCTCCGTCGCGTTATTGGCGAAACTATTTTAACATTTGAGGAGCTCGTCACTGTATTCTGTAATGTATGAACCCGATCGGGTCGACCTATCAAAATATGGGCGTTAGAGGCCCAACGCAGCTCGGCCTGCAGGCGGAGCGCCGGTTGTTTGTGCGACGGCATCACTAAATACAAACTAATGCGCAAAACACAAAAAAAAACACAATTCAAATTAACAAATAGCAAATACAATTACTATGAAATCGAGTTAAATACAAATTACTACAAATATGACTTACTATTTATTAAATTAAATACAAGTTCCACTACAATTAGTCGGCAAAAATGCCTCGCTCAACAGCCAACCCTTCGACAATTAATCTACTATTATACGCTAACGATAGTTATCCGCTTTCGTGTGATAGCCTTATCTACCTAGTCAAGTACCTAGCCTTAACAAACTACGGGTAAGTACCTAGGCAAGAACAAAAAAATATTTATATGTTTACGGCCGTGGCGTGATTGGAATTTAATCAGCGACGGTCCTGCTACCAAAGTGTTACGGCATACAGCTGCTCCTGCAAAGTTCGAATATCCCGGGGCCCAAGAGCGGGAATTCAACGTGCAGGTTGGGCCCAAAATGGCCTGGTGGAATGTTCTATCTGACTAAGCTTTAAGGGGAAGGCTAGTCGAATAAAGAGTACTTAACTAATACGGTACTTACCTGCTTCCGGAGCAGAGACGGGTCACCTGGATCTGTCAGGCTGAAGGTGTAGTATATGTGAGTGGTTTGTGAGTGTCTTTGTGTGTAGGTGGCCTGAACCAGATGGCACGATGATTCCCCGGAGGTGGTATTCTCCCGCGGAGTCCCCAGTGGCAATTCCCTCTTCAAAGCACTAGGTCAGTCTATTCACATTCAAGTCGCTTCACAACAAAACAGTTTTTTAACAGTGGTAGAGCCCCGCGG